>CAXAMN010023184.1:433236-445493 GCA_963970005.1 Durusdinium trenchii | reverse complement strand
TAGACGCGACGCACAAGCGACCCAAAACGCGACGCACAAGCGACCCACAACGCGCTACACAAGCGACCCCCCCGCCCTTCAATATTACTATAATTGAGTTCAATATCTCCTTCAAAAAGGACCATGACCACGCGTGTTCGCTTTTGTGTCAATATTTAGTTGATTTTAGTTGGGCCTTGCAGGAGTGCTAAGATGGTGTCCACCTCCCAGCTAAGCAGTGAGCAAAAGCGATTGAACACTTGCTGGAAACGCCCACCGACTTGCATTCAACCCCAACTAGCATTGGTCAAAAGGCAAAAGGCTTTGTGTACCCAACCCTTTAGAGTTCGTCTCCTCAACCCAGCTGCAACCCGAAAAGCTGTGCCTGGCACCCACCAAAAAGGTGCTGAGCACGATGAAGAGCAGGGCCTCCACCAGAATTGCACACTCCGAGCTGTGTTCAAGGCTTCTTGCGCGGTCCTACACCCTTGTATCTCCCTCCAACGTCGATTTGAAAAGGGAAGCCAAGGCCAAACAAGACAAATGGGACTGGAATCTAGTATGAACCGTGAAGCCACCCCAATGTCGGTATACACTACATGGAGTGTCTGGGAATGGAACAATCGATTGGACAGCTTAAAACGATCGATCTTGGGACTGTGGGACCACAAATCAGGATCCACTGCCGGCTCCCGAGGTTCTATTCTCTGAAGTGATTCAAGGGTCACGCACCAGCACCAGGAAAAACGATTCAACAACATACATCATCTTCAAATCGCACATGTCATATGCAGGCGCAAGCTGCAGCTTCCGTTTCCTTCCACCAGCTGTCCACCGCCTCTGGCGGCTGCACTGTTCTCCATGTGTTTCGTGTTCGAAGCGCCTCACGGTCATAGAACCTCTGCGCGTCGAGGTATTCCTCTTTGGTGACCCACCTGAGACCGGACCGTCCCACGATGATGAGTCCGACAAGATGAGATGAATGGGATTGACCCAGAAGGGGAAAACGACCCAACACGAGCCTGGGGAAAAAAAAAAACACAACAACAGCAGCAACAACAACAACATGTCCCAGAAGGGGAAGACGACCCGGTCAAATCCAACAAAAACCTGATCCGAAAGGTTTGGGGGTATACTGCATGGATGCATCATGCCAGCAGTCAGCTGCCAGTCCCAGACAGTTGACATGGTGTCTTGGCCCGTCGAAACGGCGGTGGTGTTCATCGACGGTCTAACCCTCGTCCGTCGCTCCGTCAAAATCTGGATCCGACAGACTGTGGAGATGCGTCGTACGACGCGTGGAGGGCTCCAACGACTTCATCGGAGATAGGCATTAGGTCCAATCCTCCCTGGCTCGTCAAGGTGACCTATTGATCCCCTGGTTTGAGGTCACTTAGGCATGGAAAAGGTCATCTATAGGGATCCCAAAAAGGTCGCAAACCTTCAAGAAGCGATCGATTCTTCTTACGCGTCAGGTACCATGTCTTCAAGTTTGCACTCGATGACACAACAAAAAGGTACCACAAAGTTGCGGCTCACCATGGCATCAACGGAAACCCATCCAACGCAGGTCACCGCGTCTCCGGACAGAACGCAGGGGTTGGTGACCTGAGAATCTTGGGCAATCCAGACATATCCAGCCCTAGGGATCCAAGTACCTTCTCAGAAGGCACTTGGACCCTCCAAACCCACCCCAAACACCTTCTGAGAAGGTACTTGGATCCCTAGGGCAGACCAAAACCCCAAAAAACCTTCCACCTCCGACGAAAAAGGCCACGTGGATCGGAGATGACCCGAGCATAAAAAGGATCACGAGGAGCTCACGCATGCGAACAGAGCTGCGCTCGCCCCAGGGGTTTGCGCATCTTGAGGAACCAGAGGAACTCTTTTTTCACACACTTTGCGCAAAAAACGAAGAACTCACCGGGCGCCGACGTTCGCTGCCTCATTCTTCGCAGGGGAAAACTCACTACAAGTCCGCCATGTGGAACCCAGAACTCCACTCCGGAAGAAGTGCGATACGCGACACTTGTGTTCCGTCTGAGGGTTCTACAGGTCAGTGACCTCCATGTACTGTATTTGAACCTGGAAGAAGTTCCAAACCCTTCCCAAAGACCAAGGTAGTTGAAAGCCTAGAGGCCTTAGGGATACTGACTCAATCTCTGTTAGCGGTGGTTTATGGACACCCCTTGATCTCTAAGGAGCTTTTATTAGACACCCCTTAGAGGGATCCAATGTCAACTTCTACAGGTATATACTTCTGATGTGTAGGTCTCAATGGAATAAGAACTATAGCTATAGGATCTATCTGATGATTGCTGAGGGAAGCATTCTTGGGGTGCCAGGTGCACTTGGTAAAGCACTGAACAACACATCGTCGCAGTGCCAAACCACTCGTATCCCCCCCAAAGAAGAAGAATTCCATCATGGAGAGATCATCCTCCCAACTTGGCCCTACCCTTGGATTTGCTGTCCAGGAGCCATGGAAAAAAATAAACATGTCAATTGGTCCATGCCAGGGGATTCGCCATCCGACACCCCACCCCATCCGGGTTCGACCATCACTATCACCCTTTCTCATCCGACGACTCACCAGGAAGACCGACACCGATGCGATTTGGTTGGTCTGGACACCTGTTGAAGCACCGGGTTCGGGTGGTCTTCGCTGCCCACGACCGGTCGTCTCGGTCTTCTCCGTCCGGACGGGTCCCACAGGGCCGGGCGAAAGGGAGGCGGCAGCGGAGTGCGGCGACGTCAGCACAGCTGCGTCGATCTCGCGACGTCTACCCCGGTCTAGCGACGGGCGATGACTTCTTGATTCAAACATGAAAGGAACATTGTGTATATAGACTCAACTCCCTTCAAATGCAGGATCTGGATGGATTTGGTACAAGAGTGCACCAGAACTGGAACATCTCAAATGCCACCACATGATGCCAAATCAGTGTCATTACTTGCTCAGAAGGAAGCACTGAAATTCAGGAGGTAGTTCTTACAAGAGTTGGAACTTAAAGGGGGGAAACCGGAAACTTTGGTTGGGTTTCTTTGACAGAACATTGCAAGTTCAACGTCCAGACATGCCAACAGCCTGGTCTTTGTGGCCTAATCCGATTTCCGCGTGTTTTGCTTCGCTTCACGCCTGCCCAAGAGAAGCTATCACCCTCCGGAAAAACGTTCTCCCACCCAGATCAAGTAGGAAAACACGTCGTTTTATTTGCCTTTCTCCCAAGAAGTTCGCTCGCCGTGGATATCTAGGTAACGATCAGCGTGGCCCTCTGAAGAGCCACAGCAGCTCAGTCCCGATCAGCGCCGATGGCTTCGGCCGATCGGGCGAGCTCTTTTGTGTCGCTGGTCGAGTTGCGTTAATTGTTTTATTTGTTTTTTCTTTGGGGTGGTCCCGGGGAGATGTTCGTGCCCCAAAAACCGTGCTGGTCACATGTATGCGAAGATGTGACCCAAAAGTTTAGACTGAGAGGTAACCAGTACGTTCCATTGACAAATAAAAGCTATATACAGTAATTCCCTAGGGATCCAGGTACCTTCTCAGAAGGTGATTGCAAACACTGTTATGTAGGTGCCAGGAGGGTCCAGTCGTACCAAACCTGAGGTTCGGTACGACTGGATCCCTAGGGCTTAGAAACATCAGGACACCCTGGTTCCTTACGACTCGTGGCTGCCTAGGATTCGAAGAGCGAAGAACACGAGCGAATGGAAGCATGGAGCACGAGCAAAACTTATTCATCCCGAAAGCTGCAAACGTTCTGAATGAAAAAGGGGTTGAGGAGGTCAATGGGTTTCAAAAGAAGGCATGAACAATGTTCAAACGCCCATGAAAGTCATAATGATGTGGACAACATATATATTGTAAACTATATATAATTATATATACCACATGCACCACCAGGTACTATACCACATTAATTATATGTTTCTTTGACTTTTGGTTCTACAGTGCATCATACACTAAGATCATCTGTCAGTATCATGTTTCAATACTTGCACCAAAACCTCCGTTCATTTGTTTCCTTGCAATGTGGGACGCCTTAAGATCCCAGTTGTTTTATGTTGTCTTGTCATTGTAGGACGCTTCTAGGCAGGACACTCAAAGGACCTCTGCCTCATTGATGTCCCGAGGGTGTACCGGCCGATGGCCGATCCACATCCAATATCTGCAAATATGCCAAAAGCAGGAGTGCCATCGGTGCACCTTTGTGTTACCTTTGTGCTAAAGGTATGACTATACATGTCTGGGAATCCGTTGATGTGTGAGTGACTTCATGGCATTTTTCGACCAATTGTCTATCCAGTAAGCGAAATCACAAGCGCGGCGACCCTCTCACATACTCCTGCGAGGCGGTATGAGTATGAGAGTTCACCCGTCTCGGTTTCAACCTCCAAAGACCCCCAAATTCACAAAGCTCTCAGATGAAAGGGGTGCAACATGGTGCGATTATGTATATACACATCGGGAATTCATACACATCTACAAATGCATCGCGTTGGTCCAAACAACAATGGGGTTTTGCAATACCCTTCATTCCTGTCATTACAAAAGAATGTTGTTGATGAAAAAGGTCCATTCAGCGCGTGTCCATCTGTGTCTGAGGTCCAGTTTGTGTCTGAGGTCCAGACTCTCAACATTTGGTACTTGCGAAGTGCTAACCCGAAATCTAACGATATGATATTCTTCTCGGGTATTACTGTTTTGGTAAGTAATAAGTGACTTTTTGAGAATCTGGTGAACAAACAATGGGCGAACCTCAAACCCGTACCAAACCCTACCTCGGGTTTGGGAACAACATGGAAGCATCAGCAGCCTGTACGTACCATACTGGTTCTAACCCGTATGTCTTTTTTTCTTTTTTGCTTGTTTTAGTTCATTTTTCCTGGATGTTCTTATGTTTGTATGCACACTTAAAACTACAAAGCTGTTTGTTGCTTTTTGCATGGGAAACAATGCTGAGAAATCAGCTGCACTGTGTCCTCAAGTCATGATCTACTGTGGGCGGAATGGTGGGACAGGTTAAGAAAGGGGTCAGTGAAACATCCTGGTCCTGACACATGTTCAAAGAACATTGGGCTTACAACGAAGATATCGGGTCTTTCACTGACACCCTTTTGAACACCAGTTCTTGTTGCTAAAGGGTATAGGTGTCCCACGAGAAAGTCGCGAACATCAGATGTGTCTCGTTACACTCACTGATTCGAGAGGGTGTCATATGTTATACACAAATACTCGATTACAAAGCCTTCAAAAGGATCCAGGTCCTTACAAACAAACGTCTCTTCCGAAGAACCCGGAGTTTGGAGTCCAAGTCAGCTCTAGAGGTGTCAAACGAACCTGGACGACTGTGCCTGATGGCCCCTGCACAGTGACCCGTACGGAGATGTGTGTGAGACCGACACTCAGTGCGAGCGCCGCTCTCGGGGTCCAGGTTCGGTAGCGAACCGGGTCAGTTCGGTACGAGGGGTATAGGGGACTCGGGTCCCACGAGACGGCGTCGATGAGAGCCTTCGAAGGGTCCGTGCTTTCGCTCGCTTCATGACCACCAGCTGAAGAGCTTCCTCAGCCATCAACAGGCTGAAAAGGCATGTTTTGGCAACAAAAACAGGGCCAGTATGGATGGCAGGACAGCCATACAAAGCTGAGCCCACCGGTCTCCACATTCGGGCGACCTGCTGAGTGCAGAGTCATCCAGGGATGGAAACCCTTGAGCTTAGTTCTGGGCGCGCAGGTGGAAAAAGTGGAAGAATATAACTGTTCCTCTTGAGAACAGTTTGCAGAAACCAACGAAAAGGGAACAAACACAAACTTCAAAAGCTGCCATGATCTTCTGTAGGCCAAGAAAGGCTACGTGATGGTGCGTCTCAGTGTTTACATCACTTCAAATAGGTCAATCTCCATGTTTTCTCCGACGTTTTGCTGGTCAATCGAAACAAGTCACGGGTACCAACTCATCGTCTCTCCAAGAGGCCGGGCCCCCCACCGGCCCTTGCGGACTGTGCTCCGCTCCAATCCTTTAAATGTTAAAGACCTTCAGTTCGTGACCTCTTTGGAGTCTGTATGTAAGTGACCGACCCGCCAGAGGGACGCGATCTCAAGACCGACCCGCCACTGGGATCTCAAGTCCGGTCACGAACTGAAGCTCCTGCTAGCAAACCTCATTATTAGGACGTTTACAGGTCCAGCCGGACGTCCGGTAGAACGCTTGGAGCTCCTTACCAAACGGGATGTGGGCCAGGAGCCCAAGGTAGGGGCTCACAGTGGAAGACTGGACGTTCTCCGAAACGGGTCTTTCAGTGTGAACCATGCCTGTTCAGGAAGGTCGGACCAGCCCGAAACCAGCCGGATTGAACTAAACATACCCAGGGGATCCAGTCGTACCTTCTCAAAAGGTGATTGGAGGCATTGTTATGTAGGTGCCAAGAGGGTCCAGTCGTACCTTCTGAGAAGGTACGACTGGATCCCTAGGGATAGTTTGAAGATGTCAACAAACAGAACTCGAACACACCAAACATCAACTATAACAATTACCAGCACCGCCCAAAGGGTGGTTACTAGGGTGGTTTAGAGATCCCCCTGAAGATGTATGTTACATCTATTAACCACCCTTTGGGTGGTGCTGGTATGTCACATTATGCATTTTTTGTTCACTAAATATGCCTGGAACTGTGCTTGGCATGCAGATTGGCAAGCCAGTCAGTCTAGTCCCGTCAAGCGTCAAAATGCCCAGCAAACAACAATTGTCCGCACTGTAAATGGCCTGGGCAAACCGATGAATTTCGTCGGTCGAAAGCGGAGCGGAATTTCGGTCGGAGGGGTGGAAAATCAACATGGGCGAAGAAAACAACGAGAAATCATCCCCAGACATGACTAATGGAACTACCATATTTGCATACATTGGGGTGATTGAAAAGAGTCAATGTAGGCATATATGTTCATAAATGGAGTGTATGGACTCTTCATTTACTATCCCAAATGTCAAGCTGGGGCACCTTTTGGTCTTTGGTCCGTTCTCGGCGTCTCACGGAACACCCGCTTGTTTCGGCCAAGAACGATATGACTGCAGTGGAGAAGATATCGACATCCTAAACAATAGGGCTGCATCTTACCGTCATGAAAGAGCCAAGTCAATTGGCCTCAACATGAGGTTTAAAGTCGTAGCATGTCGTAGCCATACTCGCCAGATCATAATTATATATAGAAACATCATCGCACGAACAATCCTCTGCTCAAGATGGCCACTCATCGTCGGTGGCAACTGATCTCAAATCACTCAGCAAATTGGTTCTTGCTTCCGAAACGCTTCAGTTGAAATTTGGACGCGATGATTAAACCGATGATTCTTTGCAACCAAATTCAGGACCAGAAGACAAGAGCCCTGTAAGATCAACAAAAACAAACAACACCATGTCTAGCACCACACCGTGTTGGGAAGTGGGCTTGCAACCTTCTCCTCACGAAAAACGCTTCGTCCGAAAAAAGAGCTGCGAACACATCGCAGCGGCTTCGGTCAAGGGGCTTCGGTGGCCAACAAAGCTTTAGCCATGGTTCGGCTAGAGACCGCTGCTGCAGCATGACCTGAGCCATTTCGGCGGATGTCGGTCGCGAAGACACATTGGAGCGGACTTTGCGTTCGATTGTAGCTGGAATCGGTGTGGGCCAGAAAATCCCTATACAACACATGAATCAAGCTAAAGCAGCACCACCCTCTTTGGGTGGTGCTGGAACGCACTTGTAGAATCATTAGACGCTTAAATAATTGTCTGTACCAGTATCTGAAGCATCATGAAGGGCTCTGCTCTGGCATGTGGTGGTGTTGTCTTTCAATCGCAGTCTTGGGTAGTGAACCAAAACCAAAAGGATTTGCCTCAAAACAATGGGGTGCTTCATCAGCATCCTTGACCACCTGATTAGTCAACCCTGATCAAGAAAGGAAGAAGTGCGCAGGACAGTCATGTCAAAAGTGGAGAAATGCCCGCTTCTTCCACCGTCATGCACCAACGGGAAAGACATGGAAAAACCATGAATTTGTCTCTCAGATTCAGGTGCATTTGAGAAGGAAAAGTCATGAAAACAAACGATTTCGATCATCTTGCCCTGAAAGTCCCAGCCCCCGAAAAAATACAGTTGGGGACCTGGAGGGTGTTGGCTCAAGGATTCTTGGGGTGGTACAATTAAGCTCTTTTGCTGTGAACTAAAGGCTTCAGCGTCCGCTGCCTGTTGTCTCATGCCAAAATAATGCGTTCTTCCTGTGCGAAGAAGAAAACTTCACACCTTTTGTCACCCCCGCCGGCTGCAACGGCGCCGAGGGCATCAATCGTGCCTTTTCTCGTGCTGCTGGCCGAGGGGCGTAAATCACGGTGGAAGGTAAAGCCAAAAGACTCATCCTGAGTCGAAGCAATGTGTCATTTTCACTTTAGTTCCAAGGGAAGAGAGTCGTTGTTTTTACAAATTAGGTCAATTTGGTGTCACTATGCTTCACTCGTCTGCACGTTCTTGGTCTTGGACGACCCGAACAGCATCCTTGCGGGACTTTAGAATCACCGCACTGCAAACACTCAAAAAACAAGTTCAACCAGCCTGGTCATACTGTATATAAACAAGTTCAACCAGCCTGGTGATAAAAACAACTGCAAACACTCAACCGTAGTCCCATGGAGCTCGTGTCTGGGGAATGATGATGTGTTCCTGTTGAAGACCACATGACTCAAAAGGCACGAGAAGGCTGCAGACTGGGAATGCACAACCACAAGGACCGCATTCAAACGAGTTTCCATGTCCATCCCTTGGGGTAGTCAGTACCCAAACCCCTATTCTGTTAATTAATCCTCCTCAGTAGACCCTATTATAGATGTTCACAGCTGCAACTAAGTAGATCTATGAGTGTTCACTACTTCTTCAGGCTGGTTGATACTTGTTTTTTCTTTTTTTTTGACACCTTGACTCCCCCAACAAAAACACCACCACCACCACCACGACACTTCCACCACGACCTCGCGTTCTTCTCGCTCCCAGGCACCAGCTGCAGGAGGAACTCCGGCTCTCCGGAGAGCGCCGTGGTGCCAACAGACAAACTGTCCTCGTCCTTGGCGAGCCAGCGGCCGGTGCGACGACCCGGTGCGGGGGAGAGTGGGGAGACCCCGAGCTCGTTCGGTGCGACTCGGATGGTATTTGGTTCATCTGTTTTGAAAGGCGAACGGCAGTTTTCAATGGAATTGGTGGTGCTTGTTGTTGTGTCCCCAATAGACCATCTGACACTATTTAGTGGGTTTCCATTTCACACAGCATGCTCCGGGATGCTCCGGGCATGTATGGTCCAGTGCATCGAGTCATCATGATTCATGACAGCGAGTCATGTAATGGCCCTCCGGATAATAGGTAACGCATGATGGTCCCCAATTCCATCCAATTCCCATACTCTTGAACCGCACTCCCGTGGTTCCCTCACCTCCTGGACCATCGCACGTCACGAATCCGTTCCGGGGACGACACGAAGCGCAGCGACGGGATGGCTGCGCATTGGTGGCGAATGGCGGCATGCCAAGGCGCATGGAGAGCAACCTCAAAGAAGACTTTGTTACCCAGCTTCTCCTGCAGATGTTCAACCCTCCTCTCTGGTGCCGAAAGTTCAAAAACAGTGCCTACAAAGCCCCTGATTCCCAACGACGCAAACGGCGGCAGGTCTTCTTCCAAACTGTCCTGACAGAGGCTATCTGCTCAAAACGTCCTGGAAATGTCCACCTATACTCTTATTAGACTCCCAGCCTCCCATTGGAGGGAAAGGTAGAAAGGCGTGGCCCCTTAACATCATTTCAACATGTGTCAACATTTCTTGACCGGTAGTGCAAGCCACAGCCTGCACTTGATATCGATTTGTGAAGGACAATATCGATGTGTCGCAGCATTCAGTCACGATTGACCATGTTCCTCTACTATGAAGCTGGATTGCTGCGCCCATGGAAGCTTCATTCCATATACTGACTGTTCATTTTGCCACTCCTTCCGAAGACGAGGATGCCAACTTCCAGCCCGGATTTGGATTGATCAGTCTACCTTTCCCTCCAATGGGAGGCTGGGAGTCTAATGGGAGCCTGGGAGGCTGGGAGGCCACGCCTTTGATAGGGGACACGCGTGGCTTCGCCCTTCACCCCCTCAAAAGTCGGGAGCTTGGCTTTCGTGCACTCCTGAGGAGTCTTGATCGTCCTCACGGAATGGTTCTTTCAACGAAGAACTGAAGACCACGCCCCCCGATCCCACTCGCCCCAAAAGGACCTCAGGTGGTTGGGGGTGGGTGGTTGCCAGGGGGGTGACCTACCTGAGGTTGTGGTCCAGGAGAGACTGAAGAAACAGGACACACACGATGTGGGGACACTCCCAGCCAGCTCCACCGGCCCGGGCCCGCGTGGTCGTCTCGACCACGCGACCACGCACGGCGGGACCTGAACTTGTGCCGGAAAGCGAACCCGTTGCAAACCTGGGCCAAAGCGATGGCCGGAAGAAACTCCCGTGTGGCGTGTGACCATGCTGGTCCCGGAAAACAACAACTATAGGTCCAAAGTCTGACCTGGACAGGTCCAGTCTCCTCATCCTGAAAGCCTCATGTTCGTACTGTTTTTCTTTTTGGTTTTTAAATTATCAACTCCAGTGGGGCCAGTTCCGGATAAGATAAGAGAGGCACCTTCCATGGGACGCCGATTGATCAGTTCCGGTGTTCAGCATCTCTCCATGGAGTGCGCCAGACCGCCAGTCCGAAGGAGAGGACACAAAAGCTTTGTGTGAAGAGGTTGACAGGAGTGCTTGGCATTAAAGGTTTGGAAGAAGGTTTCCTCTACAAAGTGCGCTAGGGTGGGTTGAGGAAGAAAGCGAGCTAGTACATCTTTTTACAGAGAAAAACTCCAAGACAACCCCTCTTTGGGGGCACGCTTTTTGTGCCATTACCATGCAGCACCAAAGACGGGGCCTAACTATCTTCTGAGGATGTGGGCAGGAGCCCTAAGGGAAGAAACAATACATTTTATGAGACTGGAATACTTTCCAAACTGTCCCCAATCAGGTCGTGTCTGAGCTCTGCAAAATACGTTATACATCCCAACAATACATGCTTTTGCTTACGCCCCCAAGCTCATTATGACAAGGTATGACAAGGTCGTTGTCTTTTAATTCATCTTGGGAGGTTTCTCTTGCGGTACTCATCTGGGTTTGCGTACATGTACATCTGGCGTCCACCCTCCCGGTCACGTCAAGGTCGCCGACGAGACAGTCCAAGACGACGCCCACCCTTCTACAACGTGAAGGTCTGTGTCCGAGACGGGCCTTCATTGAATTCCCTGGCACTTGAGGAGATACACCAAATGTGCTAGATGATGCAGATGTCTATCGATCAGCAAAAAGTGCCAAATGACTCATCATTGAGTATACATGTCATATTGATTTGCTTCTTAGACGGTCGGCGTTCTCCCAGCCACTTCACCAAGCCACGTCGGGGTGCGACCTTCAAACCGGTCTGCTGGAGCATCACACGCACCTGAAACATCTTGAAACGGACATCGAATAAGGTCACCCCTCATCTCTCTTGGTGTCTGGGACTCCAAGACCTATGCTCACCATGGCCAGACCACGACGTCACATCAATCAACGGCCGTTCCGCGGGCAGAGCCCCGGAGCCCATGCTTTTCCTCGTTAGCGGGTGAGCAGCGCCTTGTGGCCTCACCACTGGCTCTTGGACCCGAAGCAACACGTAGGATACGTGACGAGACCGCCCTAAAGGCCCCGGCGACCGTCGGTGTTTCTCGATCGGCCATGGTTTTGCTCCCTTTTAAAAGAACGCGAAGGGTCCGCCAGTATTCGTCCGCTGTTTCAAGTGGACGCTTTCTGAAGATGTCCTTGGAGGTAGTGCGTCAAGAAAGAATGAACATCATAGCATCATAAAGATCATTGGTCCAGGTTGTCAATTAATCAAGGTTTCAAAAAATAAGATCTTGTTTCAAAAAATGCCCTCTCGCAGAACAAACGGCTGTGGGGTCAACTCCCAACACCGGAATCGTGTGCCTTGGTACCAGCACTCAACACCCTCCCGCAGAAAACCGTCCCATCCAGGCAGGCACAGAGCGCTGTGGATGGTGTTTCTTCCCTCCCATCTAGGGGCTGTGGATGGCTCCAGGTGGCCGGGCGCAAGCGCCCTCTCCTCCATGGAGACGCACCCTGTCCGAAACGAACCTCTACGGAACTTCAGCCAAGCAAATCAATACCCCAGATCGGAGGGGTCTTAGATGGG
>CAXAMN010023184.1:363874-413236 GCA_963970005.1 Durusdinium trenchii | reverse complement strand
ATGTGGCTAAACCCGGCTGATCTGGGGTATTGATTTGCTTGGCTGAGAACTGGACTGCTCACGCCGAGCCACGGCGGCCAACTTTGCCGCATCATAGTACTCCTCCTCAGCGAAAGAACTGGACTGGAGCGCGAACTTCTTGCGTAAGGGCACCGCCATGTGTAAGGGTAACTCACCCGCTCCTATGAATCTGGATAGCATGGCCATGACCCCGAAAAAATGAATGACTGCTTTCCGAGAAAAAACAAGTAAACAACAAACAAAACATGGGGTTCTTCAATGGTTTTGTACAATATGTTTCCCAGATTGGAACGTGTAACGGTGTAGAAGACTTGGAAGTGACAAGACTTGGGTCCAGTCTAAGAGTCTCTAAAATTCGCACCGTCTCGCTGCGCTGCCCGGACGAAGAGCTGTGCGTCGCGTACACGCGAGACTCAGAAGGATGTTTATAATGCGTTCACGGTTGTTCTTGGCTGAGAAAAACTCGACCTGGTTCTTGGGACCATGCACCCAGGAAACTGCACATGTTTCCGAGCTGGGGGCTGAAACAAGTCATGATACTTGGTCTTTCTTTGCATCCAAAGGCTCATGGACAGTTGGTTCGGTCCATTTCAATCATTTCACCCTATAGTTGTGAGGGTCAAAACCCGAGCAAACGGGTTGGGTCCTTTCGATATGATTCGAATCTGCCATGTTTATTCCGTCTGCCTTGAAGAGACCAGGGACCCACCAAATGGGACGCACCGATCATACCCAACCACTCCATGGCGGCCTGGCATAGGCATGCTTACACTGGGAGTGGTTTCATGGATCAGGCATGGATGCGGCGTGGATGGGTACCAGCACCAGCGGGTCAAAACCTGATCACCCTGGACACCGGAGACGGAACGTCTGTCAATGTGAACCGAGGCGAACATCGAAGGCAAAAACCTCCCACTTCGCATGTGAATCATCGAAGTGAATGATTGAGGGTGAACGGTATGAACGGTAACGGAACACCTGCCAGTCCAGTCCCTAGGGATTGGACCCTCCAAACCTATATACATAAGAGTGTCTCCAATCATCTTCTGAGAAGGTACTTGGATCCCCAGGGAGTGTCCACAACCATAGTTCAAACAATTTTAAAAAACATCCCAACTGGACTTCTCCGGCCTAGTGTCATTTAGTGTCCTAAGGTAATCCTAACATCACTCATATGTCCTGTAAACCTAACCCAATCTTCTTGCCGGACAACATTATAAATTCAACAGAACCCAACATGCCCAATGCATGAAGTAGAGCACCACCCCTTTAAACAAATGGAAAATCAAGCACACCTCAAGTGTCTTGTAATGATTGCATGAATTCCTACTCTGGGCCCTATACATTTATGGATTCGGCCTAAAAAGCTACATGGGTTGCAAGTTCTAATCATTCTGGATGCTCTGCTTCCCTCCTCTCCCCTTTCACCATTGGGCTCTGACTCCTTTTCCTTTTCTTTCCCACCCTTCTTGTTGCTTCCGTTAAAAACTGTCTCAAGATCTATCCACCCCCCTGCCCCTCACAGCACAGCCCAGAAAGCGCCCGAGGCACCCCCTTCTTCTGCACGAACTTCTTCCCTGGCTGCGCGAACTTCTTGCCTGGCAGCTTGTACTCCTTGCCTTCCATTCCTCAGCCCACGCGTTTGGGCGCGAGAAGACAGCTGCACGACGGTCAACCCAAAAGCCAGCCCCGCACGTCACCCGGTACGTGGGCGTGCGGCGAAGTTGGTAGTGCGCAGGGCAAGTGACATGGAGCTTTGTGGGAAACAACAAGGCATACCAACAGAGGTTAAGCGACCTGAACTAGGACCCTACCAGGGTACCCAACTGGGATATCCTAGTTCTGGTTCTTCAACCTCTGTTGGTACATCAGCGACGTCCCAACAATAGCCCATAGCTTAGAGCCTTAGAGGTGCCTAGGTGCCGAGCTCGGTGTCCATGAACCATCCCCGCAAACAGCGAGGCCCAGGCACTCAGTTCGTGTGGAACATCTTCGAGTGAGGTGACTCAGGAGCTCCGGTCAGACGGAAAAAGGCATCCACAATGGGGTGCAACACCACTGCAAGTTGGAACACCTAGTAGTGCCAGTGTATATATCTGCTTCCAAAGAAACCACGGACTCAAAAGAGTTGGATATTATACAACTCATGATGATCTATAATCCGAGGGAAGGCTATTGATGTCTTGCCTCCTTTGCTCACAACAAACCGCCCGTCCCCGTTTGGAGAAAGGAAGATGCACGGAGCACCACCATGCCAAGCTGCCGTGATTCAGAAGCAAGAGATAGCCTCGGGCGGCAGCCAAGCCGCGGGAAAAAAAGACCGCGGTGTCCGATGTGTCCAAACACATCCAAGCTGTCTGGGACTGACAAACTGACAGGTTTATACAATTGGATTTGGGTCCCTCAGTTGTCCTGGAACATTCAGGTCAACCGAACTTTGCACGGCTTGGAGTGGGGAAACCAATCTGCCATAAAGCTTATACAGAGGTTAGGGGTATTGATTGAAAAGGGATGTCAATGTGGGTCAATGTATAGTCCATAGATCATCGGTCCTTTTCCTAGCTATATATATTACCAGCAAATACAACTTTCACTTTTTTGATCGCACCCAGTGGAAGCTTAACTTCAACATATTACGGTCTCCAAAGCATCCCCTGGGCCGATGCCTTTCATCAGATCAGTTGAGATTCGTTGTGTTTTTTCCCCCCTGAGGTGTTCATCCAGAGGGTCTGAGCATTGCTCCTTTCGTCGGTGAACGCGACTGGTTCCAGCGACTGCGTCGTGTCCGTGCTTCGGCGCCGTCTAGGCGGGCGATGGCGTTCTGGGCGTTCCGGATCGATCCAGATCGGAAGTTCCAGAGACGTTGCCAGGGCAAAATGTCTGAGAGAACAGGAGCAAAAACGAAGAGCCCAGAAACAGTCTGAAGCTGAATTGGTAGTCTCCTGGCCTATTTTCTAGTCGCAAAATCGCACACCTTAATATTTTGATTAGGTACATCCGGAAAAGTAGATATAAGCACAACATAGCACAACAGATCTTGCAGCTACGTCCATTAAACCAAAAGAAATAACCAACACTCTTGTTTGCGCTTGTTTGATCCTTTTCTCAAGGACACGGCATGACACAGCCACTCTCTTCCGCCAACTACCCACACATACCCACGACGAGCTCTGTTCCGAGCTCGGTGGCCGTTCTTTCACGAAGACGACCGCCTCAGGCGAGCCGAGTGACCGTGCGTCGCATGCCGCCCGATCACCACCACTTCATGCTGCCCCTCCCGCACCATGGCGTTGGCAGCGTCGGGAGACTCCAGACGCGCGCGCGGCGTTGACGGCTGCTGAATGAGCGGCCAAAAAACAGGAGAATATGGTGACGTTGTCTAGACATGTGTCTGAACACTGTTTTTGTGGGTCTCGGATGTAAATGTGTGAGCGTGTATTTGATTGTTTTGCATGTTCTATGTGTTTTCTGAACTGTAGCATCGCAACGAATCAGATTCGTTCCAGCACGCCGGCCATGGAGACGCCTTCTGCATGACCAGTGGAGACCTCATGCCCCCAGAAACGTTTAAAACAACGACGTGAGGAGACTGGAGGAACGGATCTCACATGCCCAAAGCCAGGCAGTTGTGACCAACAATCCGTTTACGATATGTTCCACTATATCTTCCATATACTGTGTTGCTTGTATGTTATGTGTTTAAATGCAATTTGCAGCATATGCAGCACATGGATTGTGAGCATGTTCATGTTAGACATGTTGAGTCGAAACATGACTATCTACCTGTGTCCACAAAAGCGTCTGCATGTCCTGTCTTACTTGAAACCGGCCTTTCAGTGGTGTTCCCCACAGGGGCAAATGTGTCGGTACAAGGGCCACCTTTCGAACCAGCTGCGGTGTGTTCAGGCCGGTGAAGCAAATCGAGGCAGTTGAAAAAGCTACCAGGGCGCCCAGGCCATGGGTTGTGCCCGGCGAGGGGTCTCGGGGATCTTAGGGTGTCCATTAACCAAACAGGGCGCCTTGGTACAGGGCTCCAAGCAATTCCTGAGAAGGTAGGTGGACCCCGGAACCCAAAGGCCCAAGTTGAATAGCTCTCCCAAACGATCTCCATGACACCAGTCTGCCAAGGTTGAAACAAAACCTATTCCCAATGTCACCATGAATTCTCCATGGTCTCTGAACCACTTGGCACCTTAGTCTCTGAGTCTCTTTTGACCAAAAGTCCATCCCCAAAAAGTACATCGACATAGTCCACTTCACCATCTATCTATCTGGCAGGTTTGGGATCCACTCTTCGGCCCAGCCACCATCGAGCTTCAGTGCTGGGCTTCGATAGCAAAAGGTGGCTTCGCTCAGAGGTGGTTGCGATGATGTCCGATGCACCAACAGTAGACGAAGGGAAAGCCATCGCCCAAAAGGTAGCTTTGTGCACATGCCAGGTAACTCTGCCCGAATCTATTTGGCGAATTCCGCTAAGACATTACATCTTTATCATGCAAAGTTCCAACAACACTCGATGTGTTCACGCAAGGAAACCCACCCCCTATAGTGATGATTTGTTGGGGGAAGATCTTCTCCCCACGATGATTCTTCGTGGCCACTCTGGTAACATCCGCTCCGCTCCGCCCCCTCGGGTCTCCGCACCGCAGGAAGACCGGCTCGGACTCTCCCGTGGCGATGCCGAAGGTCGCCGCGCTCTTCCTGGGAGGGACGAGCTCGTCTGCGCGCGCGGCGAGGTCGGCAGGGTGCTCGGTCCCGACGTCCGGGGAGTCCAGAAGACTTGGTCCGACCAAGCTGACGTCCGTCTTTGCTCCATGCTGATCCATCTCTGCACAGGGGGGGGCGGCATAGAAAATCGCGTCTGCCCAAACATACGACGTCAAGTGGAGAACAGGATTCAGTAAAGTGATGTAAAGTGATAGTTATCGCTTCATTGCACCTTTTGGCGGTTGCTCATCCCATAGGGTCCAGGTACCTCCTCAAAATGGTCTTGGAGGTGAAAGTACTTCCAGAGAATGGTCTTGGGGGGTCAAAGGACATCCTCAGGATGGCCCTGGACCCTTAGGGAATATAATCCATCGAGTGTAATTGGATCAAGAAATTCACGTGTCCTTTTTCACTACACGGCAGAGTTGAGCTGTGGCTGTGCCATGCTGTGGCATGCTGCTGCCGTTCATCCCAAGCTTCCCCTCACGGAAGGTCCCGGAAGGGTATATATTACGGTATGCTAAATGAACACGTCCACAGCACAAAGTAGAGGTCAACAAACTCACCTGTAGCATCCAAACGCACACAACTCGCTGGATTGGATCTTTTCACCACTACATCTCACTACTCCCCCCCACTTCCAACCCTCGTCTCACTACCTTTCGTTCCAACGTCCGTTGACGATTCCGCGCTCCACCGGCGGCGACCCGCTCCTCTTGGCGTCATGAAAGCGCTCGCGCAGCGTGCCGCGGAACCAGCGGAAGGGCTCGTCCAGGAGAATGAGGCCATGAGCTGCGAGGGCGGACTTTTCAGCCGGGCAGATGACCGAGGGACACACGTATTCAACGGGGGCAACACGGTGCAACACGGTGCAAATCGCAGATTGGGACATGGCAGAGTTGGCAGCAGTGTTGAAACATGTTGAAACTGAGTTTGGAAGTAGAAAAGTAGAGGGGAGTCCATCGGCAAGCACGGATTCCTAGCTTTAAATGAGGTTTCAAAGACATTGATGATTCATTCCTCATTCCTCCACACACTGGGCGGCTGGCACCGCTTCTTCAGCCCTTTTCGGTTTCGGCGCTGTGACTCCTCTGCTTTGTACACGGTGCCACAAAACGTCAATCGGAGTGAAGATCGGCTTCGCGCGGGGTCACGCGCGCGGCGAAAACGCTGAGGTTTCAGCGTTCTCCACTGAAGGAGCCGTGCGTCTGGCAAGTGGTGAACATCAAATCATTGCAACATATGGTAACTCCCTGTATGTATTATATAACAGTGAATTTCTGCAAACCACCAGCTAGGAGTCATATCAGCTAGTTTTGCAGTTCTGCTGGTCAACTTCAAAAAAAGTGATTGATAGTTCCCGGGCATGTCCATGGGTGCTTTTCTCAAAACCCGAGACTCGCAGGATTTTATACTAGTGGTGCCCTTTGGAGTGCTCCACTACCAGAAGTCATGACTTTTGGGACAATCAGTGTGTCTTGTCCTCAAACTTCTTGACGATTTGGACTCCCTAAATACCACGGGAGGACAAGTAGACCAAGACCGCTTGGGGAGGCCTATTCTCTTCTGTCCACATATGCAGAGCCAAACTGGGATATGTTTTCTTCTGTGTGAGATGTTGAGACCTAGTCACTAAGTCACTTCCCACCACATCGTAACATACCATGTTATGAATCGTCTTTTTGCTGCTTATTGTAGAAACGTTCCGTCATGTGCGGTTGTGATGAACAAGGGTTTGTGATGCAGCCATACTACCGGTACCTCTATAAGCCTTTTAAGCTGCTGAAGGGTACCTGGGGATTCCTCTCGGACATATATGTTAAGAAGCACAGTGTTCCCGGAAATTCCTGGCTCCTATCATGCGCTCCTTGTCGATATCTGATGTTCTTTGGCTTTGTTTGAAACTCACAACTCAAAACGCATGGCCTTTCACCTAAACTTCGTGAGACTCTTGATTATTTATACCCCTCATCAATAATCCAAAGGGGGTAAGTGTTATGCATCAAGAGTCTACAATAGAGCCTTTCCCATAGGCATTCCTCTCTTTCACCGAACATCTCAGCCTGGGTGGCCTATGGTGGCCTAGTACATCCTAGCAGTCCTAGCACCTTCAACCTTCAATCCACCTGAGCATCTGTGCGGCATCCCATGGGGTCCCACTTTCGGAGACCGCTCCGGCTCACCATTTTGGGGTGGAACTCACCTCTCCATTGCGGCCGGACTCGCGATTTATCCATCCCGGCGGCGGCCTCAGGCCGCGCGTTTCTTTGAGAAAATCCTCTGAGAAACGCTGGTTGAAGCCCAGAGTGTTTGAGCAAGTCAAACGTTGTCAATCGACCGGTCTTGGTCAGGCCAGCAACATCTCCCTGCCCGCAAACTCCAGGACCTGCGCCGTGGACGCATCCGCGGATGCACGCGCGGCCGCGGATGCGCCCGCGGACTGGAACGCAAAAAAGGGATGGAGCGGAGTGCGAGAGGAATGGTGAGGTTAAGTGATGCCATTTTTACATGAACAAATACACCTGCACCTGTCTGACACATGTAAGAATGCGTGATACATGCCCGGGGCTGTTCACCTGGGGGTATTCCCTCGTTTCATCAACAAAATAAGTCTGTTAGAGGCTATCCATGAACACTTCACAAACTCGCTGCAGAGTTTCAGATTTCCAGTGTCGTTCTCGGAGTATAGGTGCAAACAAACTTGGATGCTTTCCCTCCAACCCTGGAACTCCGCGCACGCCTTCCAAAAATCACACCGAAAAGCTTCGACCAACTGGAGACAAAAAAACACCCAGTAACACCACAAAAAGAATGACAAAACCCATATAGAAAAGACATGGAAAAGACATGACCACACAGCGCCATCACGTCGCTTCCCGCGCGCGGTGCTTTGCCGCAGCGCCATCACGTCCGACCCGGGCATCCCCAGAAGCGACAGACGGCCTTCGCGAGCTTTGACTCCAACTGGAAGCGTTCGCCCACGGGCGGCAGCACCTGCCCACCGCGAAGGACGAGCCGGGCCGGAACGCGAGCGTTCGCCCATCTGCAGTGACGGACAGGCAAACGGACCCAGGGGTGGTTGAAAAAGGATGAACAAGGGCTCAAATATGGCTCGATATGCGGTACTGCAGAGACGTGGCATAGTGTATCATATTGTGTACATGGGAGTGCCTGGGTCATGAAGCGACTCACAACAAACTTAGCCAATGCGCATATATCAATTTCCAAGTAGGGCATGTCTGCACAAACACAAGGTCACGTGCGGGATTCCCTGCTTGAATCTTCTGAGTCCCAGAGTGAGCAAGATTCAGTGCCATAAGGAATGCAATGAGTTAAACTTGCGTTCAAAGCGCCGGTAAGAGTTGAGGGCTTGCAGTTCGTTCGAATGTGTTTTTCTAGGACCACTGAAAGAATCAGCGAGAATCAGCAAGAAATCTGAGCTTGGGACCAGCAAATTGGTGCAGGTGTGTGCCGAAGGAAGCGCCTGCCATGTGGGCAGGGAAGTTGCTTGGAAGACGCCTTCAAAGGAAGAACGAGGCAACAACCCAAACCCGCTCCAAAACAAACTTCTCCCTGTCTCTCTATCTCTCTAGATTGGCCTATCCTTCCAAAATGGCCGCGGGTGCCAACAATGGAACTTGCAGGTGAGCAGCCCCAAAAGGTACCTTGCTGAGCAACAGGAGAGGACCCAACAAGCTCAGGCTCTGGCTCTGGCTCGTCCCAGCACGTCCCAGCAGCGTGCGGCTGCTTGTACATTTTTGCTTTCCCACGGATGGTCAAGAGGTCCCTATATAAGAGTATTCATCAGCCTGCGGTCTGGGCCCCGGAAATGGAAGCCGGGACAACAGCCCAGAAAAGCGCCGCCATAGAAAAAGACCCCTTAGATCTTGAACAATTGACCGTTTTTTCCGGTTTTACTTTTCACCCACATCAACTGCTGGAAAGGAACATGTACGCTTCATAGGTCCGAGTCTAAGCCATAAAGATTCTTGGATCTTCGTGGTGTTGAAATATTGCAAACCAGGTTTTCCACCCCGTCCCCGAGGTTCTTTTTTGAATTTGGCAACTAATACTATACTCACCTTCATGACCCAAACACCCACAGAAATCATGTCGGGCAAGCACTGGGATTCCCCTCCACTTGGACGCGGAAGGGCAAGTATCGTCCTGGCGGTCGAAGAGGGTTCGTCTCCATCCCCTAAGACTGTAGATGGTCGACTGGAGAGACGATGAGAAGCGGTGTTTCTGGGTGTTGCAGCCTTTTTCTTGTTCAAGTGTTGACTTTCTTTGAGTCCAACACAAACATCTGATTGGGATCTGAGGAAAAGGTCTTGAGGGGAAATACTGTAGCTTAGCTTTTGCATTCAAAGGATTGCTGAGCCCTGAGCTACTTGAACAAAACAATAAAAAACAACTTCCGAACCGGGCTTCCTAACAAGAAATCAGAGTCCAAGTTCTCTGTACCAGGACCCTGCTGGCCAGGCTGTTTGGAGACCTGACCACACGTGGTTTCTAGACACCTGTTGTCACCAGGAAACACCTGTACCGGCGCCCCTAGGGCCCATGCTGTCCACTGACTCTCTCAGTTTCCCCCCCCAAGGGTCCCCGCACGGCGTGAAAAAGTCGGGGGGGACACCCACCTTGTCCCCACCTTGTCCTGGATAGGAAAAACCATGCAAAAAAGAACAGAAAGAACCCGCCCTGGTTCTTCAGTTCGTGACCTAACTTGATCCCCCTTGGACACTGTGGTCACTGGTCGAAGAAGCCACCTCTATCAGCCCCCGGAGGCTCCTTGTGGATCGCGCAAGCCCTGCCAGCCGCATGGAAGCACCTAGAAACAGGGTCTAAACTGGGTGGAGGAAGCAACAAACCAAACTGACCAGGACGATGCCGGAGATGCCTGGAAAACTAAGTTGAAGTTGTCCACCTGTTCTTGTTGAGTCTGGAAACTAACTCCCCAAAGGGTTACAACATGTTTTCCACTGACTGGGTAGGAAGGCCATCTAAAACAACCCAAAACACCGGGCTTCAACACGCTTTCTGAGTTCACCTGCCCTGTTGGACATGCCCCCCCAAAAACAAGTCGCAGAACCCATTAAACATGTTGCAAACACTCCAGTGCGCATTTTCCTCTCAACATCTCCACAACACCGTTCAAACAACCCCTGGTGGCATCTCGCATTGTGGGACGTCTCGAACCCTACTCCCTACTCCCCCACACCTATCGGATCCTGTCGGTCGCAGGAGGGGGGCGAAACGCCGGGCGAGACTCGCGTTTGGGCGTGCAAGGCGGGTCACACTGGAACCCGTCACGAAGGCCAACATCTTGGAACGTGCCAAGGCCGACCTCGGGGGTTCGAAGGCGCCATGGGTCGCCGGTCGCTGGAGTGGTTGGCTTCGCCCGCACGTTCTTCCGTTGGACCATGGAAAAGAAAAATAATGGTCTTGGACGTCATAGTCCTTATATAGTTTAAAACACGGTAAAACAATGGTCGTTTGCTAAAGACACTTTGAATCATCTTACATCGGTTGGAATCCTGGGGTGTACCTAGCACCTTCAATGGTAGGATAGCCCCCAGGAGCCCCTTCAGAGTGACCTGAAGGGGCACCTCAATAGAAAGCACCCTAATGCGGTCGTGCGTCTATGTATATTTGTAGGCAATACATCCCTCTGAATTCCCGCATGGAGTGCGTCCAAGGGAAGTCTAGAGAGGTGATCCGGTCCTAGACATGTGATGGGCGGGATGGGCATATCCAACAAAGGTTAAGTGACCGTAAATAGGACCCGTCACCTGGGGTACTATACCCTAAGGATCCAAGTACCCTCTGAGAAGGTGTTTGGGGTGAGTTTGGAGGGTCCAAGTACCTTTTGAGGAGGTACTTGGATCCCAAGGGATGGGATAGGGTTCTTCAACCTCTGCTGGATCACCGGAGTCGAGATCAAACTGACGTCGACAGATCTCCCGACCAGTTGAAGTAGTTCTTTCGGGGTGAAACGTCGGTAGATGCCTGCCAATCATGTCTGGAAAACAGTTGCCAATTCTGGCACACCTGGCGCAGTGGAGAGCCTTACAAAACGCTCAAAGACTCATTGGACCTCCAACTGCTACGGTTCAGTCCATTTCACCCGGACGGTTGTGAGGGTCCAAACTCGGATGCGCGAACAGGTTGGGTCCCGCCACTGAGGCTCTGGGTATCGTTGGGTGGAAAGACGTCGGGTCTCCAAGTGATTCCAAGTGCCCAATGAGTCACAACGATGGGGTGCCGAACGAACCCAACGAAGGAGGATAGGGCTGCCCCTGTCACATCCACTCACTGGATGGAACTCAAAACATCTAACTCCCATCCAACTCCATGTGACTCGTGGACTACCTGGTGTTTCTTCGGTCCAAAGCTCGCCCGAGGCGACCGGAGGGTTCCCATGCAGCGACTCCACGAGTTCGCGCGCAGAGAACGCTTTGGGATGGGTCTGGGACGACTTGCTGGACGCTTGGTGCCAGGCTGGGGGGGGTGTGCTGAAAGCCGATCGCATGGCTGGGCGAACACCGTGACACCGTGACACCGTTCGCCCCACTCCATCACCACGAAACGACCCGACGTATCCCGACGTGACGCGCCCTTGTCGCGCGAGAGACTGCTTGCGGAGCCAATCGAAGAACCAGCCAACGACCTGCGATTTCCAACGACAGTTCGCCTTGACCTCTGAGGTTGAAAAGGCTGTAGGTCAAAAATGGTCAAAACATGTAGCCGTAACCCATAATTGATGGTAGGTTGACCTATATCCTATATGAATTTTACGTGGTCAACCAAGGTTCCCAGGATTTGATCGATTTATGCCCTTCAGGCCTTTCACCAAACAGGATTGCAAACATATTTCAGCACATATCACAAGTTATCACAAGCATCTCTGAAACGCCTCTATGGGTCTGCTGCGTCTGCTGCGGGTTGCTACGGCAGTTCTGAGAAGACTTGGCACATTTAGGCAGTCTTTGAGGGTCTTTGGTGTGTAACATGGTGCAACCAAAACTGTTTCAGTTGCTGCTGCATTGCTGCTATTGGCCGGTGCCCACAAACAAAGTGGATCCAACAGAAAGATCCTCCGCTCCAACTCATTGCCGAAGCCTCAAAGAATCCAATGTCCAAGCAAAAATCAACTAAACCACAAAAGAACACCACAAGTTACTCTCCACTGGGAGCCCGTGGCCGTGTTCCGTGGCTGTCTCCTGCCTCTGGGGAGCCCTCAGTGATGGCGTTTTCTTCCCATTCATCGACGTCCAACTCGTTGGTACCGCCTCGGGTCCACTCGACACATCGACGGTGTTCTCCTGTCACTGTCGCGATGGCTATTTCGCTGTTTCGTGGCGTGTGACACATCGACATCATCGAAGGAAGTCATGAAAGATGCATAAATTAAGCCATTGTACCGTACCACTTGAATTGTTTTGAGTCCGTCTTTTCAACTTTCTCTATCTAATTACTTGGGTCTGGATAACCCTCCTCCCAGCAGGGGCATTCAAGAAGGAAAAGGGTGATGTTACTGGTGATGTTATAATTTATAATCGTTTCTTAGCCCTCAGCGTAGCAATGTTGGCTGGTCTTTGCCGCACTTTCCGTGGCTTTTGTCCAGAACTGCTGTACTTTGCAGAAAGAACACTCAGTCAGTGGTGCTAAGATCTACAACAGTTCGCTTCTCTCAAGTCTAGAAGTGCTATTTACATCGATTTACTTGCTACATGATGCGAACCTTCTTGGAAATTGTTTAATCGGTGCTGAGCTGTTGAACAACTGCTCCAGTCTTTGACCAAACGGCTCTCTCACTTCAAACAATTCTTGAAACAAAAACTCCAAGGTCCGGAAAAAGGTCTCTCGCTCAAATGTGGGATGCAAAGAGATGATAGAAACAAGACCCGCGGTTCCTTTGGGATAAAAGTGCGGTGTTGAATTCTATTCCCAAAATGGGCCCTGTGGGCCCCTAATCCCTGGTAGGTTGACCTCCCTAGTCCAGTCTGTTCATTTTCGATGGTCAACCTACCAGGGATTTTACAAACGGATGCCCTGCATGAGCTGCAATGGAGCTGGAACGATGGAACACTGGATGCCCCGAACTGATGCTAACTGGTCTATGCTTTTGTCTACCCCCCCCCAAAAAAAAACAGAAAACAAACACACACAAGTGGTGTAAACGGTATAAAGGCTGCGCACAATTAATTGGACCTTCAGTTCGTGACTTCAAACTGAAGTTTATGACAAGTGACCAAAAACACCAGGACTACTCAGTTCAGCCACGTGGCTGTGTGGTTCGGTGTTTGGCTAAGCCATTTTCCTACCAGTCCGGTCCAGCCTACCAGTCTCAGCCGTCAGTCTGCACCGGGCCCTCCGGGCAAATGAGCATTCGCAGCTGCTCCGCCTCGGACCGCCCGAAACGAAGCGAGACGAACGAAAACGAGCCAAGAGTGTGCGGACGGTTCCGCGGCCGGTGACGTGGGGCGATCAGGTGGTCATAGACCCATGGAGATGGTTGATTGAATGTTGAATAAAACCCAGACAATGCATCCAGTCTGACAGTCCAATGATGTCCAGTCTGACAGGGTAACACCTGTGTTCTTTTGCCTCCTTAGTGTGCAGTGTGAACGAGGTGAACTTGACCAACTCCAGTAAAATGAGGTCATTGACCTGTAGGGCATGGGTACACCATGATTGTGGCCAACAAAATATATCGCTCCACGGTGATTCGTACGTATAAAACGCCCAAGGCCACCTCTGGAAAGGTCCTTCAAACCCGGACCTTGACACAGAAAGTTATATTGACATGACAGCAAATTCCAAACCACTTGAGAATAAATTCCATGAGACTTGTTGATGTTCCCAACCACCAGCATTCCATCTTAGCAGACCTCCCTGTAGCTTTGCATGCAAGAGGTGCGAGTGTTCAGCACAGGGGTGAGAATTTGTTTTGAGGCAAAAAGGCATACGTTCCTGCCTATGGAAGGAGGGTGTGGAGAGGAAGTTAGGATACTCTGCGAAGAAAAACATGACTGTAGCTCGTGAAAAACACAACGTGAAACATCTCTTGTCTCTTGGGCTATGTCTAGATCCAGGGCCCTAAATGGTCTTAGAAGCTTAGGAAGGTTCGGGTGATTGATTCTCTATCTGGAGTCGTACATAGATCATATATGTGCTGCTTTCGGTCCTCAACCGATCTCGTGACCTTAGACGAAGCACTACCGAAGCGATTCGTGCACTTCTCTCTACCCAGTTGGGTTGTCTCTTCTGCCCACACCCAAGGTCCCCTGGGTCTTCCGACATCTAAGGAGCTTGCAGACAACAAATCCTGCCCAACAAGTACGGTTTGTGGGCCAGGAGCCCTAGAGCTACAAAGCATGTGCGGAAAGAACAACACAAAAACCACTAACAACTGGCGAGCATTCCATGTACCAAACATGTGGATCTGGGCTTCTGGGGCCTGGTCCGGTTCCTCCAAATCCGGTTGATGCCGAATGGAACTTGGAACACCTTGGGAATTCTTGGTCCTGCATAGGGACGACTGCCACCAATTCACCAATCCCAAATAACCCATGATAACCCATGTATGACATATATATATATATATTGACCGACATTAGGGTGGTTTGAGGGGTCTGACGTTCGCAATGTTGAAAAGATCCGCTCCCACGAATTGATCCCAGAATGATTAGTCAATTATTTAATATATACCAGCACCCTCCAACAGGTCTCCTTTGGAGGGTTGGTCTCAATTGGTGTTGATGCATTTGTTTGTTGCCTGGAACTGATGCCACCACCGAGCCGATGTGTGTTCCGATGGTAGGCTCCCTGAAAATGCAACTGGAAGACCGCATTCGTCGGGGCGCCGTGTGGTACTTCACACGAGCACAACTCCACATCCACCAAGTGCCAGTTCGGGATGCGACGGGTCAAAGCTCTTCCAACTCGGACACAAACGGTGAGAACTGGCCAGCTTGCTTGTGGATGTTCATGCAACGAGATGCAACGAGGCAATTGGAAGAAGATTCAACAAGAGTCCATTTGAGCAACATGAGGTCTTTGAGCAATGTCGCTGGACACCCTGTGTTCAGGAGGGACACAAAGTAATGAGTTTCTCTCTGGCAAATTTGGTTTGGAAGAATAGTTTCTCTGTGGCATGGTCAGCAATGGCACATTGGCAAAGTTCCATGGATCTTGCCAGATATGTCCATCGGATGCATTGGGTAGCAGCTTTGCAGGCAGTGTTCGTCACCTGCAATCCAGTGAAGATTCACTTCCTGCAATTCTTACTGAACAGGCTTCTGCACAACCTGGGTCGCTTGTTGAACTTGCTTTCGCCTTAACCGGCTTTCGCAAGCTAGCTACCCCAACATATACCAAAACCTGTGTGAAGGATTAATGACATACACCCAGTTCACTCACCCAGTTCACACTGATTCGCAAGTTGCAACGTCGACAGGCAAGCCTCAACTTCGAGTTCCCAAGTGACTCATCACAACAGAAATCACTCGATGTCACTCGTCCGCGCGAGCGAAAACACCAGGGACCCTGACAGCCTGACGCCACTTCTTCGAGCCAGACATCCCTTCGAGCCAACCCGCCGCGTTCGGTCGGTCGTGGAGGCCTCAGGAACCAACTCGTGAAAGCCCAACATCAGGCCTCCGGTCCGGCGCGTCGTACCGCGAAGCGACGCGCGGAGGCGTGAGCGCGCGTGACGAAGTGACGCGAGATCTGGGGTCTTCTTCCGGTTTTCCGATGTTGGGCGTTCTCAAGCAAGCCAAACAAGAAACAAGACAACGGTGGTGATGATTTATTGACTTATCCTCATCATGTTTTAAGCTGTTTTCAGTTTAAGACATTAAAAAGCATTAAAGCTATTGAAAAGATTTGAAAAGGACGTTAATCTGCATGCTGATGTTGGTCCTGCACACCTGGCACACTTCTTGAGACACTGTTTGACTGTGGACGGGCTGTTAGACCCACGAAACACCTGATCTACACCGATGATGTCAACCACAATGTATGCTGTGTTGCTTTCTTTTTGGGTGGTAGGCCAGTACGGCTCGCCCAGCGTTGTTTGGTCTGTTTGAGCGTTCACCTGTTAAGACGTGCGACCGGTCAACGACGTGTGACCGACCGAAGCAGGTCTGGAGACCTCGCGTCCGCTCGTCGCGGACGTCGAGGTCGACGCGTCGACGCTGGGCTTCGGCACAGCTGATCTCCGGGCGGATGGAGCCGATCAAGAAGTCTTCGCACAGCAGCTGAGCATAGTCCTGGGCGTAGAGCGTCCAGCTGCATCCCTTTGGGAGCCTAATAATAGAGTGCTTTTGTTTTTCCCGAGGAGTAGAGTACTGCAGGAGAAAGCTGTTCTCTTTCAATGAGTTGTTTCAATACTCGGCTTGCAAAGCGGGTTACCAGATCGAGATGGCGCCATGTCACAAACTCTGGATGATCCTCCAGTCACCAGTAGAGCTCCAAGCTCATCTTGTCAACTCAACTGCCACGAAATCGGGATGGGATGGGTCTTGACCCAACCCCCTTGATGGCGGGTCCAGAAGTCCGGAAGGCGTGCTGTTCACGGCCGGGTTCCTCGGTTCCTCTCCCCATTGGAATAGCTGTTTTTGTTGCCGCTCACGGCCTCGTAGGGTTTCTCTATATGGAAACAAACGTTAAGCGTTTAAGTGGTGCGCCGAGGCTCGGCGCTGACCACCGAATTGGGTCCCTTTTCGGCACGGAGAACTGGAAGATCCACACGGAAGATCGATCGATGGGATGAAAAACAGTGGAAAGAGAGACGCGGCTTCGATCGAAGATCGGAGATCTACACTCTACACTTCCTGAAAGAAGCGAACATGGCCAACCTCGATGGGAAATGGCCCTGGAGACCCGGATGAAATTCGAAGATCAAACAAGTACTGCTATCCACAAAATTCATAATTTGGCCCATCATGATTTCAGGGAGTGTATCTCGCAAGAACCACCCCAACCTGGAACTCCTGGCCAGATGCTTGAAAAAAAAACATCTTGCCACGGTCCGACCTCCCATCTCTTTCTTTTTGATCATGCAACGTTGTATGGCCAAGATGACCTCAAGATCAAACCATTGTGTTCCAAATGAACGAGAGTCTCGGGCAACTGAACCAGTTCCAAACTCTCTTGGAAACATCCACCCAATCGCAAGCGTTGAAGGCCATGAGGCAAAGTGATTTGCTCCAAACTCTGATCAAACTCGTCACCACAAAGCAAACTCTCAAGGCTACTGGGCAAAGTCACGTGTTGCAAACTCTGGCCAAAGCTGCAGCCAAGTGAGAGAAAGCGCTGGGCCACAACACTCGATCCAAAGGCTAGTTGAATTGGCCACTCAAAGTAAGACTCTCAAGCTTGACTTGTAGATGGACGCCTTCCAAACGCTGATTGAACTCTTCTAGAAAAGCCAAGTCACTCTCCAGGCTTTGCGGCCAAGTCACTCTCTCCAAGATCTGGTTGAAGTCCCATCCAAATTAAAGACTCTCCAGGTTGCAAGGCCAAACCACTCCTTCTAAGCTCTAGTTTAAAGCTCGCACCAAATTTATCACACCCACACAGTTGCATGCACCTAACCTATGCCCATAGGTGGTTATAACTGCATTCTTCAAAAAGAAGACTTTCCTGCACGCAGCGCAAAGCTGCATCACAAAAATACTTTTGCAAAAGAGCAAGCTGCTGGGCAAAGCGACTCGCTCCAATTTCTGATTAAGGCGACCGCCCAAGGCCAAATTCCAAGGGCCCTCGGGCAGAGTTACATCTTCCAGACTCTGGTTGAATTGATTGCCAAAGGTCAGGTTCTGGATGCATCTGGGCAGAACTCTCCCCTCCAAGCTCACATCAAAGTTGCCATCAAACGTCAGGGTCTGGAGACAGCTGGGTCATTGTCTTAGTTGTCTCACTTGATTCAATGAGGACACAACCTTTGAGGGCGAACGACTCAACTGGCAAGCCTTGAATGTACACGCCGCCTTGAATAGCCTAGCAGATTGATATATCATATATATCTTATGACAAGATCGGACAAGCAAGGAGACTCGGCAAGAAACCCTTGGGCAGCAGCCGCATGGGCTCGCCGCCGAGCGACCGGACGTCGTCCCGCTCGCGCAGAGTCGTCCCGGAAAGCAAGGAGTCGTGCTTCTTTCGACCAGGAAAGAGCGATAACTTCCAAATTGCATAGATTCCCAAATTTGGGGGTGCGATGTATTGATCCAAAAGCCTGCAATTCCAAGCAACCTGGCACCCTGACCACAATTCTTCTCCATGCAAGCCGTGAACCTCAATGTCCAGGCCATCATCTTCTTCTACCAAGCCGCTCATGAACACAGGGCTTGTTGGTGAACTATCACAATATAATCTTGGACGAAGTCAGCCAGTCAAAAAGGCAGCGCGATGAACTTTGCATGAGACATGCTCTGAATGTATATTGTGACCTTGCTTGAAGGGTACGCCAGAGTAGTTGACACATTGACCAAAAGGACTGCCGAAGTCAGGTGCACACACCATCGAATCTTAAGTCGGTTTTCCGCTCAGACCGATGGATGGATGAATATGGTGAGTCAGTTGTTCCTAGAACGAGACTCCTTGGCTTAGGACTGTCGCACGGTCAAACCCCTCCCTTTGCCCCAAAACCATGTATACTTTGGCAACCCGAAGAAATTCCAGAGCTTCGTGAACTCATGGGCTCATGTTCAGTGACAAATGTACTTGGGCCCCTGTTCCGTCAAAAGCGCAGCGGTCAAACTGAACTATGGATTTAAGTTGGGTACATGTTTTCAACATGTTTCAACATCATGTGGCATCATGTGGTGGACAATCGAACAACCGGTACCTGCAGTGCAACATCGAACTATAGTTGAACCACTGAAAGACTGTGTGCCGAATAGAAGCTGGTGACCGGTGGTGTTCAGTTGTGTTCAGATTCCGTTGTTTAACTCTTCCTGGTCTTTGGTTAGACAACCTTCCGCGGGGCCTTCCCATCAGAAGACATCTGTTAGAGCGCAAAGTTGTCTCTTGGCAAACCATTTGGCACCCCATCAACAAGAACACACCCTCACACACACAAACCGCAAAACCAAACACCCTGGCCCTAACCCCAAGGAAAAAAACGTTCGAGAAGGCTCTTATACAAATAGGAGCCCCATCACTTGAAAAATAACACGCTAAACTTCAAGAGCCCCTACAAACCCACCATCGCGTCGTTCGGTGTTCTTCGCTGCAGGGCTTCACGCCCATGCTTCTTCGATCCAAAAGAAGGAGCCTAAAAGGGACCAAGCTCTCAAGCAAACACCGCTTCTGCCCTTACCGCAGCCAAAAAAGCAAGAGTGGCGCAAGCACGTTCTCCGAGAGCGGCTCGTTCACCAAAAGCGGCTGTCCTCTTTGTTCTGCTCGGTGACCAAGGTCGTGTGGCCATCGGGCATCAGCCTAGAGCGGCTTGGACTCGAGCTCTACCAACAGAGGTTGAAGAACCCTATAGGCTATCCCAGTTCCGTACGCTGGTTTTCCGGGTCCGTTCGTTCAGGTCGCTGAACCTCTGAGCTCCAAAAAGGCTGGCCAACACACAGAAACTCCGTGGAGCGCCGAGCGCCGCCATGTCCGCTGTCATGAGGGATGTCCGCTGTCGAAGGGGACACATCGAGGGGGTGGGGAGCACCGAAATTGGTACCGAAATCAGTGGTTCACGAACCGGGGGCGTATCCCCTAATCAATCCGTAGTAAAAGGCCCTCAATGCTCCAAACTGCATCTCATGCTGTCCATGTTTGCTTTTTTAGGAATATTGAGAATCCTCACACTGCACGGGACGAGGGTCGGCCTCTCGTCTTAAGGAACAAAGAACCTCTGGCTGGCAGACCTGGGTCCCAAAAGTGTCTGCGCTTGCTTGGTGTTGAACCCTGCCTTTCTTCACCTCCGAAACCAGGAATCACGAACTCCCCCTGTCTATCTCTCTCCACTGCCGTGCCGTCGCTTCCAGACCATCCTTCCTGCCCCGGATCTGCGCCCAAAACACCCCCACGCTCGCGTTCGGCCGCCGTCGAAACCGAACGCTCGTCGGGTTCTGGGCGCGTCCGGCTCCCGGCCATCGGCGCTGGTGAAGGTCAAAGGATCCATACCTCGCGGAGCGAGGCATCAGCGAGGGGCGAAGCGATGCTCGGGCTGGGCGGCCGCAGGTGGGGCGGGGACGCAGGTGGGCGGAGTGAAGGAATTCGATGATGAGAAGTAGCAGGGGAACCCGGGAGAATGAGGAGGAAAGGTGGCCCGTATTTTTGGGGGTCGGAGAAGGGAAAGTGGGGGTGATGGAGATGAGATGATCCAAAGAAGCAACATGTGCAGGAGCGAGATGGAGTAAATCTATAGACAAATGACAAATGACTAATTGTAATGTTTGAAACACCATGGGGGTCCATGTGGGGGTGCCAAGCATCTGCCCAGAAAAGCCACTTTGGAGCTTGATCCCCCGGGTCTTCGGTCCATGTCCGTGGGACTCCTTCGGTCACCGGAAGTTCGGGACTCGTCACGAACTGAAGGAACTGGCATGGAATGCCAGAGGTAGAAGAACCTGGTTAAGCGACCAACAGAGGTTAAGCGACCTGAACGAACGGTTAAGCGACCTGAGGATACCGAACTGGGATAGGCTAGTTAGGGTTCTGACCCACCTCTGTTGGTTCTTTTTTTCATTTGTTGAGACTTTTGAGGGGGTTGGGAATGACCCAAAGGAGGGACACATTTCAACACCACACGCCCTTTCTGTCGCCCTTAGTTTTCCCCCCTCCTGTTTTACTTTGAGTCGGGGTTCACCCATTGTATTTGCTTGGAGCTCCTGTTTATTTGTAATCTACCCTCACCTACTCTCTCGGCATGTTTTACATTCGATGATCCACTAAAGGCATGTTTCTTCCTGTGACTCCAGCTCCTCTCAAGGTTTCATCCCTCAGCCTCAAAAAACACTGCCTGTTGAAGGGGCATTTACTTTTCTATCTATTTGGAGGTCTTTATAGGGCCCATCGGGTGGTCGTCGCCACGTCTCGTCTCTCCAAGTGTCGGAAACTCCACCAACTCCACCCACTCCACTGAGCTACGTGCATGTCACGTATCAGTCAAGCGTGCATTCCCCCAAGCGACGTGCAACCGGGGGGGGATGACATCCCCCCCCGCTGTACATGCGCAAGTCCGATGTGAATGCAGCCAACGGAACCCGTGATGTCTCAACCGGACACAAAGATGAAATCACTTGAGAAATCACATCAAGTTGGTTGATTACATCACTTGTGTCAAGTCCATGTGTATGAAATCAACGCCCTGATGTCTCAACCACCCCTGGCCGATCTGATCGGCAGTCCCACGGAACTCATCGTCAGCTGGGAAGGTGTCGAACGGGTGGCGAACGGCAGACGACGAAGACGACACGGTCGGTCCGACTCCACCGAGAGGCCCCAGTGTTTGAGCGACGTTTGTCTCTCCTGGCACAGCTGAAGGGAAGGGACGATGGGACGATGGGATGCGTGCAGCTTGCGGCAAGAAAAACACGATGAGACGTGAATAACCATGTTTGTTCACCATGTAAAACCCCTCAAAATTGGTTTCGTTGAGACCATCAGGAGGTGATGTTGAGAGAGGCTGGGCGACGAGGCAGCCACGGATCCAGGAAGCCTTTGAGCCCCTTTTGAGCCTGGTCCTCTAGGTCTGGTATAGGCTGTTGGGACGGGGCCAACGGTGGTGCATTGATGACCCACAGTTGGAGCGGCAAGGATGAGAATCTTCCATCCAAAGGCCACTAGTTGTGATTGTTGATGCGGGTTCATGGCCAGCTCATCCATTCAAATCTGCAGCATTCACATGCCTTAACTCAAGTCCAGATGATTTGGCCTCATATTATCCTAGGCCCCCAAAGTATAGATAACACAGTGAAGCTACTGGGGAATTCCATGAGTTGGCTCCAAGTCCATGTCTAGAGCTCCGTTTTCACCTTCTGACAACCTTTCTATTGCCGTATACCATGAAACATGTCCACTGGCGGCACACTGGCGGTTGCTTTGCGCATTCGAGAAGAAGCCCCCCCACTGCATCCCTACTAGAAAGAGGTGTTCTACGCTTCACATCTCTTTTAGATCCTCTGCAAGACCACCAACTCTCAATGCTTTGAAAAAACGTGTCCCACATGACATGCGGTGCTCAAAATCCCCCAGCCTATGCTTCTCTATACCGTTTAATGTTCTAATTACACTGACTATATTATCGTGTTGCGTGTTGCGTACTATGTATAATTATATATACTTATCGTGTTGTGGTGGACGGAGCATTCTTCTGACAAAACGGACATGCCAAGATTACGTTCCAAACAAACAAGCTTTAAATCGTTTTGATACCTTTTCACCGACCTTGTCTGGCCACCATTCACATGCCAACCTTCCTGCCTGGCCTCGCCTCCGAACCCCCCACCCGTCAGGTGGATCGGTCCTCCACACCACCGGGCTTCAGGATCGGCCTCACCTGGATGGGTTCACGTCTCGGCCAGGAAAAGACCAGGAACTGCCATGGACTGCCGAGAAACGGCCAGGGGTGGGTGACTGGGGGTGGTGGGAACGGCATAGAATTCCAGTCCCATGGACCGTCGTGTCGTCGTGCATGGGACGAAGAAGGGGGACGTGGTTCGTCTCACCGTGATTCGTCACTCTCACCTCCGGGCCCCGCATCGTCCGCATCCAAGCGCCATCCACGCGATGGCAGTCCATGGGAGTCCCATCACAGTCCATGGTCTCTTCACTTTTCTGGGGATCTGTTTTCGTAGCGAACGGACCCGGTACGGTGAGGACGGAGACTATTTATGTAAGCCAAGGGAGGGCCCAGTCGTATCTTCTGAGGTTCGGTGGCAGTGGATCCATAGGGACTGGTGACCATTCTATATTTATATGCTCTTTAATCTATGGTCTATAAATATGAATGAACATAAATAAGACATTACCAAAATAATCGTGAAGGAGCCCATCTTTGTTATTCATTTATGTTCTTTAATTCGTAGGCCATATTTCGCAGTCCCATGGCAGTTCCATTCAAGCTCGCCTAAAGCTGGGCTCGACCCGCCTGTCCTCACGACACCGCCTGCCCAGCTGGGCAGGTCACGGCACGAACTCGCCAAACAGGGGCGCCGAGCACGGTGGTTCCAGAAGTCCACATCAAGCCTCAGCAGGAGCCGGAGCCGTGGGGTGCGATCGGAGGTGAGGAAGTCGGGGTGCCCCTGTCACTCACGGTGGACGTTTCACACCACCCCGACATATGCCTCCTGGGAGCGAAACAAGGATAATCCCAAACCGAAGCACATGGTCCGGCCAGGTTCGGCATCGGTGTATACAGTGTATACGGTGTCCTGGTCAAGCGTTGTATCCGTTTTCTTCTGGTAGGCCTAGGATGTCTAGACAGCCTATAGGATGGCCTAGACACGGGACATCATGTGATTCGTCTCATGACTCAGATCATCTCAGATCCACCCAGACGCAACTCAAGGGACTGCCATATGATCAGTCTAGGGGTGCTGTCAGGGGTCAATGGGGCGGCATATATTTCAATCCAATGGATTGTATGGGATATGCATGGATTATATATGCATACTTCTGCTCCGATTAGAGCTCCTCACTTTGCCACCGAAAAAACCGTCCCACTCCACACGGCGAGTCCTGGTGACATGACACCGTCTGGGGCCCCAAGCTGTCGCACATCGCCGGGGCGAAGAGGGACGCCTCGTCGCTCGCGCAACGGGTCCGTTGGAGGTCTCCCTTGGGGAAACAAGATCAGAGTCCGGGCCCCCCCAAAACAAAACCCTAGGGATTCAAGATGATTCAAGTACCTTCTCAGAAGGTGTTTGGGGTGGCTGTGGAGGGTCCAAGTGCCTTCTGAGAAGGTACTTGGATCCCTAGGGAAAGAAAAACACACATGAAAAAAACAGAGCAACCACTGAAAACTGAGAAGGGAGATCAGATGAAGGGAGTTTCATCTTGTCGAATCAATCGCTACGACTGGACCCTTTTTTCTACTGGATGTCTGGCGTGCCAGTTTTCCTGTACCTGGGGTGTCAATCCCTCCAGTCGCGAGTCACACGGGTGCAGAATCTGCAGGGGGCCCGTACAAGTGGTCCCTAGGGATCCAAGTATAGTGCCCAGGTTCGGTACGACTGGACCCTCCTGGAACCTACATGACAGTGTCGAACACATTAGCGTCTGAGGTTCGGTACGAAAACGGATCCCAGAGATGGACTGGATGGACTGGAGACGGACTAGACAAAGGAGTTGGGTCCGCCATCGATGCCGTTGGTCTGACCAGGTGTACTTAACTCCGGTTGAATAAAACACTTGCTGGGCTGGGTAGTTTGACATATGATTGGGGTACATCAATGACGATCAATGTAGGATCTGAAAAACATGCATGGTTGGCACAAAGTGGGGGAAACCATGCAGTTGGTTGCTGTGACTCGTGACTCATGAACGCAGCAATGTGACAATGTGACAGTCTTGACAAATTCTACCTCCAAGGGATTGAAATTCCCCCCCAAGCCCGATCTGGTCTGCGGATGGAAGGACTCTGGCCACCTCAATGCTCAAAGCCGCAGAGCGATGTCTGCTGGTATGCCTCTTCACCTCCACAAGATGGTAGTGACTCAAATAAGAGGACCTAGCGACCCGCCCGTCCGCTCTGAGTTCTCCTTTTTCATTGACCGCCTCTGATTCAGGACCCTCCGGATTGGATTGGGGCTTCTGGCAACCAGGGCCCTCCGAATCCATAATTTATGTTTTAACTTTAACGCACAAATCCCCTTTTGTTTGGGTATTACTTCTCAATACTTTCAGTCTCAACTCTTAAGTGCATTGATCTTATTCAACTATCAACTCCAATTTATGATACTTTAAGTCTTAAGGTCTTAAGTCCATCGATCTTATTCAACTGTGAGCTCCAAAGTGTGTTTTAGTTCTTAATGTTTTAAACCGGCCATATTAAGTCTTAAGTGTTGTTAGTTCTTAGTATTTTTTTTATAAGTCTTAAGTGCATTGAAATGCATTGAATGCCTGAGTGCCTCAACTCCAAAGACACAAGTTACCCTAACCCGCTCTTGAAAGCACCACTTTGGCAAACGCGATGATGTAAAATAATTTGGATGAACAATGTGAGGGTAAACATTTATGTTCTAATATAATCTAATGTATATACCCAGACGCTCATGGACCCTCATATGGAGGGGTCTGGGGTCTCAAATCCTAGGTTTTGAAGGACCAGTCGGGCTGTGAACGGAGCGTCTGGGTTATATAAATGAACCATTTGAACGACCCTGCTGAATGGGGCACCCTTTGCTTGTCCGAACTTTCCACCCTATCATACCCTGTGGGGCTGGGACCCCAACCTCCACGGCGACGCGGCACGAAGACGCCACGAACGCGACGGCCGCGTAGGCGCTTAACGCGGCCCGTGAAGGACGCTACGAAGACGCATTCAGAAGGACTAGACTAATGACGATCATTATCTATGAATCTATGCATAAATACATAATACGTTTAACAAACATGAATGAACAATTAACCAAACGAAAGCCCATCTGAGTGATATATGTCTCTGGTCTCGCCAACGCTTCCGCCCAATAACCATGCTTGACCAGGAGGACGACCGGAGGACATGGACCGGATCGATGTTTGGCTTTCCGCCTAAGATGCACTTGAAGACCAACAGGGAGAGCTGGATCGGACCTGAGGACGTGGAACACCCGGTGCGGAACAAGGAACCGTTTGGTTCGACGGGTGGTGCTTGCTGCGCATCGTTGGGCCAGGCATTGGGGCATGTTTTGTGGCAAAAGCGGTACTTCAACCTGTCAGTTGTCTTCTTGGTTCCTTCGCCAAGCAAAGTCACCTTCCACAAGCACGCTGGAACAGCATGTGCAGCTGAGGATCTGCAGGGTCTTGGGGAAGCACGGAAGGACGCCAACCGGCAGGAAGTCAAGATCGATTCGGCCAGAGCCGACCTCCCTTTCGCCTTCGAAATCGATCCGTGGAACAATCAGGGTTCAACCAACGCGGCAAACCTTCGTCCCAATCCCACCCAATGAAAGGTGATCCATTGACTGTGAAGGGAAATGTCTCACGTCATCTGGTATGCGCGTGGTTTGGTACCTCGATGCACCGTGATGCTGGTTTGGTCCCTGCATTTCGACACCACCTCGATACGCAGGTCTCTCTGGTTTGTGCATGTCCAAGCGGCACGGGCAACGGTAAAGGAAGGCTAAGGCCAAGAGCCTCCCCAAAGCCTTGGTTGCGAAACCGAAGCCAAGACCGAAACCAGATGGAGAACCGACTGCACACGAAACACCGGAGGGTCTAAGAACCGACTTGTCGTTTCTCAAGGACACCTCTTGAGGCCTTTGGTGGGGTCGAGGGTGTCTTCTACGTGAGAACCATGCAACTTAGGTTGCTACGCCCATTGCCAAGTCAGGAAGGCAAAAGGGTCAAAAGGCCCCAAGGCCATCTATTTATTGTCTATACGGGAGTCGGGAGTGTTTGAAAAATGGTGTTCGTCAACCTCAAAAACATATTTGCACAATGAACGCTAGCTGTCACTAGCTCAGCTTCCAAGTGGAACTACTGTTGCACTTTACAACCCACGATTCCTTCATTTAAAGATTTTACTTTTGATTCGGGGCGCCGAAATGAACTGGGGCGCCAAATGAACCCCTTGACAAACCAGAAAATTTGGTTATTTGAAGTCAGTATGAACCCGTTCAACCCAGAAAATTTGTTGCTGAAAAGCACTAATTTACTTGACAGGGCGCCAAATGAAGTCAGTAATTATGAACCCGTTCACAACCCAAAACCAATGTTGCTGAAAAACACTAAGTACTCCACCCAAAAGGCCTCAAGGACCTCAATAATGAGTCTTATATCTTACAAAAAACTTAGAAACTTAAAAACTTGTTGAAACCACCCGGTTGCTGCCGAAAAGTTTGTATCCCACTTGTTGGATGATTTCATTCCTCTTGACCGTTTGTCAGGAAAAGGTCAGTGACAGGCAGTGACAGGTACAACCGCCCAGCTCAAGATTGTTGGATACTCTGAAAGACATTTTTAATAAAGCCTAATACACTTTGTTGCAAAGCTTTATTATAGTCAGTGTCAGGTACCATCATCGATCTCGACATTGAGACTTTCAGCACGGCTGAAAAGCCTTTCAGGCCAAAACTTTTGCTGAAAAGCTGGTGTTATTGTTTGTCCGCAGCTGAAAAGCGCCCAGTCAGTTGAAAACATTTGAAAACCATAAAAACTGAAAAACTATGCCTCTTAAAATAATACCATTTATTCATTCATTCAAATTTCATGAATGATGTCATTTTCTGAAAGCTGAAAAGCTATGACTCCCTCAAACTAATACTTAGTGCTTTTCAGCAACAAATTTTCTGGGTTGAACGGGTTCATACTGACTTCATTTGGCGCCCCTGCAAAAACTTAATCGTGCTTTTCAACAACACATTTTCTGGGTTGAACGGGTTCATACTGACTTCAATTAACCAAATTTTCTGGTTTGTCAAGGGGTTCATTTGGCGCCCCAGTTCATTTCGGCGCCCCGAATCAAAGGTAATTGTTTTATTGGACATTCACCCCACTGGAACGTTGGTTGGAAGCCAACCCGCATACAAAAATCATAAGGGGACCAAAACAACTGAATCCCCAGTTCGTGTCGAACGGAGAAAACATGCATGCATTATCTTTGCCAGAAACCATCTCCGTGACTTGCCAAAATATCCAACATCAATTTTGCCGCACTGGGAGGATCAAGTCATTGGGCACGTGACTTCTGCCGTTGATTCCCCGGCTTGACTGCAAAACCCGCTGGGGTCTTGTCCTTGTGGAGTGAAGTTTGGCATTTACCCACCGCTTCATCATCGACAAATTTGGATGACATTGATGCCCTCATGTGTTTCCCTTGGAACACAGGCTCACGGTACCTTTTGTATGTTTGTGAAAATCATTCAAAACTCAAAACTCACTGCAACTGTTGTTTCCTAAGCGTGCAACACAACCAATACTAAATACGATAATCCCCCGTACCTCGCAAATGTAGCACAACCGCGCTTGTCCGCTCCCCCCCCAACCTCCGGATCCAAAACTGAACTCGTGGGTTCCGAGTGCGACATTCTCTATAAACCCTGGCATTTCGGTTCAATAAGGCGCCTACAAGTACAAAGAGATACAAACAGCGGTGCCGGACCTCAAGTCCGTCATTCATTGATGGGCAACCTGAAACACACGAGGAAACTTACTCACTCAGCGCCGAAGGAAGGGAAAACGTTTCGACAAAACAAGTGTTCGATGTTTAGATTGTTCTTTATAAGGACACCAATTTAAAAGAACGCGTTCCTTCGTGGGCTTTGACAGGGTATCTCACACATTATCAGGACCACGCCCCTTTGACGAACAACATCAACCACATACCCCACATTCAAAAAGACTGCCCATCGTCTTCAGGAGGGGTCTGTAATTGGGCCACAGCAACTCATACAGAATTGAAGCAAGGGTTCTTGACCGCCCCCCCCCACAGGTCAACTAAGTCTTGCTGTGAACTGAAAGTGGCGACGCTGAAACTCAACTTGCTGCGAGTAAGCCAATAAGATGCTTTGCTGGTCTCGCTTATTAAACACTTGGCTCCGCATGTGTTTGTTGATGGCTCGTGCTTTTCTAGTCTTCCGGCAACACGGTGTCTAGGAGGCTTTGGTTGATCATGCCAATGTTCTGAGGCTGTTTATTGTTTTGGCATGTGGCGCATGCTCCCTTCAGCACGCCTGACATCTCACAGCTTCCTCTTTTGAATGATCGAAGCTCTAATCATTGGAAGGACCTATCTGAAAGCATTGCCCTGAGAGTAATAAGTCCCAGGCAAGCACATCCGCACAACGAAGCAACGAAGGCGATGACGCTCTTGTCTTTGGTTGTTTATGTCCGCTTTCTCCAGCTTGCCCTGTGACACTAAAAGAACTGGGACTCCACAAACATTTGTGAGGGTGTGCTGAGTCAGGGTACCGACTGGCATCTCCACTTCTGTGGCTACATTGATTTGATTCAGCCTCGTTCTTCCTCGCAGCGCTCACGGCGCCCAGATTGAGAGCCTTTCAGTGCTGACCCGACCCGGAGTCCAACCCAGCTGACACATCATGGGTTTTCCGGATTTTCAGGAAGAACAACGACCGCAGCACCAGCTGAGGGAGCTTGTAGGCGGCATCCGTGTTTTCCATCGAGGTCGCGATGTTGAAATCGAGCTACTTGACCAGCCACACCCACAGCCAGGGTGGTTTTTTGGGGGAGGACCTCCCGGATGATCTCTAAGTCTCTCAAGGCGAGACACGGTCGACGGACCAACGGTGGAGCGCGACACGAGCGAAGATACTCCGAACGTGCGGGTTTACGCGTGGGTTTTTGCGTGGGGAAGCCCCGAAATACCTTGGTAGACCCTGAAGGTGAAGTTAGGTTGTAGCTGGGACAGGATCTTAGCATTTGGTCCATCTTCGCAGTGCCTTCCCCGAAACGCAGCTCATTCTGTCTCCACGTCCGATTGTCTTCCCGCCCACAACCGCTCGCGGAGGGTGCAAGGAACCCAGAGATAGCCTCGCTCGTCCTGGCGATGGGAACAATGGGATCCACCATGCCTCACCCAACATAGGACCCTACTGGGGTACCTATGGGATAGTCTATGGGGTCATTCAACCTCTGTTGGTATGAATGAACACATCCTTTCTTCTCATTCTTCTCCAAGAAACATCGGGTCTTTTGGGGTATTTTGTTGGTCAGTTCATGGCCACGGGTCCGCGTAAAAAACGGTCGGTTGCGCTCGGAAAAACACATGAAAAAAGGGGTGCAAGATGGTGCAAGGGTTCTGTATCTTGCATCCACCTATGCAGAACAAGTCATGGATCATTTCGTTTTCGCTTGGCTTCTCCCTCGAGACTCGAAGCTTGGATCAGAGTGAATCGGTCGGATTTCGGGTTTTACAACAACTTGCTAAGCATTCAGCCAGTTTATTTGTATAATCCCAAACACTCCATGGGACTGGTGTATTTACCGATCAATTGGGGTGGTGCCAAAGGGGTCAATGGGGCGGCATATATGACAAACATGGAGTGTCTGGGAATCTTGGAAGTGGATGGCATGGCCCCTGGGAAGACAATGTTCCTCTACAAACAGGGGGTGACCTCCACTAAACCATGTTTGTTGGGAGGGCAAAGACCCAAATCTCTCTCCAAGCCTCCACAATGAGGTTTCTCTAAGCTTATGGCAGCCTTGATTCTTTTGCACACCCTGTTTTTTCCTTATTGTTGTATATGTTCTTTTCCAAAAGCAGCCATCTCAACCAAAGATCCTGGAACTTTGCCTTGGAACGTGACTACTCCAGTTTCAATGCCGCTTAGGCCATGGCACAGCCTTGCACAAATAGCTGTCACGCTCCACATGTCATGTCTATTCCAAGCCCCGAACGACATGGGCACGAGGGGTTTCGCAAGTAAGTAGCAATGAAGTGTTTTAGCTGTAAGCCCTGCAAGGGACCCACATGGAACCTGCAAACCACGTCGGGTTGGTCTTCGGAACATCGTCTTCCGAAGGCCCATTTTCAGGTTCCACGTGAGTCTCTTCCGGCGTGTCACCAGTGGTGATTTCTGGAAGACCAACAGCGTGGCCAAAGTAAACCTGAACGAAGACCACGTGGCAGGTGGAGAAGTTGAGGTCCAAATCGGAGGTGTTTTGGGATCATGTTGGATCCGAAGTGGAAGATATTCCCCCAACCCCCGAATCCACATGTTGTTTGATGATCCAAGAAGCATCCGACGGGTCATGTGAGGAAAAACAACACTTGACATCGACGGGAATCAACATGAGAAAAAGACCCGACCGTGGGGGAATGACCAACTCCTCTTGGGTCTGCAAAGGTGGGACGGACCCGTTTTCAAGGTCATTCAAATAGTCATCGAAGAACGCCCGGCAAATTCATGTGAATTCTGCACACTCGAAATCGAAACGGAATCGGATGGAATGGGAAGACCATCATCCTAACAAACAGGTGCTGTGTCCTCGCTAGTCCACGTCTTCCATGTCTTTGTTTTCATTTGTCGTTCGTCTTCACACATCCATCGCTGCTTGGATACAATCCAAGCGCCGAACAATGACGATCGGAGGTCGTACGGAGCCAGTCGACCGCGGTACGGCGCCTCATCACAGGCCAAAGGCCGCCAGGTGCTATCCGCACCTAAACCTGTCAACGCGGGGGTTACACGAAGGGCTTAGGTCGAGAGGCGATTTGGTGGAGGGTATACGGGTGCCCATGGTCCAATCACATAATATGAGCCAGCGTCTATATAAATTATGGGTTTGGGCTGTATATGGCTGCATTCAAATTAGGGCATCCCCTATCGCTATTCTTTTTTTTCAGGTTTCGACACTTTATGACACTTCGGGGTGGGTATTGTTTTGCTTTGTTTCGGGGTATCGTTTAACACACTTGCCCAGATCCTGCTGTTTGCTTGACCATCTTCTACGTCACACCCTTGGAGCTTCCTCAAGCCTTTCTGCACAAGATAGTCCACATATGCTCTCCATGGACCATCATGGTGAGCCAGTCGTTCATGCCTTCAACCAGCAACCAAATGTGTTTGGTGTCGTCTCCATGTGAAGTCGGTCGCTTCTTGACCAAACACCGGGAACCGGTGATGTGAACACCCTGCACTACATGATCCGTTCTGGGTCACCGGGCGAACGACTATACGCACTACAGATGGACTTCCAAACAGGACTCTCATTGGATAATCCTGGTATTCCATGAGGTGATGTTCGATCACTTACGTCGTTTCTGTTCACCACGAGAACCGAGCCGCGACTCCGCGACTGTCACATTTTACCGCAGGTGGACAATCTCCCGAACCGGTCAGTCCATGTAAAGCTCTAAAGGCTCACTGAACTGGATCACCTGTCCCAGACACGACCTGTCTGGGACTGCCAGTCCGGACTGCCGCCCAGACCGACCCCTTTGGCACCACACCTGGCCGTTTTGAAGGCAGTCCCGCAGTCCCAGACAGGTCGTGTATGGTCATGTTGTGATATGTTGTGTTGGATTGGAGTGGGGTGTCAGCGTGTCCCAGATTTGACTGGGGCAACCCCAACCCCCCCCACAGTCGTCCAGAAGGTCATCCAAAAGGTCGTCCACCTGTCCTGGGTGAGGACTCTCTTGAGCAAAACTTGGTACTGATGCGCCGGTTTTTGCTGCCAAACAGCGATATCTCCAGGTTCGAACCCACTTCGTAGATCGACTTGAACCAAAGCGTCCAGCGTCGCATCGCTCCGCCTAAGAGGTTCAAGGGCTCCACCAGCGACAAAGGCGAGCCACCCTGGTGCCGGGAGGTCCACTCGCGGTGGCCTTGTGGAAGGTATGTATAGACCCCCTGGAATCATGATGGTTACGTGGAATGAACACCACCTGTTGCTTAGAGGAACATATTCTTCCGCAATCGGGGACCATTTGGATCTGTTTTTTTTCGAGTCACTAGCATGGAGGTGGAGTTCACCAACTGTTTATGTTCAGACTTCATGGCCATCCAAATCCAGGCCATGCCATCCACTTCGAACAATGATTCCAGGGAGTGTAGATGATGAGAACCGAATTCCAGAAGACTGAGCCACCCAAGAATGATGACAGGCAAATGCCAGCACCACCCACCAGGTATTTTCCATCTAAACAAATACGCGAACTGGGTGGCGCTGGTGTTGCTCTTCTGGTTTCTGCATGTGTTCATTTGGATTTGATCCAACAAAAGCAGGTTCATGGTTTGGGAGGTTTTTGGTAGCCTGAAAGTAAGGAGCCACAGCATCTTAGGCGCCCAGCTTCAGTTTGCAAGTTCTTTTCAAGTTCGATGACTTACCCCAGACCATCCAAAAAATGGAATAGTTATAGTTACTGTCAATGAATTGGTTTAAGGGAACATCTACAGGAGACCCAGAGTTTAGGGGGAGACAGCCATGTTTACCTGTAGACTTTCCCTTAAACCCATTCATTGATACTTACAGCAGAGCTGTCATACATGTGGTGCATTTATTTATGTATTATTCCATCATGGACGGTCTGGGTACTACCGTGGTAACACATGGCCAGGCTTCTTCTGCGTATCAACCATTCCGCAGGGTGTCCACTGCTTGGTAGAGATCTGCTCATGAGCTAGAAGCTAGAACATCTTATCCTTAGGGATCCAAGTACCTTCTCAGAAGGTGATTGGAGACACAGTAGTGTAGGTTTGGAGGGTCCAAGTACCTTCTGAGAAGGACGACTGGATCCCTAGGGCTATGACACCCAATTCCACAAGGAGTTCCCATCGGTTGATTCTGAAAGGCTAGGGGTGCCAGTCATCCACGTTCTTGGGGGGCTCAAAATCACTCCTTGGCAATCCACTGCTAGGTCGTCAAACTCCCTCAAACCAACTCAGCCTACTGAAAAAAAGAAGCAAGTGCCCACTACAATATAATATATGAACATAAATGAACACTTCAAAACACCTCCCACAACATGCATGGCCTCCTTTTAACATCTGATCAGACTGGATTTATATATGTATGATGCGATCATCACCTCATTCATGTTGAAACGAAATCTAGGATAATACTGAATCCCGAATCGAAACATAATTCCTCCCGACGAAAATGCTATTGGTAAGCCCTCTCTGGGAGCCAGAAATTATGAGTTTCTTAAAACAAAAACAACAAGATACACGGCATATGATACACATTCTCAAATCATGATGGAAGTGGAGCTCGCCACCTGTTTGTTATTTGGATTTCATGGTCATCCAAGTCTTCAGGGCCCGTTCTCGTCGCGTGTTGACCGTCCACCTGCTGGTTACGGTCCAACTCGATCAACCGCTTTCTCGCTTTTCCGCCCCTCCGTGTCGTCGTCCGGTTCGACCTCCTCCTTGGTCAAAGCTTCCGCGAAGCAATCCATAAACTCCTTGCCTTACCGACCACGAGATGACGATCGCGATCGTGTCTGGTGTGTAAGAAAAAGAGCTTTGAAGCGAAAATGGGCTTCCCCCTGGCATGTTTTTGTTCATCTTAGTGTCACCCTGGTCTCCAACTACATCCTGAGAAGATGGCTATGGTGGGTGCCAGGGGGGTCTCACCACCGAACCTGAGGATCTGGGGCGTTCGGAGCCCACACAGGTGGGCTCCAAACGATGACAGGTTTGTGCTGGGTGCGACGCCCAAGTCTCTACCTGCAGGTGTCTCAGGTTTCAGTTCATCCAAGGGGGATTTCATTCTCCAACATTCATCAAACAGACTATCCCAATTTGAACCACCTGCAGCCTCTTCCAGCCACCTGCCACCTGCCATCAGCCACCTGCCACCGGTCGTGCCACCATGTCGAGCGACAACCGGAGACCGGGTCGACCGGCACTCAGGTGCGACAAACACAACATCCATGGGACTGGTGCTATTGACATCTGCTAGCTTTGGGGTGCTTTGGGAGGATGGTCCATGTGTTTTTAGGCCAGTCCCATTACACTCCGACTTCACTAACATGGAAGTGGACAACCTCCTGTTTGTAAAGCAAAGTAGTCTTCTAAGGGGTCATGCCATCCACGTAACCATGTGATGTGTTCGTCAGAGTGTAGTCGTGTATGGGGATGGCTTCACCCTCGACTTCGACTTCATCGTCCCTGAGCGTCCCCGGCGCACGCCACCCATATCCACCGCATCCTCACCCATGAACTGGACCCCTGGCGGTGGCAGCAAAGGCCGATGCTGGCCCTCCCTGATGCAGTCTAGGACAGGTCTTTTCTCGAACCAGAGAGACTAATCGCAGAACCAGTCAGCGATGGTGGACGCTACGGAATCGAGAAATTCCAGCATTGTGAGTCAGACGTTCTGAGCAGTTTGATATCCTCCTTTCTTACCCTTCGGCTGACCTGTTCACAAGGTTCTGAAGGCATTGAACACTAGCTACTTGTAGTAGTTCTGACGAAAGTTTCTTAACTGCAACTGTTGGTTCTTCACCCCAGCCCCTGGATCATTGGTAGATGTTACCACCAGAAGTATGAGAACTACCCAGATGACTTCGCTGTTCGTCACCAAAACCACGCCGGCGTACGAAGGCCCAGCATATTGGTGAGCTCTGTCTCCTGCGCGTCCGAAAGCCCGGAAGGGGTGTTGTCGTTCAACACCTTCGTGGTGTGCAACCAGGGAGACCCTCCAAACCCTAGGACATGAAGGGACAACTGGATGTGTAAACTGACATCCAGTGTAAACCCTAGGGATCCGTTTTCGTACCGAACCTCCTCAGGTTCGGTACGAAAACGGACCCGACGTTTTGGCACCTCCATGACAGTGTCGAACACATCACCGTACCTGAGGTTCGGTACGAAAACGGATCCCTAGGGATTCAAATAGGGGAGACCTCCGACCTCCAACCCCCTGAGGGGGTCTTTAATCCCGTGACTGGGCTCCTGGCCCACCTCCGTTTGGAAGGCCAGGGGTGGGTGCCAGGGGGGTCTAACCACCGAACCTGAGGAGATGGTTGGATCCATAGGGAAGATACACATCACAGAGTGTATCTTCACCAACACATCACCACGTCGCTCCATCTTCTCGCTTCTCGCTCCGTCCGCCGTGACATGGGGGCAGCCACCGACGTCACCGTGACCGGCAAACCCCGTCGTGCGCCCGTCGTGTCTGAAGCCGCGTCGAGACAGTACGAGGTCCATCGCAAGACCGATCAAAGCCTGGTCCCTGGTCCCACATCCTACAGATTCAGGTCTCAGCATGGGAGGGTGCTGGTGTGTGTATATACATATATTATATATATATACTAGCGTCTGATGAGTATGGATCTGTGCTTCTCATGAATTGCCTGGGTTAAGTCTTTGCACATGTGATTTTCAAGCTTTACCATAGAAAGGACTTGCGCAACTCCATGAGCACCGTGCATCATAGGAAAAACATTGACACAGCAAACCTGAATTTCACTATCGTTGTTTCATAATCGGCATTGTGTTTCGCCAACTCCTTTTTCATCTGGCTTGTTTACAAACTTCTAGCATGCAAACTCCTCAACTCCTAGCTTTGTAAGACTTCATAAGTTTGCATTGATGCTGCTCATTCATGTCCATGTTTGCAGGGTTTTGCAACGTGAGCTAAGACTTGTGAAACATGTTTCAAAAAGCCCCAAGCACATGAGAAGGGATTTGTAAAAATCAGCACGATGTTCCACAATAGTCCTTTGTCACTAGACGATAGCATATATATATATATACAACTATACGATATTGTATTGATAAATATGCTACTTGCAAGTGTCCCTCATCTAATTGGTTCTTCCCCCGAGGAAGAAACCGGTCCCCGGTCCCCGGTCTCCTGTAGCCCAGGGAAGTGCAAAGCAGTGATGCCCAGCAACAGGTCATCAACCTCATCGCACCGCAGCTTCTTTCAACGGACCGCTTTCGGCTTCAGGACGTGAACCACCGGTAGCGCGTTGGCGCAAAAAAGAAGACGCTATACGCCTGGGTTCATGTAGACTGTAGACTCTTGGTTGTATCACGTTGTATCTCAACCACCCATGAAGAGTCTTAAGTTCACTGGCACAAGAGATAAGTTCATGTCTTGTTGTCCATAGACTCTCATCACGTTGTATCCCGTAGTCTCTAGACCAATGATGAAGAGGCTTAAGTTCACTGGCACATGAAGGACTTTGCCGGACCAAACCATCGCGACGGAAAGGCGGACCAGCCTCGCAGTACCGGTCGACTGGACCCGGTGCCCTGTGCTGGTGAAAAAAGGAAAGGAACACACAAATCCACCCGTGGACCTGCAACCAGCGGTGGAATGGCTAAAGTTCACAAGTTGTCAGCTCATGGTTGACCCATGAGAGGTGGTTTCACCGGCGGTCTAGAACCGTCGACCCTCACATTTCTTATGTCTCGTGTCGCTCGTCTTCCAATGTCTTCCCCAGCGGGGGGAGCTGAAGTGTTCTCTTGTTCTTGGCGTCAAACCACTCCGAAGCGTTCTGCTCGGAATGTGTGAGTCTGGCAGGAAGTAGGTTCGAGATGGTTCGAGTCAGTCACCCAAAGGCTCAGAGTTTGGACCCCATCAAGCCTCGGATTTGGACACTCACAAGCCTCGGGTCAAATGGACCCCATCAACATCTAGCACCTGTAGCAGTTGGTTCGGGTTGAGGGTCGCATCTAGGTAGAGTAAAACCTGCGAAACCATTGGGGCCCAGTGGCTGAACCCCTGAGAAGCCAGTCCGTTCAGCGTCCACAAACTTATAGCTATATATGATGAAAGAGAGGTCTCACAACAAGATATCTCATCTGCAAGAAATCAGCAACATTCAGAAACATGTGTTCTAGAACCCTGGACCTCCAACAAATATAGAAACGGACAACCCTTATTGTATATGTTGTACATGTTTGTACAGAAACACGATCTTTCCAGGGTCCATTTTCCACTTCCATGATTGTTGGAGGGATGGTTCACGATGTATGTTCTTTTTTTTGCCGATGATCCTGAAGTTCCATGACAGTCGGGGTTGATTGGTTTGGTACCATTTACCGAACTTGCTGGTGCACCAGTTGGGGGTGTCCTCGAAGATTCATCAACCAGTATAGTATAAAGGCCATCTACCAGGAGTCATTTCTAGGGGCGGTTTTGAGTCGGTGAATGGATGATCTGGGCACTTCCGACTGGATAGCACCACGTCGAACGTGACTGCGAAAGAAGACATACATGATTTAAACATTAAAAAAACACATCCACACATTTAAACATGAAGAAAACCACATTCTTACCACCCATTCTACAGATTTTGAATCATGCTTTGTAAGCAAAACCAGAGACCGACGTCACGAACGCACCGTCATGACACTGAAGCGTCCGACTGTCTGGGTCGCCCCCACCGAACGCTCCGCAATTTGCGTGAGCGCGGAACGGACCATGTCGTTGCCTCGGTTTCGACCAAATCCGTGCCAAGTCTTTCGACAAAGACGGAGAATCGCCGTCCACCAAAGCAAATCACGTATACTGTAGATACACAGATCGACTCGCAGGGCCTGGCCTGGAGGCAACCTGCTTTCAGTTGATTCTCAGGACGGCACGACGCACGGTCACCGGCGCGGTGGCGGAGTCGAAGACTTGGACCCTCAGCCGACGACTTGGACCCGCCGCCGTTTTGGAGAAGCGCGGGGGTACCGGGAGCCCGAAGGAAGATGGAGGAAGATGGTGAAGGTTTAGGACTTGGAGACCATAGAAATGCATGATATATGCATGATATATAATATATATAATATATCATGATATCTCATCATATGTCTCTCTCTATAATATTTATATTAAATAAACGATATAAATGTTCAAAAGACTGGAATGGTCAAAGAAAGAGACACCTAGCTGACTTCATAGCAAAATAAAGTTCTGAGTCCAAAGTTGTGTGCATATCCAGAGCACCACCTCCCACTTAAAGGCTGGAACAAACTTCTTGCACCAGTTTCATTCAAGTTAATGTTATTGCATCACGTCCAAGCAAAACTTGCAAACAAGGAAAACCAAACCAAACTCTGGTGAACTTCCGTCCATCTGACGATGCTCGGCAAAATCGCTCTACCCAGGCAAAATCGCTCTCTGATGTGAGGGATTGGACCCTCATATGGAACCCTAGGTTTTGAGGGATTCGGGGCTGTTGGGCGCATCCAATTCTCTCCCAACCATGTCGAACTACAATAGGAGTATGGTGGCCCACCCGGGGGGGCCTCAATTACTCTGCAAAGCAAAAACACCCTTCACAACACCCTTGGTCGCCCGACCTCTGGCGGACTAAGCTCTACTAAACATCCATTGCGGGGGGGGGGGGTTGAAAAGCGCCGAAGCACCGCTGGGGTTGGGTTTTTGGATGTAGGATATGTAGACCCCTTCTACTTCAGACGGCGGGTAAGGAAGGGTCAGATCATGAAGCACAACAATTAAGCACATACGTACATCATTCAATGAATGTTTTGTCTTAATCATGAAAGAAAACTATATCACTCAGCAATCATCATAACATAACAGTTCAAAAACCTAATTTCGAACACCCAACCAATCATTCAACCAACCAAAAAGCCAGCCAACCTTTTTACTTAAATCACTCTAGCATTTGGATATTTAGTTAAATGAATTGTTCCTGTGGACTCTTCAGCGTCGCTTATCTCTTAAGAGTGTCAGTCATATTTAATTTCAGGACCTTTTGTATCGGCACCTATCGTTTCTACCGGCGCCTTTCCTAGTTCGCATGGTCCGAATCATCCTTGAGCGATGCCCAATGAGAATCCTGTAAACTGAGCCACCCTAAACCCGGGGTCGACATGGGTAGGAGCCCTTCCCAAACAATCCATGTACTCATTGGGATCATGAATGGGGTATCTGGTATATATGTCCAGGAGCTCCTAGTAGCGTCCTTGCACCTAGTAGCGATGCCCTTTGCCCCGTTCGTAGCTTCTTGCTCCTAGTAAGGCCAGGAGCCCCAGTTCGTAGCGTCCTTATGCAATGATTTCATCTGTGGGTGGTCTGGACTCGTCACGACGGCGTCCCAAACCGTCCACGCTCGGCTTCCGCACACGCATTGCTCGTTCACTGTGCCGTCCTCCTGGAGGAAGCGGAGTGGCGCAGTTCGGGGCCAAACGTGAGATGTGAAAGAATCAACATGACCCCCCTAAAAAGAGTCGAGGTTGTGGTAGAGTGTCTTAGATTTTGAGATATTTTACGCACTCTGCACAGTCTTTTCCTTCTATATAGGCTGTCGCTGTTTCAAGGCCTTGCCTTAGGGGTGGAAATGACTCACAGCCCCATCAGCAAGTCCTTCGCTGGACAAACACCCGCTCCGGAGCATGTGATTTGAGGTCCCAGCACTGTCTGTGCCATTTGTCTACCCATCATTCTTCCCCACGGGCCTAGTCAGGTGGTGACAAAGGATGAAACCGGATCTGGGAGCAGCTTTTGCGGGCTTGAAGTTAAGCTAGAGCTGGTTAAATCCAGTGAACTCCCCCTCATACCTAGATCTTCAGTCCGGCACTTTTACAGGGTCCGGCGCCGGACTTCCAACTCCGGCGTTTTTCTGGATTTGGTCCGGCGGTTTTTCCAAGTCACTTGAAATGTGGATTCTCAAGTCTTTGCATTCTTTGTGGCTTGCATTTCTTTGAAGGTAATGATTTGCTTGCAAAGTGTGCTCATTTGCCTGTTCCGCTGTTTTCTCATTCCACCGGTTCCAGCATGGTTCACACTGGATCAATCAGATCCGTTTAGGTGATCTTCTAAGTGAAATCGGATGAAATTGGTACAGTGCGATGCACGTGTTGAAAGACCCAAGTGGGAGTACCTAAGCTGAAAAAACATAGGCAAAGATGTACTCCCATTGTTTCAGGATGTCGGGGCGCTTGGATATAATTAGTTCTAGTTGCGCAGGTTTGCAGAGCCTGCCGGACAAGTTTTGGGCTGTGGAACATGTGTTGTTCAGAATCTCAATGTTTTGCAGAGAGTTGCTAAGAAAAATTGCACGTCGTAACTCCGGCGTTTTTTCCCGTAACTCCGGCGTAATTTCCCGTAACTCCGGCGTAATTTCCCGTAACTCCGGCGTATTTTGTTGGACTCAGTCTTTTGAATTTTGAAAAGTTTTTCAACTAAGAGTTTCGACAGGAACCATGAGTGCTGCTACTTTATTGGCGGGGCCGTCCTGAGGCAAGCAATAAAAAACAATTTAAAACCATATAAGAATCATGGAGAGCCACTTTGTAAAAAACAATTAGAGACACGGGTGCAGAGAAATAGGGGTTCCTTGCCACATACTCCTTGGTTTCTTCTTGGAAGTCTTTGCTTGGGCACAAGTTTGCTTATATTTTGTGATGGTTCTGCTCTTAGGCCATTCGGAAGATGGGCGAGGGCAATGGGAACGGGAAGGCTCCAGTGCTGGGTTGTGGAATGAGTGTGTTCCAGAAAAAACTACTTGTGGCGCAAAGGCAGTTTGCTTGTGTATGATCCAGCCTTTTATCATCTCTGTTTTTCAGAATCTTGGATCCGGATGTTTTTTTAGGTCTCCGGCGTTTTTTTTCGGAATCCGGCGGAAAAATTTGCCGGATTGAGGTCCGGCACTTTTTCCCGCCCAAAGGAGGATCCAGGTATCTCATCTAACATCTGAATAAAACACCGCGGCTTTGTGGCACATGTGGCACATGGTGGTGACCGTTTTGGTGTGAGAGGTTGACCCCAAAGACTGCATCATGAATAGACTGGGACTGCGCGTCCATGGTGAAAAACAGTCAAACCGGACGGATGAGTTCCGGTCGTCCAGCGGCCGGTGAGACCCTCCAGTCGTCCAGCCTCTTGAAGGAGCGCTTTCAAATCCTCGCGCCCACGGTGCGAGCGGTCGGGTCGTTGTTGGTGGGTGGATGAATCCTATCACTTGGATGGAGAAAAAAGGAGCTCCATATCAATGTGTTGTTGTTATAGCAATCGACAATCATCAACAAATACTGTATCAAGAATTAACATGTTAGCCCGTTAGCCCATGAAATTCATCTTCATCAAGTCTTGGGCCAGCCCTTTGGGCCGCGCAGGCCCAATTGGATGGATGGATCGGGTCTCCAACTCAGAACCCTTACCCAAACCATCCATGTTACATGGCATCTTTCTACACTGTATCTGTATATATACCTACATTGGGGTACTTGAAAGGGGGTATGAATTCAAAACTGCTATACATGAAGTGTCCAACTACAAAAGGATACTGTCAAGTTGAGTAGTAGGTGGGTGTTCTGGCACCATCAGTTCTTGTTGAAACAGTGTGAAACAAAGCACACTGGACTGTCCACATGCCGGACTTCTGGCCCAAACGTTGAGGTGCTCCTCCTGTGTTTGGTGCTCAGTCCCTACCCTCTTCGGATGTCTGACCTTTGAGCCCGACAAATCCCCGAACTGGTTGAAGGAAAGAAAGAGCATGAAGAACTACAGGAAACCCCTAGTTTTGGAGTTCAAACCCATTGGGTGTCCTGAGTCCTGTCACCTTCAACATCCTTCAACATCCTTCTGAGAGAACAGGTTGAACGAACGGCATCACTCCTCACCCCGGCGTGCCGCCAATTGCAGCAGCAATTCGTCCAATTGGTCTTGGGCCTCAGTGGTCCGTGCTGAGCGGCAACCACTTGGCCTCTGGCTGGGGGTTGCTATCCATGATCATACGAGAATAGGAACCCCTAGCCATGGTCAACATGGTCTATAGCACTGGCAAACCCCCAGCTAGAGAATAGGAGACCCCGTTGCCTCATGGTCTAGAGCATGTTATACCATAGGATGTCCTGTTTGGTTTTGTGGTACAGCATGGTATAGACCCATCATCGGGGAGATGGCAAAGTTGTTGCCCCTGCGAGGGGGCGATGCCAGGTACCGCATATCGGTTGCTTCACAACAGGTGGTATCCTCTCTATTAATCAAGCAAGGGCGTAGGTCAGGCCGTTGCTAACCAAACTGTCCACCGTCCACCACTTGGATTGATCAAGGGTTCCCCAATCCACAGCCAAAAGGTGATTCACTCCTCCAGGGCCACACTTCCAAACACTCATTTCCTGCCCCCCATGTCATCTGGGTCCAACTCCTACCTCTTCAGAAACCAAACACAAAAATTGAATGCGATATAATCGCGTTGCATTCGCTTTGCATGTGGAAGGTGCACACCCACGTCTGGCTCGGGGCAAGCCAGTCCCATCACGTCCATTCTCACGACTGCCTAACAATCCTAACAAACATGGGAATCACCTGGAACCAAAGCACTTAGGTCATAGAGCTCCTTAAGGCTGGCCCACTGACCCACTGGCCCGGAGTCGAAGGTGGGGGCCGACCCCCCTGGCACCCACCCCAACCATCTTTCCCTGACTTCGGATGTGGCCCAGGAGCCGAAACTTGCGCCTGTTGAAAAAGGTGATCGACTGATGGGGTAGGTCCGACCGAGGGAACCGAACCATATCAACACTTAGAGGTTCCTCAACCTCCGCACGGCGCGCGCATGCGTTGAACGTTGTCCGCGTCGTCGTCTGGGCTCCCGACAGCATCCCAACCTGAGCACTGGCACTGGGCAAAGGCCACAGTCTCCAACGAGGCCAAGAAGCTCAACCAAGCATTCCCTTCAAAAGTGTCCTGATTCCACCTTCCATCCCAACTCAACGCTTTTTCGTGCGATTCCATCAGCCCATCTGTCCTCCCCTCCCCCCAAAAACATCATGACGAACACCCAGCTCGAGCCGTTGTCCTCCCTTCCCGGCGGCGGCGACCACCGGGCGCCCCGGACCGGAGCACGGCGGCTCTGCCAGCGCTTCGCGCATGGGCAGTTGCAGCCGTCGCAGGAGCCTCGGAGGGTGTCCGGTGGCCCTCCCACACCTTATTGAGGGGGTCTCTATACCAGGCACCCCTAACTCTAAGGGATGTGATGTCTAAAACAAATAAATAGCCCCCTACAGTACTATAATATGTATATATGTGTATGGTGAATGGGGGTCTCCATTATCCATTCCTTAGCTACCTTCACCGCCACAGCACCGTCCGCTGAGCTCATCGCTGGTGTGTGCCTCGAATCGCTCGGACCTGGCGCGGCGGCAAGGCGCGGCGGCTTGGCGCCGGTCGGATGGATCTGGGTTTTGGGAAGAACATCAATGTTCACCCTTATGTAGCAGAAGGGTTTCCAATGGTTTGCACATGTCCTAATTTTGCATCCTATGTTTATCAATTTTCAAGAACGCAGCCGGTGTCCTGATGCGTTCCTTTCTCTCTTATTGTTTTGCTGGTACTCAAAGTTGCATCCCCTTCCCCACGCCATAAGTTTCAAGAAAGACTGGTGGACTTCCTCCTGAGATCCTGCTTCCGCAGCCCAAAACTCATGCGGAAAAAAACGCGTTGCATCGCGTACCCTCCACCAGAGAGAGGAGATCTCCATGCTGGCAAAGAACTCATGGGCACCTCGGTCGCGTCACGTCCTTCCGGCGCTCTTTCGTCACGTCCTCCCTGCGCTGCAAACCACGACTGGTTTCAACGATTGGATCACCGACCAGCTCGCCGCAAAGGGTACCTTCATTGGATTCAAACAGATCACCATGAATGAGTGTGCCTCATTTCCTTGATGTAAAGGAATACCAAGCACCAGCCATCACCAGCCTCAGCTTCCTGTCTCCTGGTCTTAGATGCCTCTATTTCTGCGGCCTAAACGGTCACATCAGTTCACCCAACAAACCCCACAACGCATCGCCTCCGTCGCCTTCCGTCTCCCCAAGTTCCGCCCTTGGCTCCCCAAGGGACGCTGGGGCGCTTCAGCCAATTCAGAACGGCCGCGCTCGGACCTTGCAAGACGAGAGTGGATGACAATGGGTGCATGACCCCGGGTCAACCACCCCAAGTGATCGGCAAATATACATGGTGTCTCTGGGTACTGAAACGGGAGATCCCGCCAGATGGACCTCTTGCAAAAATGAGATATGTTAATCAAGTGAAACCTCAAGCTGGCCTGCTTCTCACGCTGAGAAGGAAACGGTTCATGATCGATCATAGGGTAGTCTCCTTCAAGTCAGTGGACTTGACAGCTTGAAATCCCTTCCTAGAACAAAGAGCAGGTACTACAAACGAGAGTCTTGCACAAAGGACAAGGACAGATATTCCCTGCGTGTTGAAGTGTTTTAGAGTTCTAACGTTAACACTTCAACAAACAAACTAAAACGCTAAGTTCATGTCTTTCGTGCAGTTCATCTCAGTTCATCGGACAGTTCCTTCGACCTCAAGCGATGTACTCGGGTACCCGGTGCCAGCCCCGACCCCGGTGCCAGACTCCCAACTTGGACCGATCTGTAAGATTCCTAGCATTGATTGAATGACATCTCGAACCACACTTCCCAGACACTCCATGTATGCCATATTTACCTGGTTTGGGGGGGTCAATGTAGGCATTTGTGCCATACATGGAGTGTCTGGGCTTGGTTTTACAAATTAGCCCATAAAGCTCCAGTCAGTGCTGAAGGTATCCCGAACAACTTGCAAACGAAGGGACGACTGGAGCCAAGGGGGTAAGAATGTGACTCCCAAATCGCCAGGTCTGCCAGGTCAAAAAATGGTCCAACAAACAGCTTTCGGGGGATGGCTGAATTCTTTCGAAGAGAGTGCTCTCCGTCCTCCGCGGTCCTCCCGTCTTTTCACACAAGGGGCTGCATCAAGTCTCTTGACACTCGACACAACGCCGCCTGGGGAGGCAGAAGGAGGGGAGGGCGCCTTTTTTTGGCTCCGCCCGGCCGAGGGGGAAAGAAAAACACATGTTGGGCAATATGGGGAATGTGTTAATAAATGTGGTCTGGGTATACACCAATCATTGGTGATATGGGTCTATGCCAGGTACCATAGACACGAACGAAAGTACCATATCCCAGTCTTACAAAGAGAAGGCGGTACTCAATCCATCAGTTTTTAAGTTTTATGTTGCTATGTTGCCATACTAATTAGTTCCTATAGCAGCTAGACTTTAACTGAATCAAGCGGCGAAGGCATGGTCCTTACTGTACCACTGAACCGGCATTCGCAACCGAACAGATCCCCTTGGGTGAGCAGGAATCCCTTCGGTGCTTGGGGAAGCCTGTGGCGGTCTTGGCAGTTTCCAGTTCGATGGTGGTTCTCTTTTAATTGCATCTCAGCTACCACTCTATAAGGAACCAGGGATTCGTTCGGTCTATGGTGTTAGTCTTTGGAACCACTGGTTACCAGCTAGTACGTGGTTTGCCCCTGGATGCCCTGGGCTCTTGCATCAATGCTTTGCCTGTCTGAGTCGTATTTTGCCGGCTAAGATGGCCAAGTCCCCTCTATGAATCAACCAGGCAATTTGATGGCTGGAGCGGTTGGGCGAAGCGATCACTAGAGGCTGGCTAGAGTGTGCAAACCAGTAACTTTGCCACATGGGGCAGGGCTGGCAACGCAACGCTGAGCAAAAGATTGAAAGGTCAAGAACGCAAATAGGATGTTGATTGAATTAAGTTCTCTAGGGATCCAACCAACTCCTCAGAAGGTAGTTAGAACCCGCAAACTTACCGCTCAGGAGGCATATTATTTATATAAATATAGGGAATTCATACAGTGTTTACAATCCCATTAGAATCAAGCCTCCGGGTGTAACGCCACACGCTTTTGCGACCACACCAAAGCAAACCTCACACCCGGTGTCCTCACACCCGGTTGATTCCGACCCACCAAAGCAACCTCACTCCGACCAAAGCGAAAGCAAAGGCAGTTCGAGCATTTGAATCTAAGAAGTGCTTGATTTTAGTGAGGACTTTCACTATACCTGGACTTTCCAGTCTGAAGATCAGTGTAGGGTACTCCAACCAAAAACAGAGGTCTGGGATGGTCTTAGTAAATTGTTATGTTGGACGATCCAACAACCATTTGTAAGCATGTGTAAGCCTTCTGTGTTGTCCTAGCCTGCTTTACACAGTGTTCACTTCTTTCCCCATCTCAGGTGCTTTCTCCACGACACCTGGCTCGTCTCCGCGACGCGCGACGCGCGCGTCTCTGCATGGAACACCGACCTTCTGCGCGACGATGGGGTCCGGCCCAAAGATGTGTTCCACCAGCCGCTTGCAGGGGATCACCTCAAAAGCCACAGGGCGACCGTAGCGGGTCAAATGGACGTTGTGGGTCAGAGCCAAAGACCTCATGTTTGGAGTTGATCGCACTAAAACACTCGTCAATGAGGTAAATGACCAGGGTTTACCCTGGGTAGCCCGTAGGGACCGAGTTCAGCATGGGTCAGTTCGATGGGAAGAACTTAGGCATCCAAGACACACGATCCTGAACCTTCATCTAGTAACTAATGACTTGATCATGACCAAAACAAGCACAACTGTCGTATGGAAACCCTGCTGGCGCCATTGCAGCAAGAGGTCAGATGTTGCGCATGTTCCATCTTCTATCTACGAGACGATCAATGGATGTTCATCCATTGGGAAAACACGGTGCCATAAGAATCATAAAACTGAAGGCATGCGGCATGTGTCCCAAGTTTGAGCTGGTCACAACAAAACTGAGAAACAATGGCTGCTAGAAAAAGAACAAACACATTATTGAAACACAACATAGACATTCATCTTGCCCCTAAGAGTCTCCTGCTTGAGAGCTTTGTCCAGGTCTCTTTCTGCACTTGACAAAATATAAAGAAATCCAGCTCCCATCACCTCCTGCCCTTCACAACCCACCAGGAGTCTACCGAAGCGGAGTCTTGGAACTCGCAGAACTGAGCTTCCGTGCCATGAGGCCCCAAGGGAGGAAGTTCAGGATTCCCCAGAGAACCACACCCAGGTAGGAGCCCAAGGGGCAATGATAGCCTGCAGGAAGACACCAGGCTATGGACGGTCAGCTTCCTAAAAAAAAAAAAAAAACAGCAGGGTGTGGGTGGAAAGGGAATGTTCGCCACATGGTTTGGGCCACAGCCATCAAAATAGAAGCACACCAGCAAATATCACTATCCCTCCAAGCACACAAAATCCCACAAAATACAGTGAAACACATTGCACTACAAAGTGTAGCAAACAAAACAGACTGTGACAATGTGTGACACTGTTGAAAATCCTCCGTTCAACGTTCAACGCTTCTCAGGAAATATATGGAAATATCAACTGCCCATTTCAACCCATGGCAGCCCCCACCCATCAGATTGGTAAACCCCCATAGAGCCGACCTTTCGCCTTCGCCATGGAACTTCTGACATTCACCTCCCGTTTCGGTTGAACCTATTACTCCCCGCGGCGCCAAAGCCAACACCGCGCGCGCCAACTGACAAACGACTGGCGCCTAGGTGTAGGGCGCCCTGGCGCTCCGCTGCGACCTCTAGGAAGAACTCCAGCCTGGTCGGAGAAGGATCCTAAAGCCCAGTGGGCCAGGTTGGATGTCAAACCCTGCAACGTCCAAGCATGGGCCTGGCCACGTAAATCATTTGGATCCTTCAACAAGCCCTGCACAAATGTGAATGACCATCTTGGAGACTAGGGGGATTGAAATTGAATGTCAACGGTGGACAGCACCGTCCATGCGGTCGGCACCGGTTTCACCAGCCAAGGCTACGTAGTTCATCACATCTCCCCCCAAAAAGAGATCCAGAACTGGCTGCACCTGAAACATATCGTACGTTCCGACCATAACACTAACTAGGAGGTGAGAGTGCCGCCAAGAACAACACCTTAAGTCTCCAAGAAGCACCTGCAAGGGATGCGCTTCCCTCGACTTTGATACCACCATATTCGACTGTTGGTGCAATATCCTGGACCAAAACAACAATTAAATGCAGAACCTGGCAAAGCCATCTTTTCAGCATAAATCTTCGATTCAAGTGGTCACAAATCTTGATGTCACGGAGCACAAATCCTGGATTCCATATTATATTAAACAATAACGTTCATAAACTGTTTCACTCGTCTGAACCAATTGACTGATATGCCTATCGCCATCTGTCACGTTCACCTAACCAAAAACCACTCCCATCTCCGGTCAATCACACCATCCCATCCCCACTTCCGACTCTTTGGTGCCCGGCCAGCTGCAAATGGACTGCAAGCCCGGCCGCCGGCCGCCGGTCGAAACCTCGACAACTCGCACGAAGCGAAGCGGCAACCGCAGCTGGTTGAACCGGATTCCTGGCCCCACCATTGGTTTAATAGCCCGAATCCCGAAAAAAACATTGCTTTTCTAGGGGTTTACATGGTGTACGCATGTGTACACTAGGTCGACCACTTTTCAAATGGTCTTGGATGCCTTGTATAAGGCCTGTACAGCACGCAGAAAGAATTTGTTCAATACTTGAATCGTCCTCAATGTTCGCAGTCAAATGCAGCATTCCTCCATTTTTCCGAAGAAGGACACCTCACAACATTCCTGGGGCGAAACTTCCGTGAGTGCCGAAGAAACATAAGACCTGCGCTCACCCGTATGTGGGGGTTCCATGTATTTCACGGATCTTGTAGAGACCCCTCTAGACTGGGGTTTCAAATTCTCACCATGAGTGAAACATTGGCAATCGCAATCCCTCTTGGATCCGCCCCAAGAAACTAACTCTGGGGACTCATATCCTACCATCATTAGGTTTTGTTTTTGAGATTACCCACACACTCCATGTATGGATTGAATATATGAACCATGCCTGTGGGGTAGATACCATACATGGATATGTATGGAGTGTTTGGATGAATAGATCTCCTGCAGTTTCCGCATGTACACATGCTTCAGTCCGGTCTCAGGGCTTTAAAGCGGTCTCCAAATGTGGCTGGAGAAACAGCCAGCTGCTGGAAGCAGCTCCATGTGTGAAAAAAACAGGAACCTTTGAACTGACCTTGAAAAGAACCATGAACTTACTTCGAGATGCGGGATGCTCAGCAAAAAAAGTCCCCAGAAAGGCGGCCTGTGCAGCATGTTGAAGCATGCGCGTGCAACAACAACAACAACAACAACAACAACAACAACAACAACAACAACAACAACAACAACTACTACTACTACTACTACTACTACTACTACTACTACTACTACTAC
>CAXAMN010023184.1:352960-363864 GCA_963970005.1 Durusdinium trenchii | reverse complement strand
ACAACAACAAGCAACAACAACAACAACAACAACAACAACAACAACAAGGTACAACAACAACAACAACATGTGACAACTATGTTGGGCAGCTGTGATTGTGCGAACAACAACAACGCGTAGTAGTTGTGAGTTCTTTTCTTCTGGTGGACGCGGTCAGTTGTTTGTTGGGTTCATTGAAATTTCATCAATGTAGGCAGCCTGTTGCTTCATGTCGCGTAAGGTCCTGGCAAAGGTGGTGGGCATTCAGAGGACTGGGTCGTCCCCGCTTGAACAACCGCCCAAACGTCGGACTTTTCACAGTACCCTGTGGATCGAAAGTTGGTCCTATCTGCGATCATCTGTTGATCCTTCATGTCGGTAATATAACAGTACATATATCCCAAACACTCCATGTATAGCAAATATGGCATACATGGAGTGTCTGGGTTGTAGCCTCTCAGGAGTGTTTGGTGATCTTCACCTCCCATCCCGACTGGGGGTTCCCGGCCACCACCGAGCGGGCCGCCGCCGCACAGGCGCCCAGTCCCAGCATGGAGGGGCAACGGAAGACCTGGGCGGAACAGGTGAGTCGAATGTCTCCCGCGTTTTTCATATCCTGAAGCATCCATGACAAAGGTAGACAGGTATAGGGCTCTATTTTTTGATCATCAGTGGTTCAAACGGATGCCTAAAAAACCCAAGTTCCCACATCGCTGCCGGTCCGACTGACTTCTCCTTGCTGGCCGAGTGGGAACCCAAACTAACTACCCGTAACTGCCGACGCAGCGTCGAATCCTCTTCACATCGCAACAGTGGCGCCTGTGACGGTTTGCAAGGAGACTGTGCTCACTAAGCAAGCTGTACAGCAGCAGGCAAAGGCGAAGAAGAGCCATTCGAAAGGCTCTAAGAAGAAGAAGAAGAAGAAGCTGGCGTGACAAATCGGCGTCGGCAATCGGGATTCAGAACTTGGGTTCATCAAAGACTCTGACTTTGACATCGGCGTTCGAAGTCACACTTGTGCGCTGAAGTCACACTTTGGTTTGTGACCCATGCTTTCAATATCTTCAATCATTGGAACTTCATTGCTTGCAAACATCAATGTCCAAACACGACATGGATCCTGGGTTGATTTCAATTACTTCATCGAATACTTTGTCTGATCACTTTGTGAAACAGAAAACTAGCAACGTTGACGATGCAAACATGGTACAAGTAGAATGGGCTTAGGACAACAAGGCAAAGTTTCCAAGCATACTATGGTGGTGCACCTTGCGTGCGCATCGGCTTGCAATACTCTTTGAAGATGTGGTTGAGGATGCTGCCAAGCTGTTCATATCACGACCTGACATTGTGAATGAACCGAAGTGGACGTCCAAAGAAAAACATGCTAATTTAGATCCTTAGTACCCCTTAGGTCCTCCGGTTTAGACCCGATTTGTTATCAAAACTAAAGAATTCAGCAAACTCCTTCGGTATGACCCAGCTTCATTCACATCCTGGACCCCCCCCCTCCGCACCCGGCCGGAATCGCCCGGGGGTTCGGATCTCGGGCGCCAACCCAACTCGGTGCCGAGGAGCCTGGCGGTGCGTTTGGTCGGAGTGCTCGTTGAACCCCGATCGGCCGCGCGCCCCAACAGATACCCTGCCGACTGAAGTCCAGTTCGACCTTCTTTTTTTGTTGACCGGCTGAAGGTTTCAGGAGATTCCTATAGACTCGGGTCACCTAAAGTAGACCTAGACCATTCTTTTGATAGTCTTTGACTCTCAGGGTATAGGCAAAGTCCTTCCGTACATGCATGGTCTGGGTGAGGCTCCTGGCCTACAGTCGACGGTTGGGGTGGGTGGTTCACACCGGCAGCCCTGGGGTGTGAACCCCACGAATGTGAGCTACTTGGAGTTGCTGTCCAGAAGAGGGATTCACCCAATCAATCCAGGGAAGCAACAATCCCTCGAAAACCAGAAAACCAGGGAGAACAATCAAGTGGATTGGAAAGGGCCTCAAAGAGGGCTGCGGTGCTGTAAAGCACTCCCAAGTTCAAGGTTGCAATCATATGTGCTTGACACGTGCGCCTGACGAAACCGAAAGACAATTTTCTTCTGTTTTCTTCTCAGCAAACCTGCGTCTGACTGGGGGGGTCCAACTTGGTTCGTTTTTCTCTGAAGGGGTGTGACCCACAAAATGAATGTGGCTCGAGGAGGCCAAACTCCACTGCAGCACACTTCCCAAACGAGCCGTATGAGCCCTAGATTGCCCTAGGCTTCCCCCACCCTTGATTGAACAGTCATTAACCAACAACCTATTCTTTGGCTAAGGACTTTACAAAACCAGGTCAACCAAACTCTCAGGGGGTGAGTGCTTTCGGGTCAATCAAGCTGTTCTTGGGAACTGAGCTGGGTGAACTACGGTCGAGTCCCACCTGGTAGCCGTGGATCCCGCATGATCCCGCCATGTAGACTCTTGATTAAGGCTCGGGATTGTAAAGCCACTTCAATATATATATATATATATGGGGTATATATTCATCAACAGTACAGTCTCCATTATATATGACATAATTATACCAGACCAATAATATATAAAGTCATATGTACTACATCACGGAAGTTTTGTCAGATGCTCATGTGTTGAATCACTGCGTCTCACTGCGCTGCTGCCGGCTGCAACGGCACCGCAACGGGCACCGTGGTGCTTCCTCCCCCTCCAACTGTGCACCTCCGTCGAGGAAGGAGGAGAGGGAGCCCCGCATGTACTCCAAGGAGAGCTGCGCCTCCCAGGCTGAGTCTTGGAGCTCGTCACTCGGTCCAACACATCCACCGAAGTCATCCATGTTCCTTTCTTTGGGGAGGTATTCGGGTGGTTCTCGGGTGGTTTTTGGGTTCCCCGGATGGAGTGAGTCCCCTTCTGGGGTGGTTTTTGTTGTGTTGTTTTCCGGGGTTCCTGCGATTCCTGGGAGCAAATCCAAGAGCCGGACCCTCAAATCCCTAATGGTTTTGAGGGACCAAGGCCTGTTTGGAGCGTCTGGGCAGGAGATTCTGTGAAAAGTTCATCCTTCCAAATGGACTTCAAAGGACTTTAACCTTTCTCCGACCGCTTCCGACCTGCTCCCACCCAAGATTGGAGCGCACCCCCAGCAAGCCGCAACAGGTCTCAACGAAGAAGCAGCGCCAGAACCTCAGGACACGTCCAGGCCCGTCCACGGCGCTCGAAGCTGCGCTCGTCTCCGGTGGATTCCAACGGATTGGGCCGCCTTTGATGGATGAAAAGGCACCAACTCCGCAGAGTTGGAAGAATTGACACCTGAACATGTTCGCAGATCAACATGTCTTGGTCTCCACTCGTAACCAAACTTCAGAGAAGAAACTGTCTATTGCAGCACTAGGATCCTACATCTAACTGGGAAACCATATATGTCAAATTCTTTCGTATCAGAAAAGATCAGAAAAGGTCCTTTTCTGGCGATCATACGTACCACCGCTGGCGATTGATTCTGGGCGCCCCAGGCGGCTGCTTGGGTCTGGCCGCGCCCACATCCGTGGCTTGTTCCACCTGAGGCGGAGTTTTCTGGAGATCTTAGGTTGGGAGGGCTGAAACATGTGGAATGTGATATTTTTGTGTTTTTTGTTGGCACACGAGGCAACTGGGAGGTTCTTTTTTGGACCTTGCAACCTGTCGAAGGATTTTCCTGCGGTGTTCATGTGGGGTTTCCCCAAAGGCCGCCGTGATTCGGGCTTGTCCGGAGCAGGTGGTGAGCAGCCGTTCTCATCCCGCCCGGCTCCCCAAGGAGGTCACACTCACTTCTGTCTCATCGGGAAGATCCATCCAGCAGACGATCCCATGGACTCCCGAGAGTACGGGGAGAATTCCCCTGTGTCCATGACCCGAAAACACCGGCACGGTGTTGGGGGTCCAGTGGTGTTGGGGGTCCGTCCTCTGCAGGGTATCCATCCAGAAATGGTACCGGATTTAAAGGCTTACGCCTGACAGCCGGGCGCCGGCACACTAGGGTCTGTGTAGGGCTGGGTCGGGTGCACGTGCAGCTATCGGGGGCGTACAGGGCCCTGGGTGGGGGCAAGGTGGGAAACTGCTTGGCGTTGGAGACGGGGGCCGGGGTCTGGGGCACAAGTTAAGCTATCTGGTGCGCTTCTTGGCCCTAGGTTGGGCCAAGTTGGGCCCATGTGGTCTATGTTGGGCACATCTTGGGCCCATGTTGAGCCTATGTTGGGCCTATGTTGGCCGACGTTAGGCCTATGTTGGCCTATGTTGGCCTAGGTTGGGCCTATGTTGGGCCCATGTTGGCCTATGTTGGCCCTATGTTGAGCCATCTTGGAGGCTATGTTGGGCATATGTTGGGGATATGTTGGCTATCTTAGGCCTATGTTGAGGATATGTTAGGCAATTGAAATCGTCTGGAAGGCCTCTACCCACAACATGTCGATTATGCCTGTCCGCCCGGCGCGCATTACCGACACCACTCTTGAAAAACACAGCGTTTTTGCATTTGTCCATCTTCGCCGCGTCGTACTTCGATATGCGCAATAAACCCTGTAAAACACGGTCTCAAATATGGTACAAATGTCTGATCTTATCTCTCTCATTATATCCGTATGTGGCAGTGGCAGAACCCAATGTTCATCAAAAAAATCAGCAGACCCCCAAGGTAGCATCCAATCCCTCAGACCAAAAAGGCCACTAACTAAAAACATCTCTGAAGCATCCAACAAATCGTTCGCTCCCAGAAATCCTGGATCCCTTCCACGCAAACCCGGTCCACATGAGTCGACTCACCTGGGCCTGGCTGTTGACCAGTCACATCCCCTCAAAAACTGCAGGTGTTTCAAGCCCGACGGAAGTTGGGTGAAACCCCCCAAAGGGACAAAAACGAACTGAAGAAGTTATAGCTATAATCGAAAAGTCTCACTTCAGGGGGTCCATCGAAAGCAATATCGAAGCCCTGTATTTACCCTCTAGCTTGTTAAAGCTATAGCTTCGGATACAGCTTGTTAAGGGTGATACAGCTAGCCCTGTAATTAGAGGGTAATTATACAATCCGGGGATGATTCCCCCTCCAAGAGCCCATCGCTCGCTGCGCTCGCTGCGACGAGTTCGTTCTGGGCCGCCCCGGGCCCAGTGGGTGCGACCGCGGGTCACTGCCTTGGCGCACCGAGGAGGCTGGCGGGCCACGTCTTCGCCCCTTCCAAGACGATTCAAAGAAACGGTTAACATCAAATCACCGGTCCAGGAGAAGAAGAATTGGTTGTTCTGTAACAGCTATTAAATCAATAGTGTTCGGAAGATGTTGGAAGCCTAGGGTATGGTTTCCAGTTATCGTGGGCGGGGCTAGCCACAAGAGATCACAAGAGCACATAGCACAATTTGCAGGAGTTTGGGAGGTGAAGGAAAGATATGTTGAGTTTGTGTATCCAAACTCTGGCATCTTCATCTAGTTACTTACCAACATTCCCCAACTGTGGATTGCATCTTGATGGAAAACAGCGCCAATAGCAAGGGCCTTTCCCAAGACTTTCTTCTCACCTCCCTCCAGAGGTATTGAATCATGAATCGGTCACTAAACCAAAGGTCTTCGTTGGTGGGAAGGGTGAGTGATCATTTCGAGGGCCCCCGGTTGGGGGTGGTTACTGGACTCGAGTCACTTCGAAGCGTCAAATCTTAGACACCCCAGACCACGGCCAGTAGAATAGAGCGTGAGAATTAGAGACCCCAGAATTGGCATATAACATGCTTTGCCACAAATTCTAGGGCTCCAAGTACCTCCTCAAAAGGTATTTGGATCCTCTAAACCCACCCCAAACACCTTCTTAGAAGGTACGACTGGAGCCCTAGGGATTTTAGGGAATGTAATTAATTGGAATAATCCTTTACGGCTTGGAGGGACAGCTGTGCGATGTGATCCTTACCAGGAGTCACATGGAGCTCAGGGTGGTCGGGGCTGTGGTGAGGTTCGGCACCCATTGGGCACTCCGACTTCCTCCGTTCGTTCGGCACCCCATCTTGTGACTCCTGGTACCACTCCTGGTGTATGTGTATCAACATGATATCAAAAATAGATCAAACAACATGTAGCACAAATATGTATTTGGACCGGACGTACGCATACCCACCCCTTATACATGTTTAAGGAGCAGGTATACACTATAATATCCAATATACTTCACCTTCTGTGAACGACACCTAAACCATCCGAAACCCATCCCAGCCGATACTCTGTTGGGTTCATGACCCATCCAAACTCAAGAATGGCTCCCACAACTGGTGCATGATGGAAGAACCATCTGCAGCAGGGATACACAAAATTACTCTGCAAACTCCATCCACTTTGTGGGCATCTGCAGTTTGCTGCACTTGTTTGCTCCCCCCGATGTTTGTCGCGCCACGCGGAACACTCCGTTGCTCCGTTCGATCCAGGCGGCGTCGTGCACCGCAAAGAGCGCGGAGCTCGTTCTGGGCGCCGCGGAGGGCGGAGCGCCCGCCGCGTGGAGAGTGCGGACATCGCGGTTGGCGCCGGGTGTGGTGAAGTGGACATGAAGTGCACGAATTGAGTGGCATAGAAGGCGTGGACACTCCGAATTCGGCTACAGTTGGAACATCGTCGGAAGCAACGGTCTGGAGGGATTTGACCTCCAGAGAGGCATGTATCACACTTAAAGAATTATAAGCAAAGGACCAAATATAGCTTGGAAAAGAAAGAATGTATCACACAAACCACACCTGTGAAGTCACAGGTGAACATGTTTGCCCAACCTTTCAATCTGATCCAACCATCTTGCTTTGGCCACTCTGTTGTTCCGTCCTCTGCTTCCATCCTCTCCCGATCTCCGGTCACCCGTGTGGTTGGGTCGCGATTCGCTGGTCGCTTCTGCCGAGCAACAAGTAACGTGGAAGAGTTCGGAGGCTCAAGGCACTTGCAAGGACCTCTGTACTTCGTGAAAAGGAAGGTGCTCGGGGTTCGGGGGAAATGGTATCCCAAACAATCCATGAGTTTCGGGGTCAATGTATGCATAATATGTATATTCCATATTAATATACATGGAGTGTACGGGTATGGAATGGTGCCGTGGTATGGGATGAGGTCTACAAGTGACCCATATTCCGTGACATATAGCTTCGCGAAGGTGGAGGAGGCAAGTCCGTTTGTTGTAGAGTCTTGTTGCTTGGTAGTGAGGGTTTCTTCCAACAAGAATGTCCAACATACCAGCTGCTCCCTTGCATGGTCACCTAGGACAAACAGGACACCTCGACAGGAAATGTCCAACATCGGCTAGCAGGTGTTGAGTTTGAGTTTTGCCGGCCAAACAGCTCTTGTCTCTTCGATTTCACGAGGGCCTTTCGACTCTCAACTCCTGAGGATTTGACCCTTCGACCAAGCGGCCAAGCGGCGAAGGGTAGGCGAACCAACCGGTACGATCTGTGGCACTTTTGCTCAGGGAAGCTGTTGACACCAGAAACGAAGTACATGGAAAAAAACTCTGGAACACGTATACTGGGGCGGCCTGGGTCGAGTCGAGTCAAGACCCATCACGACATCCTACAAGATCCTAGTATTGACAAGATCCATCAAGATCCCTGTCCAGGTTCAGAGGTGAAACCCCAGGTTCAGAGGTGAAACGTGTGTGACCCACACCCAGCTTCCAATATTTGGTCACCATTGAAATCGAGGATGACAACCAAGGCGAACATGGTGGTGCACACGGTGCATTGATTCTGCGTGTTCCTGACCTCCTTACGCAGCGAATTTGAGTGATAATACAAACGTCCTGCAGTAGGTCTGCAGGTAGATTGGCATACTGAGCCAAGCCAACGATGGGTGGATCAACACCCCCCTCTCGCAGGGACTGTGACTACAAATGTTTGGCAAATGGTCAGTCGCTATCATGTCAACATGTTTCAACCAACCCCAATCAACGATGGTCCCTGAACCTGAGGAAACATGTTTGCCACCAGTTCCCCAAAAACATGCCAAAAACTAGTCGCCTGTTTCTTGTCCATATGTCCAGAAGGTGGCATCTCATTCAGTGTCAGTGCTGCATGATGTTCTGGAAACTGGACCCTGACAATGGGCCCATGGAAGATCGTTTTCCTCTATCAACCAGCGTCTTTCAGGGTCCATGTTAGTCTTCAAGAATGACTTCTTCCCCAACTTCCCAAGCACGCAAACCCCACAAATCCACGCGATTCAGGAGCCCCCCCCAGCCACGTCTGGGTGTGTTACGCGTTGTTGTTTTTTCCGCATCTTCCAACGACGGACCTCACCTCCTTCAAGCCCCTCCACCACAACAAAGGCCACCACCTGAGCTTGAACTGTGTTTTTTCTTGCGAGTGCACACCGTTCCGGGCACCCGGCAGCAAAAGGAAGAAACATAATAAATTAAGATCCAACTCAACATCAATTATTGAATATACAAAGTCCGCGCAGCGCGCTGTGTGAAACGACGAGACTCCACCAAAACTTGTCGGAAATAGATTCAAGAATAGATAGTTTATTTCCTGATGTTTGATCACGGATCCATTGGGCCACCGTCAATGTCATGGCCAGAGGGACTGGATTGATGTTTTCCCCCTTTCCAAAACTTGGAATTGGACTCACGCAAACCGTCTCCCTTGTTCGACGAGGAACCCCGGTGTCGCCGCCGCTCACGCATCTGAAACATGGTTTGATGACCCACGCCTTCACTCATCCATTGACCGACCCATCTACCAGCTGTCCGCTCAAATCATCCCAGCATTCCATGCTTCAGATCCACCGCCCGCCGGGCATCCCGGACCAGTAGGCACGCAAGCCGGCCCTGCGGGGATCCGATCAGGTTCACCGCGCCGGACGAGGCCGGCCGTCAGATGGTCAGACGTGGCAGGTATACGACGTCGATTTTTGAGACAGTTCTGATGTTTGCCCAGTTCCAGAACTCCTGTCTCACTTCTGGGTAGTTTGAACCCTTTTCAACCACCCCACTTCTTTGGTATGCCAGTCCCATGGGTTGTGTCTGCGTCACAAGAAAGACGCCCCATGTGGCCCGGCGGGTACACCTGCCGAAAGGCTACTTGAAGCGCTTGTTCAGTGTTTCATCAGACTGCACCCTGATCCATGTAGGGTTGCCGATTGCTAAAACTTGTTCTTTTTGGGGAATCCCTCATCATGGCATTTTCATGAAGGGTCACAGGGATAAACACCGTTTGGAACATGTTGGGGAAAACGAAAGAAACAATACCCAAGATGCAGTTCCAACGACTTAACCGCTGGAACCATGTAAACTTAGATCTTGTCTACGACCGAATCAGGGGTCCACGCTGTTCAGACTTGGTCCGGAAGCTCCTGAGAGTGGGATTCCTGGAATCTCCTAAGAATCTTTGGTCCCTCCATGGCAGGGGACCGGACAGTCAAAACCCTTCCCATTTGAGGGCCCAAAGGTTTTTGTTTTGTGTATATCCTCAAAGCTAATGGTTGTTCGGAAAAGGCTATTGAATCAATGGCGGTTCAAATCCCAGGGTTACTAAAGAAAATGTCGTGCACAAAACTGCTGGCAGGATCATGGGACAAAACGATGAACATCTTCCGTGTTTCAAAGGCCTCTGGGGCCTCGGACTCTGGTCGAGGTCGCACCACTTGGATGTCCCGGTAGAAGTTTGCTCAGTTCATCTTAGGTCACACATGCTCCCTCCAACAGGTCAGAGGTCTACGGTGCGCTTGACATGAACGATCTGTCAAGTAGACCACAGCAGCGAAAACCAAACGTCGACCACCACGTCGTACTTCGTCCATACGTCGACCATCCATGGGACTGGAATATGATGCCAATCAGTTGGGGTGATTTTAAGATGTGGACGGGTTGTAGGTCAATGTTCCAGTCCCATGCCCTGGGGATCCGTTTTCGTACCGAACCTCAGGTACGGTGATGTGTTCGGCACTGTTATGTAGGTGCCAAAACGTCGGATCCAGTCGTACCGAACCCAGTCGGTTCGGTACAGAACCTAAATCAATATAGCGATGGATTCTTAGCCCAGGCTTCTACCGCTCCGGTAGAAGCTGGGCTGAGCCGGGTCGGACCGGGTCGTTCCCCACCTGCGCCAAGCGTTCGTTCCTGGCCCAGCCTAGGCTGCGGGTCCCATCGCAGCAGTTGGTCGCAGCAGGTCATCGATCGCAGGGTGGGACGGGACGAAGGATACTGATCAAATTGGCAGGGTGTTGGGGCGTTGATCATTGGCATGGGTGTTGGGCAAATTGGGTGTTGGTACTAAGAGAGGTGGAAAATGACCTGAACTAGCACCCTACTGAGTCCTCTGAGGTACCGGTTACCTGGGATAGTCGAATACTGTGGCTCATGGCATCTGGGCGGCCCCCCCGGTCATGGCTGAACAGAGTCCCTTTTTTTGGTGTCAACCTGCCATGGTTTGGTGAGGTGGAGTCCCTCACAGCCAATTTTGTGGACGTCAAGTTACTCCTGCGCCACTCCAATTCTTTCCTCAGGTCACAACGTACAAACAAGAAGATTTGTTGACGTCTTTCCAACCTGTCACTCAATCAAGCACTAGCCGATATACGTTAGACTCAACCAGTGAAATTTATACAAACACAGCGTCCAAAACCTGTCCAAACCGCATACCGACATGTTTGTGATCCTCCGGAGGTATTCACACTTCAAGGATTTCAACACGCGGCGCCGAAATCAGCATGTGAATGCATGTGACAAATCAATACGCACCTTTAAAAAGCCACAGGCTTTCTATCTGCATGGCATCTTTTGTTTTTTTCGACCCCACCAACGCCGACCTCGGCCGCCGAACTCCCGCCCTGGGCGACCCCCACCCGGCTCACGTCCACGCTCCTCAGTGGCCGGCCGAGAAGGAGACCGAGTTCAAGAAAATGACATTGCTGGTTGATGCCGCTCTCCTTCCCTTGCTGACGGTCTGGACG
>CAXAMN010023184.1:328258-352950 GCA_963970005.1 Durusdinium trenchii | reverse complement strand
CTCTGGTCAGGTCACAGAGCAGCACAGGAATGGCAAAGAAAATCCCACCTCACCAGCGACTGGTTGCTTCTGCAGACGTTTGCCCAAGTCAAAAATTGCAACAATCAAAAAGTCAAAATAACCATGGCTGGACCAGACCATGTAAGCCCACTGCCTCCAGAAACAACGCGTCAGCTCGTCCGAAGCTGCCGAAGATGGTCTTCACACTGGCAGTGAAACCATTCGCATGGCATCCGGTAACTAGAAGCAGGGCGTCAGCGCCAAACGCTTGTGAATTCAAAAATTTCATAAATGTTTTTGCCTTCTTTTGCCGCCAGCCTCAGGACGAACAACTTTCCTGCCTCTTGATGGACAGTCTGCTGGATTGTCCTCTGAAGGAATATAAACCAATCGAACAAGCAAGTCGCAAGCAAGCGCGTGGGCCCCAATCGCTCTGATCACGCTGCGCATGCCAGGGGCAGAAGTCCTGCCTTTGGCAGCTGCGCCCAGAACTGCTTTTGCATCCACCAGAATCACCACTTTCTTGTGATGCTTCAGGCGGCTGCGTGCTAACCATTTCAAGGTGAGTAGCAAAGCATGGCCCTCTAAAGTGCTCGAGTGCGCTTTCCACTTTGCTCGCGAAGACACTATTGTTCGAAACTCCTTCTTGCCAAAAACCAATCGATGCGGAACTCCCAGTCTCGATTTCTCTGGCTCTTCGCCGGCATTTTTGTGCACCCGGACAAAATCGCCACGTCGCTCTGATAGCCGACCAAGCCTTGAGACTGCACCTACTGAGCATTTAACGGCTGAGACGCCGAAACCAAATTCAGGAGCAGCGTCACACGCCAAAATTTCAGTGTAGTACTGCTTGTCAAGGCTCACGCTAAGTAGCGGCAACAAGCCCAAAGCCACGGCAAATTCTTGCAAGACTGGTCGCGGGACCTCAACACGTTGTCTGTCCGGCTGCTGCCTTACAAAATCGTAGACATGGTGAAAAACTCCAAAAACCGGTCGCTGCAACAAACAGAACCACTGCAAAAGACCTAGCAAAGCATTGACCGCCCTGGGAGAAGCTGTCTTTGCCCGCAGGAGGTCCAAACCTGCAGCGATGCAAGTGAGAAGCTTTGGCACGGCCGGCTCTACAACATGCGGTCGGCTGCTAATGTCACATCCCAAAGCAGTTGTTTGCTCAACCAAAGTGATATCCTTGGAAACCTTCCGGGGTATGCCTGCTGCTTGCAAAGATGCGTCAAAATTTGCCAGCGTTTCTTGCCCTTTGGTGACCTCTCGATGCATGAAAACGGTGTCATCTGTTGCAACCATGCAGAGCTCCGACTGGTCTGCAGGAGGGGGGGTGACACATTGAGAGCACGTTCTCAAGCGCAACTCCCGACGCAGTAACTCGCGCAAGCGTTGTGCTTTGAGCAACCACAGACGACCAGCTGAAGCCCATTGGCCAGACTATGTTGACAGGAAAAACCGTGTCTCCAACCGTAAGCTGCTGTGTCCCAGAGTCATCCACCAACTCTTGCAAATAGCTCAAGCTGCACCCCCCAACTTCCATCAAGTCACTGACTTTGACTGCTGCCTGTCCAAACCAAGGTCGCAACTGGTCCGGCACCCTTAGCACAAAGAAAGTCTCCGCATCTCTTTTGGAAAACCAGATGGGGCTGCCTGGCTCTATTTCCAGATCCAAAAAAGAAGAGGGGTTTGCAAGACGAGGTGGCTCGGGCGGCTTTGCAGCTGCGGCAGACAACGCCGCTCCGTTCCAAACTTTCCGCTGTCTTCCAGCAGTGGATTTCCCAACGGCAAAGACTGGCGCGGCTCCTTTGACGGACAGCCTAAGCCGTAGCTTTCCACAGGCTAGTTCCCGGCTGACCAAGGTGAGGTACTCTGTTGAGCGGCTGGGCGTTGCACAGCTGTCGCCCAGGAGGCATTTCTCAGGGAAAGGAAAGATGTTTGAAACCTCTCGCACTGCATCATTGAGGCCCTGGTCAACATGCAGTAAAGGGTCACATGTAGCAGCCTGCAAAGGAAGGTCCACTGCAGCTCCAACAAGTGGCTCGCTTGCAACTGCAGCAGCCTTCTCGAACTTGCCAAAAGCTCCTCTCCAGCACCAAGACTCACCAGCAGCGGATGCAAATCGGTCAAGCATCCGCAAAACTTTGTCGGCAACATGCCGTTGAGCTTCCAGCTGTGGCGCTGTGGGCGCGGCCGCTGTCGCCACCACGCGCAGCAGCTTAAAGTCGGCCCACAAAATGTTGAGGCTCAAGATGCACAAGTTGGCTATTGTCAAAGCTGGCCCCTCCCTTTCTTTTGGCACACACTTGTCTCCCGGCCACTTGGCCAAAGGCGGGAGAGGAAAACAATCTCTCACCCGTTGCCGATGTTTTTGTGCTGCCTGGGACAGTGACTTGAAAAACGTTCCCAAAAGCCCTGCCTCACTCAAAAGCAATTTCTCCACAGCCTGTCCAAACTCAGAAATAGCGCTTGCCCTGTCTTCCCGGCCGGCTCTGTGGGACAGCCGGCGGGCCGCATCACGAGCTTGTTTGGCTGGTGAAGGTTTTGGGCCACGTCTCCGTTTATTTCTGGATTGCGTCTGGCATGTCTTCCAAGAAAAATTGTGTTCGAGGCCAGGGGGTGGAGGAATGTATGGCCAGATTGGAGGACTGAAACAGGCAAAAGGATCCATCATGGCCGTGCGCGGAAGCCGTTCGCTCAGCACGGGACCCAAAAATCAAAACCTACCCCAGCGCTGGTAGAAAAATTTCATCTTGTGGCCAAACAGCCTCGACATAAAACCCACATGTTTCAGAAAGGCAGCTGCGCAGTCATTCGGCACCCTTTGTATCTGTTTCATGCCTACAGCTCCTCTGGCTGCACGCTCCAACAGCAATCTCTATTTCAGTCTATCCGCCAGCACCATCTACCCAAAGGGTGGTTATTAGATGGAACGTAGATAGTCAGGGGGGGTCTATAAACCACCCGAACTGGGTGGTGCTGGCGGTCTATCCTATGACCTGTAACAGTGGATGATGATGGTTCAGGTTGCAGGCCTTGTTCAAACATGATGATAATTGTTTACGGGTCCTGTTACAGGTCAGTTCGGACAGACCCTATGGATGTCAGACTCCAACAATCACATGGGACTGGAGTCTTTACCACTTGAACAATTCTTCAAACGACCCATCCACTGCTCGGGCCAATCTTCCAGTCCGGATGGTCTGGTTTTGGAGTGGGTCTGTATTTGGGGCTTTCAAGTCATGCTCTTTAGCGGGTATACCGTGGCGGAAGGATCCCACTATGACCGAATGCATTGGTGGCACTGGTCTCCACCAAGTTCTTCTTTGCTTCAGCTGACCGATGGGCCCTGCCTAGGCAGGGACTAGTGACTGCACCCGTCGAGGTCCGGGATCTATTTCTTTCTATGGGCTAATGAATCACGACGAGGGGAAGTGATGCGAAGACTCGAGCCTCAATAACTGAGGTCCAAAAAGATGTTCTTTTGACCCAGCCCGGAGTCTACAAATTAATTACCTGCGAAAATGGGTACAAGATGGTACAAGTGCAAGTAATTCGCCGTCTTTTATAGGGTCATGAGCTCACGTCCCGTTTACAGTTGGCCCAGGTACCCCAAAGACCATGGCCCCAGGAGACGGACGGCTCCGTTCCGTGACCGCGTTGACCGAGTGCCCCGGACGTCACGAGGATCGCCTGGGAGATGGGCGAGAAGAAGAAGCCACTCACCAACAGCGCCACATATGGCCGCCACCTCGGCGGTCCAGCCGCGGAAGCCGCGCCGCGGAGAAGCGCGCTCCGCGTGGCCCTGTTTTTTTTTCTCTTCTGCCGCGCGATGTCTGAGTCTTTGTGGCTCTTTGGTGTCTGGAAGATGAGACGAGATGCAGATTCTTCTCTTGGTGGAGTGGTGGAGTGGATTCTGAAGCGAAAGAAGGATGGTGAGGACTCAAAGACTTCTTCTGAGCCAGAACTAGAGATGCCGAACTTGCCAAACGTCCTTGGATTTGCTTTCCAGAAGCCGGAAAAGAATACATACTTCCCCATGGCCAAGACATTCACGCCGAGGGAACATAGAACAAATAAAACATAACCCGATCCACGTGTAGAGATCTGAAGTCAGTCCTTGAGATATTGTCTAAACATAGATTAATGATCCCCTAGACGTCCCTGGCAAAATTCCTGCGAAGCAAACCTCCCATCATCTTCCTTTCTTGCGAACCGTGGGTCTCTCCAGCTCTCCCCATTTGTTCTCCCCCAAGAAGCTTCCAGGTGACCTGCAGATCCACATCCCACGTACCTCCTGGGTACGTTGAGCGAAAACGACCAGAAACCGTAGCGGTTTCGGTGCGGCCCAGGTCGCTCTCTCCAGGCAGGCTCAGGTTCCAAGGCGTGCAGAACCGCCTCAACCGACCATCTCGACCACTCCGGGCGCGTGGTGACCGGACCGGAGTGGTCGACCAGAGGACCGGGTCGCGGACCGGAGTCTCCTGGCTTCTGGATCTATTTGAGTCATATATACCAGCACCCCACAGGTACCGACCTGTTAAGGCCTAACCACCCTGTAAAGAGAAGACCTGTTGGAGGATGGTATGTTATCTATGACCAGTAGAATGAGGTCAGGAACTCCTGACCTGTAGGGAAAGGGTGGGCCCCATGTAACGCAGCATATGGCACATGTATACGGGTATGGAGTATCTTGCCCAGACACGACCTGTCTGGGACTGCCAGTCCGGACTGCCGCCCCAGCCAGACCCCCAGTCAACCACCCCTGGCCTGATCGGTAAATATGCCAGTCGTGTCTGGGTTTGATTGATATTGATTGATGCCCAAAGGCTTCGAGTTTGGACCCAACCAGTTTCGGGGTCCGGGTAGGACCCGACCTTCGAGCCTCGGGTGTTGGAACCTAGACCCGCAACATGCTTCGCAGTTGGTTCGGGTCGAGACCGGGTCGCCGATGTTGGATTTGTTGGAAAATGTTGGGTTTGCATGGTGGATTTTGAAGGTGCTGCATATATGGACCATCGACGTGGAAGCATCGAACCTTAACCACCGTCCACGGTGGACCGGAACAATAACCACAAACTTTGAGGATGCTTCATGAACCTTGGAACTGGGGGGGGTGTCCAGTAAACCCGCATATTTCCAGTAAACCCGCTTATTGGTAGTTATCATTGAGCACAGGTGAGGATACTTGAGTCATGTGCGCCCCACGTGATGAGGGGTGAGGGGTGGGTGGATGGGTAGACGCTAAAGCATTTACCTCTCACCTTTCAGGGTCATCTTTGCCGGTAGACGTGCTACTTATTCAGAGCTAGCTTTCATCTCCGTTTGAGACAGACCCCCATCAGTCAATTGGAGACAGACCCGGAACTGTGCTCGAAACATGTCCAAAACCCAGCAGTTTTGGAGGGTATTGAGGTCTCACTGTATATAGACCTTCATCAAACAGGACCGGCTGTGCAAACCAATGCCGTTCCACGGTGTCTGGTCCAAAGAAGGTGTACGATATTAATATATACTCTTTGAAAGCAAGAAACACCAGAAGTGATCGAACGAAGGTACAACACCCCTCTTCTGTCTCTTCGTGCAGCAGCTTGAGGTCAGCAAAACACCATTCGGATCCAGGTTGCTTGAGGTCAGCCATCCGTCCACTGTAGATTCTCCAAGTGCTTGAATTGGTAAGCTTCGCGACGCACCCAATCGAGGCGAGATACAATTACCACACGTTTCCCTTGTTTTGTTGCACTCACTCAACCAATGAATGGTCTGAAAGCTGCATATTATAGTATATACACACTAGTGCACCCAAGTGCCTGGAGTTCAGAGGCAAAAAAAGGTCTGAACATGCTGTTGACTGATGTCAGCCTTCACCTGTGCTCGGTGACTCCCTACAATTCCAACCCTGAATCCCAAGCATCCATAGTTTTACTATAAGGATTCTACACTACAAAATTAAACCAGCTCAAAAACCCTGTGTTTGTGCATGGTCTGCAGCTTGGCCTGCCCCTGCAGGCTTCTACATCCGGTCGCCGGTCATCACCACACCGCACCACCGCCGCCTTCTGTGCGCAGACCCGCGCCACCGCGCGGCGCCAGCGCTTGGATGGTGAGGGGCATCCCTCACAGCGGTCGGCGGCGGCGAGTCAGTAGGGGGGGCGGGGAAGTGGTGAGGTGAGGGAGGGAGGTGGTTTCAGACAGGACCCAAAAAGGGGCAGGGATGACAAGGGTGAAAACACACGGAGCAATGCCAGTGACATTTAGGGGTTTTACTGGTTCTGGCCGTGTTCAAGAGATGTTTCATGTTACCAGATGGAACGAATCCCCTTCGGTAGATGTTCTTTCCCGGTTCCTGGAGAATGGGTTCTTCCCAAACACTCATGGACCCTGCGTTCAGTAGGGGCCGTACCCTCATATGGAGGGGTCCGGACCCTCAAATCCCTATGGTTTTGAGGGACCAAGACCTGTTTGGAGCGTCTGGGTTATAATAAAATATGCCCAGAGATGACCATGACCATGACCATGACCTGCCTGGGATTGCCATATTGGCTGCGGAGAAAAGGCCGTGGTTGATTGAAAAGGGGTCGCCGATTCCAGTCCCATCGGTCCTTGTGGATGGAATGGCGCCACTGGCCGGCGCCACGATTGGAGGGGTTGCTGGATCGGAGTGCACAGAATTTCTCCATGAGAAGCGTTGTCTTTTGTGGGGAGGTCCTTTCCACTGGAACATCCTAGTGGCTTTCACATGCTGTTTTCAGACAATTGAAGTCCATCAATGAAAACAACAGGAATATCCACAAACATGCGAAACCAAAACAATGTGTGACATCACATGACATCACCATTTTGAAGTCCCCACCATCTCCACTCCAACTCTTAGCCTCTTAGCTCCATCCAATCCCAGAATGGCGATAAAGCGAACAAAGGCACACCCTAGGGCTCCTGTCGTACCTCCTTAGAAGGTATGACTGGACCCTCTAAACTCACCCCAGTCCCACCTTCTAAGAAGGTCCGACTGGAGCCCTAGGGACAAAGAAACTTCCATCACTCGGGAACACACTCCACTCAACGGTGCGAAACAAACGCAGCACCGCGGCGCCGGCCATGCCAAGGCGCTCCCGGCGAGGTCGCGTCCATCGTTACCGCATGGGTTTCCGCTGCGGTCTCGTCGTGCGTATGTGGGACTTCGCGTCGTGCTGCGTCGTGCTGCGTCTCGTCGTGTGGGACTTCGTTGGAGTGATTACGGGGTGAATCGAAGTGGGCCATGGAGTTCGGGGTTCAGTTGGGAGAAGAACGGTGTGGGTGGTTGGATAATGATAGATGTGTCTTACGTCCGGGATTGTGGTCCAGATGGGCGATATGGGTCATGCCAATAAAGCTCTGTTTGGCTTGGTGGATCTATGGCTGGAGTTGATGCTTGACATTTTGCTCATCACTGGGTTTCCAGCGACGAGACAAAGTCTGACATGAGAGTCTAATTCATTTAGTAATCTCTGTTCTACCTTGACCAGCAATCATCAGCAAATTCTTGCTTGCTGAGATGTCCAATCTCATGGCCTCAGGCTGTGTTTTGGCCAGGCTGAAAAGGCTCACCACGGGGGGAAGCGCCCGCCTGTTGTCGGACCTACCGGTTTGAACAAGTCGGAACGGAACGATGTCACACGTGGGTGATCTGCTTTCAACGGAAGAAACATGGGACTGCCATAGTTACATCCATTGGGGTGGTTTCATGGTCAATGTAGGCTATACCCATGAAGTGTCTGGGATAGGCAGTTCGAGATTTGCTGGTTGTTCCATCTGACCGTCTGGGCACGCGATGGAGGGGATGTCCCACGTGCTTCGTCGGGTGAAGGCCATGGGAGGTCTGACCCACTGGCTTCCAGTGCACGAAAAACAGTCAGCAGAACATTACCGGCTACAGGAGATCCATTTAAAGCCCTCTTCCGGACAGGTAGCGCAGGAGAATGACCCATCACACTTCATTGACCAAAGAAGGCGGCCCTTGACGGGGGGCGGCGTCGAATTCATACCGGCACTCATCGAGTTAAGTAGATCAACCTGCCCCGCCCAGTACGAGTCGTTGGGCAAATCAGCGGACTCTTTGCCAGGCCGGCTCGGCCTTAACTAGTTTGTTACTAGTAGCTCCTGGCATCGCTACTAGGAGCAAGGACGCTACTAGTAGCTATTTACTGTAGTAAGGGCAGGAGCTACTAGTAGCGTCCTTGCTCCTAGTAGCGATGCCAGGAGCCCCTAGTGGCGTCCTTACTCCTAGTAGTAATGCCCTTTGCTGCTAGTAGCTTCCAATACAGTCTAGTCTACATCCCATCCTCATCACTCTGCTCCTCTCTCAGAACCCTCCGGGCCCCGTCTTTTTCCGACAGAGCATCCACTCTGGGAATCTGGTCTGCAGCGTTTCAACGCGCTCCTCTCCGGTGCGATCGAACCATCCCCTCCGGGCGCCGGTTCTTCCAGCGGTAAATCCCCGCGAGGAGCGGCTGTTGGTCGCCCCCCCGCGGCTTCTCATCGTGGAAGAGCGGTGGAGAAGATGAGATGGTCGTGGCGCTTGCGCGGCTGCCCAGTGAAACGCTCCAACGTGGCGAGATTGGGTGAAACGGTCCCAACAGATCCTTCAAATGACACAAAACACATGGCGGGTCTCGCGGGTACGATTTTGGGGTGTCCATCTTTTGTGGAAGCATGTGCTAAGCCCAGGTGGACTAGGTGGACTGGGTGATTTAACCCTGGTGCTCTGAGGTGGGCAACCTCGTTCCATTCCAACTCGCCACGCGTGCCACGAGCACGGAGGTCGGCGCCGGGATTGAAATCGGCGCGTGAAAATCCGGTGGGGATCGGAGGTGTCCCCAAAGGGTCCAAACAAGAAATTGACATCCTTGGGCTGCTAATGAATGTGCATTCTATAGAGACCTGAGCGATTTTCAGGACCAGACGGATCATATAGTTGAGAATTGCAAGGCTGCCTTTGCCTCCCCATGTTTCGTAGTCTATCAAGATCCATGATCCATGAATCAAAGGTTCCGAAGGACCACCGGATGTTCAAAAAGAACAGTGCGATATGTCAAAGTGATACACTCCCTGAAACAATCATGGAAGTGGACAGTGGTCCCTTGGAAGACTATGTTCATCTACCAAGAGAGGGTTGTCCACTTCCATGGTTGTTGCAGGCAGGGTATATTTCCATACTATTTGGCCCAAAGGTATCCAAAGGCTACATTCCTGTGGACCCAACCCGTTCGCTGACTAGACATTGCCAGACCGGCGTTTGGACTGAATGTAGCAGTTGCTGGCGATGGTCCAAGGTCGCCTCTGGGGGTTCCAGGTACTGTCTCGGAGCGATGAGGGTTCCAAGCCACGCAGCCATGGCTGGACACCGTTCTGCACGACCCTTCTGCTCGACCTACAAGTCACCCAAACGCTTGACCGAACCTGGAGAACACTGTGCAGACCCTTCATTTGGCGATGCCCAACGACGATTGTTGTTGACTCCGATCCGATTGAAATGAGAGGGGCACCCCAGATGAACAATCGGCAGCTGCTTACGATTGGCATGCGAAGCATGCAATTGTCTGGTGATTGGCATACAAAAAGATCACACAAAAGATCAACAATTAAATTGATTGTCCTATATTTAAAAACTATATATATATATACAACATCCTAAAACTTCATCAACACGTTTGTAAAGACTCTACCTTCAACCCAACTGCAAATGAAACTCTGCAGAAATGGACACAAACTGCTAGAGGCCTCAGAAGGAGGACCCTCAGGGCCTTAAGAAAGACTGCTAGGCGCTTCTTGGTACCCAGAGTTTCTCCACGAAACATCACGAAATGCTTCATTGGAGTCCCTTTAAAGCCGGCCGGACGGAACTCTAACCGGTGGAGTCTTTTTGGAGTGACCTTCAGACTACAAACCAACAAATCATGTTGAGTTGGAGGGTGGTCCTTTAGTTTCATCGATGTGCATATCAAACCAATAACGTATGTTGTTGGATACTTGGATGAGCCAATATAATGGTGAAGATCCCAAACAATGGAGTGCAGGGTTGATTCCAAATTCAAGTGCAGGATCTTGGGGGTTGAATCATGACGCTTCACGATCCTTTCGTCAAGCTCGTCAAAGAAAACTGAGACATGATGGTGAATCAAGGCGTAAGCACTCATCACAGCACAAGGTCAACGGATTGGCGGGAGTGGATGTGCTTAACCAAGCCGCAGGTTTTGAGGAAGCCCCTAGCTTAAGTATTTTTTTTATTTGTTCATCTTGTGCATCCAGAAATCAGCCAGAGACTGTACTTTTGGCGACCCGAAACTTAGCGGGACAATTCCTGAGCAGCTGCTCTACTTTGCGTTGTGTCCATCCGAGGGCGAAAAGAGTCCCACCAGGGCAGTCGGCAGCGGTTCTTTTAGGTGCACGAAACAGGGCAGGGTGCAAAAACAAACAGGTGAGCCATGGTGAGCCCTTCTCAACATCAGTGGGCAAAAGCCTGGGTCTCATGTATCGGATAATAGAAGCCTGCAGCTACCTTCCAATCTCCTTTGGAATTGCTTTCTTTCGGCCAATACTCAAGAATCAAGTCCGAAAACCGCAAGTCCATCCAGACCTCCTGCACAATCGACATGAGCTCTCTACATCAGACATCAATCTGTCTTCCACGAACGGCTCTTTCAGGTGAGCAACCGCAGCAACTGTTCCACCGAAACAACAGCCCTGGCAGGGTTCACCAAGCGCCTCGTAAACCAAGGCTTTTTCTTGGCGCGTTCACAAAAGCAACCCGGGAAAAAACCAACCTTTCCAACGTAGACCACGGCCCATTCAAGGCCTAGGCGCGCAGCCGAACGAGATACATCTCAAGTGACCCGTGGGAACGGGCAAGGAAACGTGATCGTTGGCTGGCAGCACGATGAAAGTCTGTATTCTTATATTGCAGGCCAGGTGAGAGCTATATACCAGCAGTTCCAAAGGAAATGGTGTTTAGTCCCATCCAGTTGTTAAAAGTCGCATGGCCAGTTATCTTTTTGTATATCAATCATATCCCGGCAGCATGCATGGTAGCATGATGGCCCGACTCATTTGGATACATGCATGGTGACGTGGCATGGTGGTGCCTGTAGGCCGCTTCGGAGTGTGGCTGGGACCTGAAAGCAGCGCCATTGCCATGTCCCATTTGCCTTATGGATCTCCAGCCAGGACACCCCATACCCCAGTGATGGATCTCGGATTTGGCTTTGGGTCACTGTGGAACCCTGTTGGACCACGGAACATGTCATCAGCTTCTTCAGTTGACCTTTGCGTTTCGTCCCAAGGGGGGGTAGAACAAGGGTCAAATTGGAAGAACCGGGACGAACATGACGGACATATCTCAATTGGGATGGAAAAATGCATCGACGAAGTGGTTGCTTGGTGAAACAGACATGTGTACCCAAACACTCCATGGGACTGCCATATGCATACATTGGGGGGATTTGGGGGGTCAATGTAGGCATATATATATATGGCATACATGGAGTGTCTGGGATACATCAAATACAACTTATACTTATATGATCACCGTTTCAACCACCCCTGCCCTGATCGGGAGCCATATGTCAGTCACAGGCAGGTCGTGTCTAAATTATCTAAAAAAATCACAACTGCGTCACCGTCATCAAAGCCGGTGCGGGACACCGTTTCTATTTATTGAGGACGCTGCATGTCTGTCTGTGACCAGTGAAAACGAGAGAACTGACGCATGATTAAACCGTCCAAGAGAACTGCTTAGCTTGTATCAGTTCTCCCAAAGACTGCAAAGGTCTGTGGAACTTGCATCTGGAGAGGGTTTTGTGGTCTGAAAAAAGCATGGTCTTGCTGCAACCAGACTCACTTTTACACCCAAAATCGACGAATCGTTCCAAAGTTCCTTTTTGTTCAAGTTGTTTCCCTTCCAACCCATCAGGGTTGTCACGTGAACTCAACTCACATCGTGGAAGTGGAACATGTAGAGGAAATTGTCAAGGAACCATGCCATCCACTTCCATGTTAGTTCCAGTGAGTGTTTTTCTTTCATTCCGGTCAGCCATGTGACTTTGTCTTGCGACTCATCACAAACACCTCGCCGGGGTTCCCCGCTTGTGGCACGCCGGGCAGACCCAGGTGGGAAAATGGCGGTCCTCCCCAATAAAGGAGAGGCGCCGAGACAGATCATCCAGGATGATCACCTCAGATGCGAGCGGAAGTGAGATCAAACAAATTTGAACAAGATAAATCTAAAAAATGGCACCAGGATTCCCAGGATTCCGACGCCTTGTAAGGAAGCAAAGACCCATACATGATGGCCCATCCCTTCTGGAAAGTCTGCTTCATCTGTGGAACCCAAGAAATGAACCGATGGAATTCTTGGATGCGATGAATCAACCCCTTCAAAACCAAAGTCCAGAAGCCGGGTTGTTATTGGCACAGTGGATGGTTCTGGTTGATGGACTGGACAAAAGATGGGGACTCTAGGGATGAAAAGGGGCCCGGCCGTGCTGGCCCACTCTGGGTGTGGTCAAACTGCAGGGGAGGTCCTTGGGGAAGTCTCCCAGGAAGTCTCTCTGTTTCAGTAGGGAACCATGGTGGTGTGTCAAAAAAATATTGGACGCTCCATGATTCATGACCAAAATAGACTTTACGCTAGAACATATTAGAACCATCCATGTAAAGCGATAGTGTTGAACACATCCAAGTGTTTTTTCTCTTTGGAAAGGTTGCTCTCAACATCACCGGGCAATGGACACAAACCCTTGCAGAAAAAACATTGACTCAATCCACGCTCCGTGGCTTTATCTGGGGGGGTCTCACGCCTTAGACGTACCCAAGTCGAGTTGTGAACCACTTCCAAACAGGATCAGGTGAGACGAATCCCCCCAAAACGGCGAGTTGGGACCAAATCCCTAGGGCTCCAGTCGATCCTTCGTTTCGGAAGGGTGGAACTGGGGTGGGTTTCGAGGTTTTTTCTCTTACATAGCACGACTGGAGCCCTAGGCCATGATGTTTTGTTCAACCCCGTCATGGAGTCGAACACCTGGAGGTATTGAGCTACTGGATCGGTCTTGGGTGTGAGACTCGAATTCATCGATCTGTGCTTCACGCCTCCCGGGCGAGATGTGCTTCACCGCATGGGGGGGCGCCTCTACATCGGGTCCCAGGGCGACAGGCTCAAGCGAGGCAGTCGAGCTTGACCGACGAGAGTCGGGCTGTAAAATGGTTGGTTGAGTAGGGCTGTGATGGATTGGAGTTTCAGAGAATGCCGGAACTATGCAACGTCCTTGATAAAGAGAGACAGACACGGCGGCTGTAAGCGAGGGAAAGGTCCTAAGGTAGCAAAATTCCTTGACAGGTAAGTTCCATCCAGATGAGCGGTGTAACGACTTCCTCACTGTCACTACCCTTGTCTCTAGACTCTAGAGCCTTTCTGGAGTTCGTGGCAACGTCCTTGATTCCTGGAGCTGATGTAGAAGGCAAGTCGACCTATCGTTGGAAGTTGGTCCTTTCGAACGGAAAAGGAGGCCTATTTTTGAGGGCTTTGAACAGGAATGGAAACTGCATCGCATTCACATACGTTACTCAGTTTGGCTTCTCGCTCGGCCAAAGGGAAGACAGAAGCATTGCCCACCTTCGTGGGCCAAGGTAGCCTTCTTCCCAGCCCAGCCAAAAGTTGTCAAAAGGTGACCCTACTCTTCAAGGACACAAAGGTTGGCACCTTGGTGGGTCTTAGAAGCACACTATAGCACTAATGTAGACTCTTGATGAATAAACCCCTCCAATTGAATTGGAAAATACTCTTCATATGGGGGGCTTATGGCCCTCAAGAGTCTACATTTCTTTATATATATATATATATCAATATTAGCCCTGACTATGGATCCACATATCTTCTCAGAAGAAGGTAATTGGAGACTATTTATGCAGGCTTTGATGGTCCAATTCCCTTGGTGATAGATCGGTATGTGGATCTATAGGGTAGGGTGGACGAAGACCGGGCTCCGTTCTCAAATACACTTCGCCATGACGTCGGCGGTGAAGGGAGAATGCTCGCCCCAAATGGAAAGAATGCTCGCCTTGCGACCACCTACACCATATGGGGCCCTGGGGACCTGGGCGACGGACGGTTGACCCCTCTCTGTCGCGTGGTGTCAAACCGGGGGACGTTGCTTGACCATAGAAAATGAACAGAATTAGACGACCGAGCCAACCTACCCTGGTTTAGGTCTCCGGTCGTCTTGACCCACAGCCATTTTTTTAGCATGTGTTTTTTTTTGTGTCTCGTCAACAATTCCAAACCCAAAGAAAAGATCAACACCCAGGAGTCACAAAGGGGTGCCTAATGGAGGATAGGGGTGCCCATTATCCACTCACTTAGGAACTAAAAAGCATACTTTTGTGACTCTTGGACCTAACTCCAATTGTGATTTCACCCCCTTTTCGGCAGACCACTCCACCTCTGCCCCGAAAAAAAAGAAAACTCCAGCTCTGACCCAGCGGCTTGCGTGAAGCATTTAAAGCCCAAGAATGATTTCTGGTGACCTGGGACGTCGTTCGTTCGCGCAGGGACCTCTTGCAGTCCACCCTGAGGAGACGTTCGACTCACCCGTCTGTTTTTGGTTAATCCATTCAAATCCCTCGTGATGCTAGATACTCAGGTCAATAAATACCAATTCTTTGACAAGTTCAATCAATGGGGGCTGGAAAATCTCCATGGAGCTGATCCGGCGGTTTCTCAGGTTCAGAGTCCTCTGAGGATGATCGATGGACTTAGGATGATCGACCAACGGCGTGGTCTGGTCCCGCAATCCAGGCCAGAAAGGACCAGAAGTTGGTCTCCTCATGCATATTGGACATGTAATATAATAATGATTTTTAGGAAAGTAAAACAACAAGAACAACCTCTGGAGGGGGTTCCAGCATCGCTTCTTGCAGGGGTGCAAGCATGAGGACCATCCGCTGGTCCGCAGTACCAGCGAACTCAGAGCTTACGACCGGTGGACGGGTTGAAAAGCCACACGACAAGCACGGGAGACCGAACCCGCGTTCCGACCCCCTGGAAGGGTTGGAACATAGACCAACGCCATTCGGGCCAGGGTCTCTTCCTATTGAAATACGCACATACATGATTGGGGCTAAGACCAAGCATAGGCAATCCGGTTTTGGACCCCACCCCAAATCTAAATGTGACATCGGAAGGAAGTGGTCTAGCCCAGCTTGGATATGTGCTTAAGGAGCCGGTAAAGAAAGAACCAACACACCTTCCGGTAAAGAAGGGGATTCACCCATATTCACCCATATTATATATATATAGGAAAACTGAGTTTCTCACCCATTCAAAGCAAAACATCAACATACCAGCAGTCAAAAGACGGGGTGCCGGTTCCGAACGGAGGATAGGGGGGGTGCCCCTGTCACATCCACTCACTGGATGAGACCAAAACAAAACCAAAGTAAACTCTTCCTCATTGAACCACGGTTTGAACCAAAGCCTTTCCGCGTCTCCCAGCGGACTTCACCCAGTGGCGCTGATGGAATTCGTCACAGACCAATCCATCGGTCCGTTGCCTGGTGACATCGAGGTCATGCATTTGGCACAGTTTGGAACATATATTGTATACATATATTGTATAATAGATATGAGCTGCATTAACATACTATTCAATACTAGAGTCAATCATAAATGCGATACAATAATTATGTAACATACATCATGCAACACGCCGAGTCAACACATATTGTGTATCCCAAACACTCCATGGGACTGGTATATTTTACCTATACATTGGGGTGGTGCCAGAGGGGTCAATGTAATTAGGCATATATGATAGACATGGGTCGTGTCTGGGTATATCTTTACACACATGGCTTCGTTTTCGGTGGCACACACACACACACATCCTTCCTCATCCACATCGCGACCGGTCCAAACCGCGGGTCGGACCGCTTCGGATGGCCTTTCTGCAGCGCCGGCAGCGCGACGAGGCGCGAGGCGGAGGGCGTCTTCCGCAAAGCGCCCAGCGAGCCGTGTCTGGCTCCCATGGAACTGCCGAGCCGGTCCTGCGGTGGAGAATCAAGAACCAACCCAGACCATCCATGTATGGAATATATTGGAATATGTATTAGATATGTACAATACCATAGAGAATGATTATTATTAGATTATGATACGCGCAATTATGCGCATATACGCCATTTGTGACCCATACATGTGAACAAAAAAGTCCATACATGGATGGTCTGGATGGTCTAGGTCTGCTTGGTCCGCGTTGATGGGAAGATCTGGCACAAACGATTTGGCGTTCAAAACAGAACTGGTGATTTTCCGTTGATTTGCCAACCTCCTTGTTTTTCAGCCTGCTTTCACTTCCACTGCAGAATCATGGCTTGAAAGACCAAGCAGGAAAGCGGACTTTCAGGTGAGGTGTTTTCGGGTCATTTGGATGCTTTTTACTCTTTCGGATCAACCCGACCAACCCGACACCCTTGGAAAAGAAACCAGCTGCTTCCAGTCCGGGTCACCTGGCTGGACAATCCAACCCATGACAGTGATAGATCGACAGGACACCCTCTCTGAAAGCGCGTTAGGACATCTACTACCCTCTTGAGACATCTACTACCATCATCTATACTTAGCTGGGATGTTCTTAACATCTTCGTTCATGGTTCACACGGTTCGCGCCCATTCGAATGGGTACGCAAACGACTCGACCAGGGCTCCACTGACTTCACAGACGACTCGCCGACCGTGACGTCACAACCACGGAGGCCCTTGTTGCAAATGAACTCATCCTCTACCAACCACCGTGGTTTCTCTTCCACGGGGTAGTCGAAAAAGACAAGTCCTAAACACGACCCATGGGACTGCTATTGATCTTCTCAATGAGTCCCATTTATCGTCCCGGAACATGTCCTTCCAAAACGCACCTTCCGAAGCCTTAGGGTTCCAACCATATCCTCAGGTGGTTAGACCCTCAAACTCACCCTAACCACCTTCACAGGAGCCCTTTTGTTTGTTTCCTCAGGAGCTCTATAGGGAAAATACCCATACATCCATCAACTCATCCTGCCCATCCCCGCCTTCTTCATGTCCAATCCCAAATCCAAGGCCATGGCAGAGGTTGCAGGGGAAGTCCCTGCGGATCCTCCCTGCCGCGAGCGGTTTCGCAAGCTCTCGAAGGTCGCCTGAGTTCGCAGCGGTGTACGGTGCCGAACTTGGCAAGTCAGGGCCGCATACTATATAGATCCCCAAAGACAAGTATGGATCCCCACTTAGATTTGCTCATATATAAGGAACCTGTAAAAAATAACAAGGGTATAAATCCCTACATATCCCTGTATACTACTTGGATTTGCTTACGGAACCTGGAAAAGATCAAGGAGGATCTACAGATTTACCCACAGGGAAAGTAACAAATCACCTCAAGCAAAACCACGATTTGGGGACCGCTAAAGAAGAGGTCTCGAATCCTATCTCTTTTTCGGAGCCCTTCTTGGTTTCGATGGCGTAGCAAGTTTGTCCACTCATGTTTCATGTGCCTCATGGACACCTCCAAGCACTTTAGAGCACCAGCTTCTTTTGTTCGTGCCCTTTGTGGAGTCCCGACCAGTGACCTTTTGCAGGCCTTTGCATGACTTCAAACCAGGGGATCAAGTTCGGTCACTTTGAAGAGCCAGGCAAAGTGCTATTTCGTGACGCTACTTGGCTGGTTCCAACCAATCTTACGTCAGAAAGCCGACAACGCCTTCTAGCAGGACACTCATGTCATTTGTGAAATTCCAGGACTTAGTCAATCCAAAGCCAAATGAAGATTCTGTGATACTTTCCCTCCCTTCTTCGACACATTCCAATCACCCTTTCGTGTCCGAATGGACCTCTTGGCGTATCACAAGACTAGCAACTTTCCCCCTGGTTCTTCCATCCAGGACTCGCCTCTAGGACTTGCCTCCGTGGTTCTTCACCCCGTTCCAACGGGTCCGAAGCGCCGCGCGTTCCAGCGCCTCGTCGTCGTCGTCCACGTCCATGCGGATGAGCTGCGCCGAGCCCATGGCTTGGAACCTGCTTCGAAGGGAAGAGGTCGTTCTGGGGATCGATTGAAAGACGATCCCTGGGTGGTTCCAAAACAAAGGAGATATTGAGCATAGGAAAGAAATAGCAAAAGCCAGGAATTGGTCCCCAAGGAGCATGGACGTTATAATATATCATTCTTTCTGATGAAGTGGTGAAAAAAGCTGCTCAGCAGTTCCAAAAATAAGAGATCCAAGGCGCGTGCTCGCTACAGCTAGGGTCAGAATCCTGCATGTGGCATCAATCCAAGCCATACCCTTGACTTCCGTTTGACCCACGGAGTCTCAAATTCAAGGACCACCATCCGGAGATATCAGGAGTTTGTTTTCGAAATGACCCAGGTCGTTGCCTCTTGCTCTCTTGAAAGGCAGTTTATGATTGCCTGTAGCTCTCTGGAAAGGAAGTTGATGAAAAAGCCGCGAGACTTGTCAATTTGCTGATAGGGTCTTTGGATCCCACACTGTGCACGTGTGGGCACGTGTGGGCACGTGTGGGCACCTGGGCTTGCTTTCGCCCATCAGCACCCCAAATTGAATGTTCATCATTCATGCATATTCAAGCCTTCGTGTCGGATTTCCCTCTTATCCCATGAGCTTCGAGCGTGTATGTAACTCTTGAACCCATCAAGTCTGGTTTTGATCGGAAGAGAGCCATCTATGGGGCCATCTAGGCACTCCAAAACAGGTCGTGTCACTCTCAGGTCTCCACGTCCGGGCGGAGTCTCACGTCCGACGTTCATCGAAACAACGGGTGTCAGCTCCGGAATCGTTGCATACATGAACACCTCATGTACGACCCAAATGTATAATAGGGAACTATTCCATAATATTCCATATACATGGGTGGTGTGGGTTTTGTCAGCTCCAAGGCACATGTTGGTGAGGCTAGACTTCCTCTTCATGCGCTTCTCCTGCAGGAAAGTCTGTGGGAGAAAGTAGGTAGGAAAGGATCCACCAAGCAGTGTGGCGTTCGGGTTCCGCCTAAGCACCTAAGTCTTTCTGAATCTGTCCGACCATTTTGCAAGGAAAAACATGCCCGGTGGCTCCAAAAAACGCAGTAGACCGGTCGTTTTGGTGCGGGCGAGCTAGTGCGGGCGTTCTCAGGTGAGAACGACTTCCGCGACCAGTTGGCTTTGACCAGTTTTGATCAGTCTTTCTGAGCCTCTTGGCATGCAGTGTCAGACGGGTCAAGGGACCCTTTTTTCTCAGACTGAAATGTACCAAGATAGGAAGCTTCCATAAGGCCAGGCACTTGTCGAGGCCAGGCACTTCTTGTTCCCATCAAACATGTTCCCACCATGCAGATCAATGGGTTCTTGTTTGTGTTCTACGAAGAATGATTCTCAACTCCCAAACCATTGGGTGTGTAGATGATCAATCCCTTACTTGCCAGGTCGCCTCATTTCTGTGCGGGGAGTGGAGGGATTCGCAGATTCATCACGACAGTTGGAAGGTCAGTGTAACAACAAGACTCTGCTCCCGGTACTTTTTGGGAATCTCTCCGGTTCCTATAACCCTTTTACCTTCCCTGACACTTACAAATCGTTGGTTCTCGGGAATCTTAGGCCGGATCCTAAAACCATCGGCTCGATGCATGCGGCCGTTCTTCGTCGATGTTTCAGAACAAAACGCCCTGCTGGCCTCCTTGTCTTCTTCATCGGCCATGTTAAACGTCATCACTTCTCTCTGACCTTGAACGTTCCAACACAGGTTATATAACTGACCTAAAAAAGGAACCTCATATACCCTAATTGATTACTGGGGGACCTATGGCAATAGTCCAACAGTCGGGTTCTTCAACCTCTGTTGGTTGGATCATCTTGGATCCCAACGAGATTTATCGGTCGACGATGACATGTGGTGGAGCATCGCTTGATGGGACGGAACCAACGGATCCAGAGTGGAAAAGGTTGTGAGCGGCGGCCTTTGGCAGATGATGTTGAAGCAATCTAAGAAGCGCTGGACGCAAGACGAATCAAGTATATATTACTGTAACAGTATATTATTTCCAAATGATTCCAAACAAAAAGAATACATTTGGGTGTCCTTTCAACTAAGGAGATGCCCCCAAAAAACTGGTATACCAAACGAAAGCAAAGCGCCAAAGCATCCTTCGGATTTGTCCGGAGTCGTCAAAGACTAAAAAAGGACAAGCACTCAGTGCTTCAAGCGCAGAGATCACAATCCTCCAAGAAGAAGTAACGAAGGATCAGGATCTCCAGTGTCTGGAGGGCCTTCTTACTTCAAAACCAATGGTGAACCCAAGCCATTGTTGTCCCTTTTGGGAGCGATCGTGGCCACATGTGCAGCCCAGCTGCGCAAGCCATTCGACACCGAGCCAGCCATGAACCAATTCCTCGGAGGTCAGCTGAGTGAAGCAGTTGCCATCTATGAGATCTCTGGACGCTGTCAGCTTGAAACGATTGAACAAATGTGAATTGATGGAGTTCACAACATAAGTGTCTCAGCTTGAACAACAAGTATAAAATATATTAATGTATGCTATAGCATTATATAACATTTGATTCATGGGTCATCAAATGTCAATGCATGCACGCGCGGGCGCGAGTGTGTCCCAAGTGTGTGTGTGTGTGTGTGGAGCTTTCGAAAGAGGACCATCTCTCAGTGCTTGTCCAATCCTCCATTGAGACCTTTAAGAGTCCAACTCCAAAGCCCTTGCTGATACAAGAATCATCCAAGACGATACAACATCCACATATTCGATTTTCCCCTACTTCTTCACTCATCCACCAAAAAACGGACACCTTCTCATGATTTCAAGAAAAAGAAGCACCGTCCGCTACACCCACAGGCTGTTGGCCGCCCTCTTGCCCTCCACCGTGCGATTTCGTGAGCGCTTCTCCACCAGGCGTCATCGGCCGCTTCTCCGCCGGCGGCGCCGGGTTCTCCGGCCGCTTCTCCGTCGGGGCGACCGCGTCGGGCGCGGGAGCGGCCTCCAGCTGCAGCGCCGAAAAGCGCACGCCCCGGTGAGCAGGTCGAAGCCCGGAGAGTCCGAAATGAGTCAATTTGATCCCTCTACACGTAGAGTCTATTCTGCACGACCTGGCAGGTCTCCAAAGGATCGAGACCATTGTTCAACCTGGTTTAGAGGTCTCAATTTCGGTGACCTGGCAGGTCTAGGGTGCGTATGCGCCCGCCCTATGGTTCGTGGAGTCATCAAATCCCATGTGGGGTAGTGCATGAGTCACTTGGAAGTTCCGCACGCATGGCCTGTGAGGTGGGCTGACGCATGTTTGACAGACCCCGCATCTAACTGCACTTGCATTAAAATGATTCAGCAAATAACATTTATCCACAATGCTGATGCCTTGGTCTACAAACCTCTCAGAACGTATTATAATGACTACAATACCTTGTCATACTATGTCCAAACATCATGCATGCATGGGTCAGGGTTCAACAATCGAGACTCAACAATCACCTGGCTTGTCGCTTGTCTTGGCTTCATCCCAAGCTCCCCAAGCCGCTGGTCCGTGAGCTGCTCTCCCAGCTACTTCCACCGAGACTGGACCATCGAAGCTTATGGGCTCCATTACCGAGGCTCCGGGGCAAGAGAGCCGAACTGCCCCCTCGTCGTGAACGAACAGAATCCAATGAAGTCGGATTGAAAGAACATGGATGTATACAGTGATCTTAACAAACTTGGTTACTTGACCCAGGTTCTAGTGATCTTATCATTGGTGATAGTTCACTTGGCTGACTTGGTTCATTCACAGTGACCTTTAAAACTTGGTGATAGTGAATCAATCACCCTCCAAAAAGAGTTTTCCAGGTGATCCACCTTCAGTGGATGACCCCACCTCCTTCGCACTCTCTGAGTGCCCCGGACCGGCACGATGGCACCGATGATGCGTCGCTTACCTCAGTGAGAAGCCAGCGTGATGAGAAGCCTAGGTGAGCTGGGAACCTAAACGAATTTGGAATAGTGTACACATCATGCATAGCGGTTCCCAGATGGAGAGGTTGGCACGGTTTCCAAGACATTTTGAGTGGGGATCTACTAACTTTTCGGTCTATGTGGGGGGTCTATATAGCTCGATCTATAGACTGAGTTCTTCCCCCCCTTGGGTGAAGCACCAAAACATATCCCAACACCTCCAAACGCAACGCACTGGTCACGCGAGAAGCAACGCACTGGTCACTCACTCGGTAGCAACTGAGTTCTTCCCGTGTCCAGATACGCTGCATACTTGGTGAGAGGCTTCCTGAAGGTGACAAACAGCTCTCAACAAAAGCTGCAAAAACAGGGGCACCTCTCTACCCAGGACCTGAGCCGTGACCGTGACCTCTTTGAAGTCTCTACTTGCACACAGGGCTTTTCTTCGTGACTTGGACCCGCCACTGGGACGATCAAGAACTGAATGACTTGGCTCCAAATATGTCAACCCTCCATCCCATCCATCTCCTTCCTTGAAACATCTCCCAGGCTCCCAGTCTCCCCTTCGTCCCTCCTCTACCCGCACCGATTGGTTCAATCTTTGCTCTCAAAAACACCAGCAGAACCCCTTCTTCTAAAAGCCCTCTCCATCAGTGGTGGCCGCTCCACAGTGATTCGCCCATGTGTGGTGCAGTAGGGTCTTAGACTCGCAAGATCCGCGAGCGACTTCTCCGCGTCGGTCCGATTCCTCCGCGGCTTCCACCGCCCCCACCCCATCACTGAGCTGATCAAGGCGGCTCTTCGCGGTGCTGATCCTCCGTGCGGGCTCCGATTCCTTGGGTTCCACCGCCGCCGGAGCAGCCGGTGGCGCCGGCGCCTGGGCGAAAAGTGCTAGCAGCTCAATGCAGCTCACCGACCCTTGGATTGCAACCACCATTGCACACCATTGATCCCTAGGGGTGTTGTTCAGCCTTTACCAAATTTAACGATCTTGTTTTACTATACAGATTTTGGACTACAAGACCAGGTCATCCATATTTGGATGGTCTTACCATTTCTGTATGACTTGGAAGGCTAGGGCTTAGGAAAAGATCTACACTCTGACTCCGCAACATGGGAATGGAAAAAGGTCTCTTTCAAAAGGACTTTCATGCACAGGGGGGTTGTCCACTTTTATGTTGCTATGAGGGCGTTGTGCCTTTGCTTCAGGTGATGTTGGTCGCTATCATCTACATTTGGCACAACTCCCAGGCCATTTTGCTCAGCTGCACAGGCCCATCAGTGAGAGAGGCCTCCATGTTTCACCAAAACCAGGTGATGGAGACGACAGTCGGTGGAACCGTTGTGAGTGGATGTATTCTGCAAGCTTTTGTGGTCCCTGAAAGCCACCTCTATAGAAGGGATCCTGAGGCTTTTCTGGCCAACGGGAAGACGGTCCGACGAGGTCCTCGACGAGGTCTGAGGTTGCTTGCGTCAGCTTGTAGCGAATAAAAAAAAAACAAAGGAGATCGATACCTCCCAAGGCATATATATATATATATCCAGCTCGATCCTCAGCTAGTCCATCTGACTTGCTTCTCTGACTTGCCGGACGAAAGGGGGGGCCGGCCCCGTCGACCGGTCCTTCCACCGGTCGGTAGCCGGTTGGACCACGGCCTGCCAGGCCCTGGCAGCCCCACGGCTCAAGGCTCCACGTGCCTTGGGACCTTCTTGTCCCAATCCCACCATATGCCACCCAAGCCAAGCTACAAGATCACGAGGCTTGAAGTGTGGCACCATCCAGGTACCAACGGAGGGAGACATGTGGAACGGCAATGGCTGAGTAGTCCTTAGCTATAAGGGCACCCTGTTTATGGTTGGGGAATTGGGAAAATGGTTTGTTCAGAAATCTAAAGGCAAATACTGTACCAGTTGCCAGTTGCTCTTTCCTATATCAGAACTCCAGATAGTTGGTTCCCTCATTCTCAACCGCCAATCATGTTCAATCACTTCATTCAAAAGATGGTCAGCGGCCATTTATCAATCCAATACTTCTACAATGACCTCATGCACATTTCCCTGTTGTATCTTTTCTTGCCATCTAAAGCCTCGGCAAGTGATAAAATGCAGCTGCAACCAAAGCTTCTTCACCTCTTCCTTTACTTCGATCTTGGCGACGGTCTCTTCCTTCACCTCCTTCACCTTAGCCGAAGTGCACTACATCGCTTGGGAGGTTTTTGAATTGGCTAACTCTTGCAAAACAATAGTCTATTACAGTTTTCTTCCCAAATACTTGCTACCAAAATCATGTAGGGTGTAACCAAATGATTATAACATCATTGCACGCTTGTCTTAGGTTCATATACGAAGGTGCAAGTGTATTCAAAGTGAGGGCTAGGTAAATCGATACGGTGTTACGCGACGAGTCTTGTTTTGTTGGTAACATGTATTCTCACATCTAGCGAATTGTTTCTTTTCAAAAATTCGTTTGAACACGCAGCCGAGCTGCAAGATCACGAGGCTTGAAGTGCGGCACCATCCAGGTACCAACCGAAGGAGACATGTGGAATGGCAGCTGAGTCCTTGGCTATAAAGGCAGTGACAGTTTGGTTTGGGGATGGGGAAGCCTTGACTTCAGAAGCGAATTCGGCTAGAGAAGGCCATTCGAAGACGTCGAAGTCTGGTAAAGGCTTTCTGCTGGACACACTGTGACACACCTTCTGCAATGGGC
>CAXAMN010023184.1:255909-328248 GCA_963970005.1 Durusdinium trenchii | reverse complement strand
CTTTACTTCGATCTTGGCGACGGTCTCTTCCTTCACCTCCTTCACCTGGCCGCCGTTCAGTGCATCGCACGACGTCGCTACCTCCAATCACTGGCGACCGCGCGATTGGTAGCACCACATCATCCAACAATCAGGTGCAAAAAAAAACACCAAGGACACTGTTTAACACTGTTTGACTGTTAGACATAACAGGTGGATTAAATATTGACTGATGCAAAGCCTCCTCAATTCCATCTTCCAGTATCTATTTAAAAAAAAGATTTACTTGCCGCATACATATGGTCTATTCATTGACCCCAGAATTTGGGCCACTTACCCAGGGAGAAGATGAATGTGTAACGTGTTGAAAAAAAGAAAACGATTGGGAGTGCCCAGGCAAAACACCCTGATTAGACAGTGGGAGGGGGGGCGTGAGGGTTCATCGCAGCAGCTGCGCATGGGAAAAGCCCGAGGTGGTGAAAGAGAAATGATCCAAACCCTTTGCATCTATTCGCACGTAGCTTCCCTTGAGCAAAAAAAAAGCAACGCAACACCAACTAACTACCACAACCCACCCAGCCAAGCTACAAGTTCACGAGGCTTGAAGTGTGGCACCATCCAGGTCCCAACTGAAGGAGACATGTGGAACGGCAGCTGAGTCCTTGGAGCGACCGCCTCATCCCGGCGGTCTGTGAGTGACTGGCGCCGCAGGAGTGACCTACACGACTCATGGGACTGCCAGTCCGGACTGCCGCCCCAGCCAGACCCCCCCTGGCACCACCCCAATGGGGCGGCAGTCCTATGGCAGTCCCATTAGTCGTGTCTGGGATATGATGGAAGCTTGAGGGGTTGGTACCAGGAGTCACATAGGGTGGTACCATGAGTGGTTGAACTATAGAGTGAAGCACTATAAGTGGGGTTGGTGCCAGGTACCATTTACCGAGCTTGGTGCTGCACCACTTGGGGGTGTCCTCGAATATTCATCAACCAGTATAGTAGTACTAAAAGGCCATCTACCAGGAGTCACATGGAGTGGTTCATGGGCACCCCATCCAGTGAGAGGATGTGACAGGGGCACCCCGACTTCCTCCATGGATCGCACCCCGTCGAACGTGACTGCTGGAAAAAACACACGATTTAAATCATGTTCGTACTCACGACGTCCTCCAGCAGCTGGCACTGAAGTAAGACTGCACCTCTAGGACTCGGTCCGGGGTGGACATGTTCAGTGACTACAACACCCCACGCGCTGTCAGTTCTCCCTTTTCTCTAACCAATAGGTGACGAAAGGAGACGGTGCCATCTGACACCCGACACCGTCGGGACACCCTTCCGTCGGACTGGATCGAACCGGACTGCACCGCCCGGACGAGCTGCTTCGAAGACCTGCTCACTTCACCCAAGACCTGCAAGGAAAACTCACTCAGAGAGTCCCAAGAGCGGAACTGGTGGCAGCCAGAAGAAACATAGCAAGGAACTGAGTATCTCAGCGCCAACACGCATGTTACATCATGTTACCAAGTAATCATGGCTGGTGCTCATCTGTATTTTCTCCAGCTTGCCTTACTAGCTTATTGAACCGGCCAGCAGTAAATTCTAGCCCTCAATGTCATTCGGAAGAAGAATGCTGGCCACGCAAGCATCTCCCAAAATTATGATGGTCGCCTGGCCGCCCCCTACTTTTGATAAGTGGTTGACTTATATATATAGTAAGTGAACTGGTTGACTTAACCTTTCTTTCGCTTCCATGGCCTGGAAACGTTGGTGGATGGCATCCCACGCAGTGGATGGCAAGGTCTTGAGATGCCTGGGCGGCCGAAAACGCGTGGAGCTGACTCCGAGAGTGGGGGAAGATCGAACTTCGATGACCGAACCCCCCAGGGCTCCAACCGAACACCTAAAGATGCAGGCAGTAGTGGACCAAGCCACTATCAGCCAGATGATCGACCAGACTGTCCCAAGAGGCTGAAGATCACTGGAGTCGAGCCCCCCTAGGAGGTCCAGTCGTTCATTTTGAAATATTCTAAAAAACGGTCGGACTTAGTGGCCAAAAGAACCTCCTTTGCTTCAGATATACACTCCCCAGAAACAATCATGGAAAAGGGATGGAATGCCCCGAAAACTCGGAAGACCATGGAATCTGACAAATTACCAAGATCGAGGTGAACACTTTCATTCCACTTCAACTTCCATGTTGGTGACTCGGAATGAGTCGTCTTTGGACTTCTAGGTAGGGGGAAGATGCGTCTTTTTTTCCCCTGAAGTCAGGGTTTGGCGTACCCTTCACCTCTTTTTTGAGAATACATTTTTTTACACCCCTGCTTTAACGCCCTAAAACCATGCCAAACCACGTATCCCAAACACTCCATGTACAGAACAATGAATATGATTAACCCTTGACAACCACCCCTTATAATCCCTTACATCGGTGAGTATGCCAGTCCTCCAGTCCGTCCGAAGTATCTGGGGACTGCTTCGAGGGACACGTCTCGACCGTTTTCGACCAAGTGGCATCTTCTCGACCTGCGGGCTAACGGTGAAGCAAGTAGAAGCTCTTCATCTTGGATTTGCTTTTTAGGATCTGGGAACAAACGTTAAAACCCATAAAGGAAATACCAGAACATCACCTGAAGCAAAACCAGGTCGTCCCCATGGTGCCAAACACAAGACAGAAGTGAGCAGGTCTCACGACCGGATCCGCCGGGAGGGCGTGGATCCGCCGAGTCCGCCGAGTCCGCCGAGTCGGACACAGATCTTCACCAAAGGATCATGGACCCAACAGTTGCATGTTAGGTGTTGCTTCGTTCTGAAACCGGACGTTGTGAGAGAAGAATAATCCCCGGAAGGCGAACGACGAACAGGTTGGGTGTAAACTCTGAGCCTTTGGGTAACTGTCATGGGAAACTAGAACTGTCATGGGAAACTAGGATGCGTCTCCTCTTTATGGTAAGTTCGCGTAGCACCTCCCAGCACTGCTGTACAATATGATCACCTCAAAACTCAAAATCCACATATTCCCAGCCCCAACTGCCGATGAACCTGCGACCCAGTATCGAATTTGCAAACTCATTGCACCAGTTGTTTTGGTTCAGGAGTGAAGCCCCAAACGGTGGAGTGAAGCCCCAATTCACCAACACCACTGTCAGTTTGGCTCACCCAAGACGGTTCCATTCATCATCATCCATTCATCCTTCGACTGCTCTGTCAACCAACTGGTCCAGAAATCGATCCACTCTGCGGCGAAGAAAGCCCGGCAGTTGATTTCAGGGGTCCATGGGGGTTGAGAACGGGATGGAACGGGAGAGGTTCTTTTTCTTTCCCGAATTCAGTGGAGGTTGGTCTGAGTGGACCCTCAAGTCTGCTCAAACACTTCATGGATGCCAAAGGACCACGTGGACCCTGAAAGAACCACTGGAAAATGCTCTTCCATGGTTATTGCAGGGGACGCCGCTGAACTGCTGCCGGTAGAGTGTCAAGGATCACACCTTCGGTCACCCCAACATCCCCACCTGCGGCACCGGGGCGACCTGCGCGGCAGAGTTGGCAGGTTGAAATCCAGAAGGTGGATGACACTCCAAATTAGAGGCTAACCATTCGGTCAGCTTTGCCAAAGTAGATCCATATCCAGTTTCATTCAATATGTTTCAATATGCTAATCTATATATTTTTGTATGTCTTGTCTTGTGAATCTGTGCTTTACTTGCACCAACAGCCCATCCTGAGAAGGGGTCCGTTAAAAGTGGTTCAAGAGTTTTATTGCAGTGGTGACGCCTGGGTCATAGTTGGAAGATCAACAAATGAACCAACAAAGTACACCGGCCTCTCGCAAAAGCAAATGGCTGATTTGGCGTGCGGATGGCTCCCAAGGTCAATGGCCCTGGCTCCCAAGTCGGGTTAGACCAGTCACACGTGCAGTGCTCCTCAAGGGGGCCATATGAGCCCAACACAAACCAAAACCGAAAGCGAGCCACGAACCTCACCCGATTCCTCAACGGAAAAAGCGGTCCTCTCGACGTGCTGCACATTCGGCGGCGTAGCGTATCACGGTCCTCATTGATTTGGGCATTGTTTTGGTATCCACAGAGGCCGACCAAGAAAAGAACCTCCATCCTCGACGTCCGCTTATCCCATCCAGCATTCAACCCCGAAACCTGGAAGCGCGCGTGGATGGCTTGCCACGCGTCGGCCGGCAAGGTCTGGATCTGCCTACGACCCGAACGCTGCATGCGGGGAGTGGTTGCGGTGGTCGAGGGTTGATAGAAGACATGGGCAGGAAACCTTGAATGTCAGAAAGTGCTCCCAAAATTAGAAAACAATCAGTCGATAATATTCAATACATCGGATAGCATATCTGTATTATATAGTTAGACCATGTTAGACCACTCCAGGCAAAGAACCATCATCTTCCAAAACGGAACATGTTGACAAACACAAACCTATTCAGCTAGGCTACATGACCTCTGAGTACCTCCATATCGCTTCTTCTCCCCGTGTGCCCTAGAAATCCAACTACCTTCTCAGAAGTTCATGTGTTCGACACTCTTATGTCGGTGCCAAAACGGTCCAGTCGTGCCAAACCGGGGTCGCTACGGTGGATCCGTCGTGCAGCGCTGGAAGCAGATCCGAAGGATGAACACCGGAGATCCGAAGGAGGCGGTGTGGGAAGCACACAGCGGTCTAGGACTGGAAGGTGATGCGGTCGAGAAAGCCATTGGTACTCCTTTTTCCATCGGTGTCACACCCTCCTTTAAGGCCTCATATATATATATATATAGATCATCACCTCCACATGAACATCACCGCAGCAAAAAAGCACCTCGACCTCGCGACCTTAACATCCTCCCGGACCGAGCGGACCGCGGTCGGACCTCCAACGATCTCCGCAGCTGGTCGCCGACCGCCACGAGCAGCGACGGCGGCCGCGCCTGGGTGCCCTGGATCCGATGCCTGCGGCCTGCGATGGAAAACGAGCGGACCACCAACGGCCGGTGGAGCGGAGTGACTGGAGGAGCCAAGAAAGGTGAAATGACCTCAAAAATAGACACATAACCTGGAGTACCGAACTGGGATAGTCGAACAGTCGGGTTCTGACCCACCTCTGTTGGAGTTCCTGTGACTGGAGGGAGGGAATGTGGGTCAGTCGGGACGACCAAAAGACACCATGACTGTGTGATGGAAGTTCTTTTTCTCACTGACACCATCAGTTTACGTTTAAAGAATAACAGCTAACTTAACCTTATTGCACCTGTTTCTTTTTCGTGGGGAATCAACAATATTTTAATATATTATAGAAGGGACTATATTGAAAATTATCCAAATGGTCCATGTCTTTACACTTGATCAGCACCTAGCTTTAGGTGCTTTATGCCAAGGAGTCTGCCGTCTACCTTAACTGGCGAATGGAGACTTGAAGTACTACGTAAGCCCCCCAAAAAAAACAGGGATCACCTTCCCATCTTCTAGGGATCCAAGTACCTTCTCAGAAGGTACGACTGGACAATCCAAACCTAGATAAGAGTGTCTCCAATCACCTTCTGAAGGTACTTGGATCCGTAGGGATCTTCAGGCAGGAAATCTTTGGCTGAAAAATGCCCAAAGCAGCCACTGAGGGATGTCTAAATTGTCTGGACTTCCTGGAATCAGCCACCAGGAAGTCAGATGGCCAGCAAAATCAAAATGGTCTGGACTTCCTGGTGTCAAAAATGGACTGAACCCGCCTGTTTCACACACCCGCGGGGCCACAAGCCTCTGTGACAATCTCAGTTGTGTATTTTTCTCGAAAATGCAATATCTTCCCATTTGGAAATCTTTGGAGGGGTTCATCTGAAAGCAGCTGAAAACTGTTCTCCAGTTGCCTTCCTTTGTCTGGGTACCACGTGTTGCTACACAAATGAAGATGGTCTAAGGTCGATCGTCAAGAAAATGCACCATACATCTACACTGACTGTTGCCCCAAAAAGAAATGCACTGCTGATGCCACAAGATGGAGGCCTCCGCTGCGCAGCTGTTTCTTGAGAGCTAGAACCCTCTGTCCAATGCTTCAATCAATGTCTTGAGTGGTCCGGGTTGGCGAACCAAACGACCCACAACTCTTGGGAAGCTCGATTCAGTCTGTTTGAAGTGGCAGATTCAGTTTCTTATGGCCAAGGTCTGGCAGTTGTGCTGGACCATCAACAAAACCACAATGATCATTCCCAAAGCTGTAGGTGTGGTGGGAGCATGCGCATGTTACCACCTTGGGATACAAGCAATCATGACTGGTGCTCATCTGTATATTTTCCAGCTTGCCTTACTAGCTTATTAAACCGGCCAGCAGCAAACTCCAGCCATAAATTGCATTCGGAAGAAGAATGCCGGTCATGCGAGCACCCCGAAATTCTAATGGCCACTACAGTGAAATGACCCGTGACTATTCGTGATGCGTTCTATGCATACTGATAGAAATGAGGGACTGACTTGCGGCAGAGTTCTTTGGACCTTCAAACCCTTAAACCGTCAAGTGGGCGATTAGCTAGAGCCAAAAATAGGGTTTGGGGGTATTAAAATCCAAGACTAACGGGGTCGACGCAAAGAAATAGTCGAATAAATTTTGATAGTGGTAGTGATGTCGCCCAAGTGAACTGGTGGTTGACATTGTACATTTGATAAGTCATATGGGAGTGCAAGTTCCCAAGTGTCCCCATCCGGTTCTTTTCGAAGCCACGGGTACCAAAGCTAGGATACCTACAGTGCCCCACAGTCTTTTTGGCACCAATTCCCTTGCTCCCCCATCAAAGTCCATTTACAGGCAGCCCATCCACCTTCGACTTTGGCTCCAAACCCGCTCCGCGACCCGAACCGCTCCGCGGCCGACCGGTGTGACGGTTCTCGGGGCACGAGCGACGGTGCGGCCTGGGGGTGAAAGCGTTGGTGGATGGCATCCCACGCAGTGGAGGGCAAGGTCTTGATGAGATGCCTGGGAGGTCGACGTCGACTGAAAGAGTGGTCCGGGCCTGGTCTGGTCTGAGTCACATGGCATCTCATCGGTCAAGGGTTGTGGCCAAAACCAGAAAACAACAGCTCTGCGGGGTGCTTGGTCACCCGGTTCTCCTTCCCACCAGAAAAAACAGGAGAGACCCTGGGTTGTCGTGGTCTCCGTGCTTGCGTGTTTGCGGCCTCCGGGGTCCGTCCTGTCCGGCCCCCGGGTCTTCTTCCGTCCCGGTCTCGTCCCAAGTCAAAGCGGTGCTTCCTCATCGGTTGGGGAGGTTGAAAAGGGGTCAATGTAGGTAACTAGTCCATACAGGGAGTGCCTGGGAATGTGTGGGATATATGCTTGGGTACGAGAGCCCCTGGTGAGGGTCCACCTGGTATAGACTGCATCATGGGCCTGGACAAGATGTGTACAGTAATCAATGTTAACTCGGTCCTGTTGTGTAGACCTCAGTCCCATGAAGTGTCTGGGGACTGCTTCATCAAATGCGCATCTCGACCAAGTGGCATCTTCTCGACCTGCGGGCTAACGGCGAAGCAAGTGAAAACACTGCATCCCCACAATACGCTTGGCGAAACAGAACTGAGGAGTGAAACAACGTGAAACCATGTGAAACACACTTACCAGGACCATGTTGAACTCCACATATATTATAGACCACACTGGCCTGGTGTTGGGGCGACAAACATCTCCAAAATATTTGGAGATCCTGTCCAGGACCTTCAGCTCGACTGTCCTGGAGATCCCAAAATCTTTCACGAAAATGGTCCTGTTTTACAGGTCAACAGAGATTCTCCCCTTTGAGGTCGCGAACTTTTCAGGTGCGGACATCGGAAAGGTTTTGGGGAAACCAGAGGTCGCGTCTGACGCCTGGGTGAGTGCCTGGGTGAGTGCTGCCAACATCCTAAACTTGGTAACTACGGACTATGGGGGTTGTATTTTGAAGGGGAAAGCTAGCCTCCCTCCCAACCTATGTGTTTGGGTTGATTTGTCCTTCTCACACAGGGGTCGGAACGCCATGCCTATTCTACTACACGCCCATTTGACGCCTTCGGTCACCCCCCCCAGGCGGAGTGTCAATGATCGAATTTCTGGCTGGGGTTCACTCCACCTTCGTTCACCCCAACATCCCCACCTGCGGCGCCACCGGGGCGACCTGCGCGGCAGGAAGGCATTGGATGACACTCCAGAAGGCATGGAGACTAAGCTTTGCCATGCTTTGCCGGAGTAGATCAATTGATCAAGCCAGTTCAATCAAATCCATTGAAATCATTTGAAATCCAGTTCAATATGGTTCAATATCTTTAACCGTATTCTGTGTCTTGATCTGTTTGCTTATTTGCACCAACAGCCCAAGGACTACGGATCCTTGGACGTCTGAAGATATTCAACGTCGCCCCCCCCTGTCAGCCTGTCGGCCTCAAACCTTCAGGACGGATCTGTGATGAACCAAAACAGTTATTGCCCTGACTGACTCAAAGATCATAGAAAAATAGAAGATATGGTCTGAATGAGGGACCTGAAAGGGAATTCCTTGACTTTTTGAAGGAATTCGATGAATTAGCGTAGTTGGTAGAGTCTTTGGACTTCTAGGTTTGGGGGCGGTTTTGATGGTGTCCTCGAAATCGAAAGCAGCAGCCGCCCACTCGGACTCTTCGAGGGTCCATGCGCGAAGTAAAACACATGGTTTATGAGGTTGATGAGTTTCATGCGTTGGTCACTACTGTCTACAGTAGGTCCTAGGTACTGCTCAAGGTAAATCAACAAAATACAACCTGGTAAAACCAACTAAGGGTAAACCAAACACTCTTCGAAAGCGACTGATTGATTAGGCGTAGGAGAACACCAACGACATCCAATGACCCAATTGTAAAAGGGCCAAACCAAACCACAAAAAAAACTTCCATGCTCCACTTCCTCTTATCCCATCAAGTGTTGCCCGGAAACCTGGAAGCGCGCGTGGATGGCTTGCCATGCGTCGGCCGGCAAGGTCTGGATTTGCCTGCGACCCAACCGCGATCGCTGCTGGTCAGGCAAGAGTGGTTACGGTGGAACATGAGCACCCACCTGGAACGCTCTCCACTACTCCCTGCCCACAAAGCAATCTTCACAAGCATGGGAAACATACTGGCAACAGGCCATCATCTTCCAAAAGGGAACATGTTGACAAACACAAATCATCACAAATCTAGTCTATTCAGCTAGGCCTGTGATCTCTTAGTACCTCTGGTCTCCATTTCGTAGACTCTCCATGAGGAAAGGCTGTAATTACCAACAAAGATCGAAGGCCCCTATAAACTATCCCATAGATACCCCAGCAGGGTCCTATAAGGTCTCGGACTGGAAAATCAATGCCCAGTTGAGCCCATTGACAACTTGTTCATGAAAAGGTATAGAGTAGTAGCAGTCGTAGTAGTAGCAGTAGCAGCAGTAGTAGGAGCAGTGGTAGTAGTGGTAGTAGTGGTGGTAGTAGTAGTAGTAGTATTAGTAGTAGTAGCAGTAGTAGTAGAGTGGCTTGTGTTCCGGCCACGTCCCTGTTGCCTTGATCTTTTTGGCACCCCCCAAACCCCACCCAAGCCCTGCGAGCTCCCGCCTGCCCACTGCTGCACTGGAGCTGATGGAGTTCACCTGTCGCGAAGTTTCATGAGTCATTGTGTCATTGACCACTGTGTTGGAGTTGAAAGATCTACAGTAAGTCCTAGGTACTGGTTCAGGCAAATCGACATATCACAACCTGGTAAAACCAACTAAGGGTAAACCGAACCCTTGTCGAAAGCGACTGATTCATTTGGCGTCGGAAAACACGAACGGCATCCAATGACCCTATTGTAAAATGGCCAGACCAGTCACACTGTGCGGTTGGAAAAAATTATCCATCCTCCATTTCCTCTTATCCCATCGAGTGTTGCCCGGAAACCTGGAAGCGCGCGTGGATGGCTTGCCACGCTTCGGCCGGCAAGGTCTGGATTTGCCTGCGACCCAACCGCGATCACTGCCGGTCAGGCAAGAGTGGTTACGGTGGAACATGAGCACCCACCTGGAACGCTCCCCACTACTCCCTGCCCACAAAGCAATCTTTACAAGCATGGCAACATACTGGCAAAGGACATCAACGGACCATCATCTTCCAAAAGGGAACATGTTGACAAAACACATCTATTCAGTTAGGCTAGGCCTGTGATGTCTTTGTTCCTCTGGTCTCCATTTCGTAGACTCTCCATGTGGAAAGGCTGCACCAACAAAGATTGAAGAACCCTGTGCCCTATCCCATAGATACCCCTGCAGGGTCCTACAAGGTCTGGGACTGGAAAAAAACGATGCCCAGTTGAGTCCATTGACAACTTGTTCATGCTCTATTTTTCGATGTATATAGGTCCCTAAGGGTCCCGGGCCATCCTGAGGATGTCCTTTGACACCCCAAGACCATTCTCTGGAAATACGAACTCACCTCCAAGACCATCCTCAGGAGGTACCTGGACCCTATGGGGGTATTATATCCACGTCCCGGCGATGTTCACAGCTACTTCTTGGCCCTGGTACATGCTTCACGTATCCTCTAGGTTATTTTTGGGCCCAGAGGCGGTCGAAAACATTGTTCAAGGCCAACGCGGTCTGAAAAGTAGTAGTAGTAGTAGTAGTAGTAGTAGTAGTAGTAGTAGTAGTAGTAGTAGAAGTAGTAGTAGTAGTAGTAGCAGTCGTAGTAGTAGCAGTAGTAGTAGTAGGAGTAGTAGTAGTAGTAGTGGTGGTAGTAGTAGCAGTAGTAGTAGAGTGGCTTGTGTTCCGGCCACGTCCCTGTTGCCTTGATCTTTTTGGCACCCCCGAACCCCCACCAAAGCCCTGCGAGCTCCCGCCTGCCCACTGCTGCACTGGAGCTGATGGAGTTGACCTGTCGAAGTTTCATGAGTCATTGTGTCCTTGACCACTGTGTTGGAGTTGAAAGATCTACAGTAAGTCCCAGGTACTGGTTCAGGCAAATCGACATATCACAACCTGGTAAAACCAACTAAGGGTAATCCGAACCCTCGTCAAAAGCGACTGATTCATTTAAGGGAGAACACCAACGGCATCCAATGACCCCATTGTAAAATGGCCAGACCAGTCACACTGTGCGTTGGGAAAACTCCTCCATCCTCCACTTCCTCTTATCCCATCGAGTGTTGCCCGGAAACCTGGAAGCGCGCGTGGATGGCTTGCCACGCGTCGGCCGGCAAGGTCTGGATTTGCCTGCGACCCAACCGCGATCGCTGCCGGTCAGGCAAGAGTGGTTACGGTGGAACATGAGCACCCACCTGGACTCCCCACTACTCCCTGCCCACAAAGCAATCTTCACAAGCATGGCGACATACTGGCAAAGGACATCAAGCGACCATCATCTTCCAAAAGGGAACATGTTGACAAACACATCTATGCAGCTAGGCGTGTGACCTCTTAATACCTCTGATCTCCATGTCCTAGACTCGACATGTGGAATAGATTGAATAGATTTGAATAGCAGCTGTACCAACAGAAGTTGAAGAACCCTATAGACTATCCCATAGATATCCCAGCAGGGTCCTATAAGGTCTGGGACTGTAAAAAACGATGCCCCATTGAGGCCTTTTTCTCGCTATTTTATTAATAGTGCGTTTGGATGCCAGTCCCATGGAGTGTTTAGGAAAGGTCTGTATATGTAGGGTCATGGCTGAATTTGTAGCTGTCGCACTTCATCTTCGGACTATTGTGAACTGCCACGGTGCACGCCACACCAAGGTCTGCAGCCTTGCCCTGCACCTCCGACCCCCAGGCAAGCCCTGCCAAGCCCTGCGCCTGACAACTGGCGCGCTGGAGCTGATCCACTTGGCCTGCGATGTCACGAAGGGGATCCCAACCAGTACTATATGTAGGCCCTAGGGAAAGGCGACCACCCTCCCATCTTCGTGCAGGAAATCTTTGGCTGAAGAATGCCAAAAGCAGCCACTAAAATGACTGAAATATTGAAATTGCCTGCACTCAAACTAGCACCAACCAAAAGCCACAGGGCCACAAGGCTATGGGACGACCCTTTCGCTGTTTGTTTGTTTGTTTGCTTGTCGTTTGTTTGTTTGTTTTTCTCGAGCATGGGGAAAATGCTATAGTATGTCTTCTCATGTCACCATCCTTCAAGGGTTCCTCTGAAAGCAGCCGAAAGCTGTTTTCCAGATTGTTTTCCAGTTGAACCTTGGTGGGTGACAAGTGGAACCCGGCCACATGACCAGTCTCCACATGTCTCTCCACATGTCGCCACATGAACTACGGTTTTGGGATTCGATCGTTTCTCATGGCCCACTCCAGGCGTTCTTTCCAGGCGATCCAAGAGGGGGGCCGGATGAAACCCCGGAGCTGCCGTGTGCCGATGTCGGACGAACGGTCAGGACCGGTGGTGGACTTCGGCAGAACAGACGACAAGACGAACAAGTCCCAGAAAGTCCAGAGGGTCCTGGTAGGTTTAGAGATGATTTCTGGACACATTGGACTGGAAGGGGGGAATTGGAGGGGTATCTCTAGAAAGCATTGTGGGCTGGCTTGTTCCGGAATTCCATGCTCTGGACTGACATCTCTTGCTGGCATCTGTATGTCAGCGTCCTGCCCGGTTCCAAAGCCTGGTGAAGGCTTTGTGTGACTGCACGTTTTGCGACCTGCAGAAGACACACATGGAGCACTGGGCCGGGAGGATAGAAGTAGTCAGAAAGAAGCACTGAAGACTCTCCGAATGCATTCATATTGAACATGCTTAGCATGGACTTCACCAGATTTGGTAGAGGACCCAATAGTTTGAAAACCTCTTCGGTTGGGGTGGATCTATTAATCAAGAGTCTATACATTATGCAACTATTCCCGCCCCATTCGTCTGGTCTGGGGAACAATTAACTCCCTCAACGCGTCGCCAATGTCACCGAAAAAGGCGTCACTTCTCTGTCACCCTCGAGCGACCCCCCCGTATGCGGCATTATATACAGCGTCTTTTTAGTCCGCAGCGTTGTGGAAAACATTCCAGAATCCCAATCTCTGAAGCTTCATCAATCTGCCGAATCACATCCGGATCATCAAGACCTTGAACACTATCTGGCTGTGGCTCCGGCTTTTCAACAGACGCAGGAACCTACAGATTTTTAGATGCTGTTTCCTTCTCATCCAGAATGGGTGAGTTTGGATGGTGCCCCATTTCTCTCGAGCCACAGCATGCCCTAGCGTGGCACAGCCTGAAAGCCTGAAAGCCCCTCACCTGGCAAACCATGTTGAAGGTCTCCACCTCCTCTTCATCGGAGTCGGCTTCGCCTGCCACAGTGTCACAGTTGTTTCGCGCCGCGAGAAGCAAGGAGCAAAAGAAGCGACTGGGAGCCTCAGCAATGGTTGCGAAGGTTGGGTGGTTGGTTCCTAGTTTCGAAGTAAGTAGGCAAACAAACAGAATTAGGTGGCCTGATGATGAAGGAGAAGCGCCAACAATTGAAAGTTACAGTCGTTGTTCGGGTCCACATCCCAAACTGAAGAAGGATGGTGACAGCCATGCGGGTTCTGCTTGGATGAAAGCCAAGCGGGCATGTCTGATACAGGCGAATCAACCGAATTCGAGTCTTTAGAAGCACGTCTCCATTCAGAACCCATACCGATCACTCTTCCTGATTAAGGGGCAACCCATGCAGAACACGAAAGACGAACCACCAGCATGTCGTGGTGCGTGTTGTGTTGACGCTTCTGGACGTCGGTCGACCAGGCACCTGAGAGGCTCACCACATCGTCCTCATCATAGTCATCATAGGCTTCCACCACCGAGCCTTCGTCCTGGCGGCCGCGGCAAACCACCAGACGCGACCCATGGGACTGGAAGAGATGCCAAAACGGCCGATCGGTGGGGTGCCCGGTTGACTGGGGGTGTAGGCATATATTCCAGTCCCATGGAGTGTATGGGTATATGGAAACCACAAATGGAGAAGAACACGTCACAACTCCGAAGAGGTCGAAGGTCCTTTTTCGATGCCAGGGTTGGTTTGGGGGTGAGGGTTGGCCTTTTCGATACCAGGTCATCCAAACAGAGCAGGCATCAATGCTCAGCAATGACATCTTAGGCTAGATCCCACCACCTTGTTCCACCCAAACCACGGGAAAAAAACATGTAAGGACGGCTTTTGCTTAGCTGTCTTTCAATGTCTTTCACACACACACATGTCACATGTCTCACTGTTGTTTTGATGCTCAACCGGAGAAATACTCTCCAGACACGGCCACATACTCTCAACGGAGCCTGGACCCGTGGAACTGTGGAACGCCCGCAACGCCTCGACGTTCGCTGGGCGTCCACAGGGTCGACGGGGAGGTCAGAAAAGGGTGAACTCGGATGTGCCACCCAAATGGACCACTATCCCTATAGGGATCCCTGGGACTGCGGACTGGCCTTCAAAACGGCCAGGGGTGGTGGTGCCAGGGGGATCTGGCTGGGGCGGCATACATGGCCTGGCAGTCCCAGACGGGTCGTGCAATTTGCTATAGTCTTCTCCCTACAAATCTCTAACAGATTCAGGACCGGACCCTTGTCCAGTCTCCTGGCCTTTGACATGATGCGCATCATATGACCAGTAAGGAGGTGTTTTTTTCGCTGTGCCCTTCAAGGAAGCACCCTACCCTAAACCCTGGAGACCCGGAAGCACCCGAATCCACGGGTCGGTCGTCTGCACCGGCGTCGAGCGTCATCCGGGACCAACGACCAACGGCGTCCTCCGACGTCCCGATGTCCGGGTTTGGATCGAACGACTCACCAGATCCACGGAGTGGATGGAGCGGACGGATCTTTTCTGAAGGAGTGGATTCCTATGGATTCCTTTTCCATCCAAAACGGCCTAGTTCAGCCGAAACGGCCTAATTTTCCATCAGAAACCGGCCCAGTTCAGCCCAGTTCGGCCTACTTCGGCGATGGTCGATGTGCCCCATATATGGCCGACTTGGCCCTGGAGTTGTACGAACAGAAACCTCCCTGTCGCCCAACCGCGGTCCGCAGATCAGTCCTCCGACTCGCACTGCAGCTCCTCCGCCGCGGCCACGGCATCCTGAGGGAGGACACGTCCGGTTTTGAGCGGCGCGAAACGGGCCAGACGAGAAGAGTTCCAAGCAGCGCACCAACACTCCAAACACATGGCATGAGCATTGTGACCAAACAACATCTGATGGTCAACCTGTGACCCGAACAATATTGACTGGGGGGGCTACACAGGCCTGGACAAAATCACTTCCAAACGCGATTGTCTTGTATCCACTTCCGCCTTCAGTGTTCTAGTGATACAGTATATGTCATATCATATATAATCATAACCCAAACACTCCATGTATGCCTACATTGGGGTGGTTTGGGGGGTCAATGTAGGCATATATGGCATACATGGAGTGTTTGGGTAATCATAATCGTATCATAATTCTAAGCGATTCCAATCAATTGGGGACTGGACTCACCAAACATTCAAAACTGGACTCACCAGCTGCTTCCGCTCTGCCATTCCGTCCGGCTGCACGGCCTCAGACCTCCGACCTCCGACCTCCGGTCTTCCGCCCGACGTCCAGCCGCCCCTCGACGTGTCGTTGAGCAGACGTCCTCCTTCAAAGCATTTTGGATGAGGTCATCCACCACCATGCGCGCGCAGAAGTCATTCATCTCAACGACCTCTCACACACCCCACGGCGAAGAGACGACGCAAAGTGTTTTTCTGCTGGTTTGGCCGCTTCTGACAGGTCCAGGTGCGTCTGGGTTTACCGGGTGGGCGGAAAGTCCAAACTGATGCTGGAGGGGTGGTTCATCCATTCTTAAGTACCAGGGCCCCCCCCTGGTTTCGCACATGGCAAGCCGCCCAAAACGAAGCGCAACGCGGTGTCCGTCTTCACGGGCCCATAAGGTCCATGGATCCATGCCGAAGCACCCGGCCGTTAAGCGAAGGCGTTCGTGACCGTCCAGGACCTTCCCAGTGGCGGGAAGGTCACGAAGTAAGGCTGAATGATCTCAGGTCACGTATACCAATCCTCAAGAGGTCACGAGTGGAAGGTCCTGGTATTCCTTCAAAAATCTTCTTACAATGGCTATATAGAAACTAGAGATACGCATTCCGGCCAAGTGGGCAGTGCCTCACATTTCTCACCAAATCTCCTTGGTCCGCGCTCGCCGAGGACACCCACTTTTGTTCACGTTAGGACTTGGCCGGCTTGGCGAGGTACATGCCTTCGACGCATTCTGCTGCGCCTTCAGATGGCCTTCACCGCCACCCGTGGTGCAGGTACCCAGCCCTGCTTCGGCCAAGCCGCCGGCGTCGACCCGGTCGCCAGAACCGTGGTGTTCTTCGGCGCTGAACCGGAGGTTTTTCAGTGCCAAAGAACGGAGGCTTCGAGGCAAGCGAGGCACCGCTTCGAGGCTTTGCTCGAAGTGTTCACCGAAAGAGAGGGTTTCTAGGGAAGGTGGCCAAGTGAGCGAAGAGAGGCGTTGGTTGAAGTTCTTGCCTGAGAGAGTGAGGAAGCTGCAAGTGAACTGTCAAGAAGTAATCTTTTGACCCATGGATACGCATGGAACCTGAAGTTGAGTGGATGGAAGTGTACTCTGCCACTTTCGATGCGAGTTTAAACTCTTGGTTTTTGCGGCTGGACATTTTGGGGGATGAGAAACTATAGGGGATCAGAGGTGACTTGTCTCTGCTCATCTTCCAAGCTCATGTTCAGCAGCCAAGTAAGCTGGATATATCGTGGATATAGCGTGCTTGATTGTGAGGGGTGAAGTACTGCCTTGGAGGCCAAACCCAAAAGGAAAGCAGGATCTCAAAAGGGACCCGAGCTTCTGGACGATCCTGGACGTTTGGCAAATGCACAAACTTGCAGTCTGCACATTTTCCGGGACACGTCGGTCGACGGGTCTCTAAACCAGTCCAGGGACACTCCCAGGAATCATGGTATGGAGGTGGATGGCCCTGACTTCCGAATACCAATCGGTGGTTTTCACTCCACTTCCATTATTATTGCAGACAGTGTACCTGGAGCCTGGAGTCATCCTGAAGTCATCCTAAGTGGTAGACCGTCCAGCCATCTGAGCAGTGGAGTAGCACTGGGGACATACTGGAACCCTATCTGCCAGGACCTTCAGGTTTTGAGTCTCTAAACTTGACCTTTTACAGGTCTTTTTGTGACCTCGTCCCAGAATCTCAATCTTGGCCACTTTGAAGGTCCTGGCGGATGGTTTCTGAAAACCCTTGCACCAGGCTTTGAGGCTGACCGAGTACCCGAATTCTTCGACCGAGTTGCCAAAGATCAGCTTCTGCAAGTGGCTGGGCCAGGCAACTCCATCCAAACTCCGGTTGAAACGCTCGCCCAACGTTAAGCTTCTGAGGCTCTCGGGCAGTCTCACATGCTCTAAGCTCTGGTTGAATCGTTCGCCAAAGGCCAAGGACTGAAGATGCTCGGGCCAAGTCACGTGGTCCAGGCTCAAGTTAAAACGATCGCCCACGGTGAGGCTCTCAAGGTGACTGGGCCAAGTCCTCCAGCGAGTGTAGGACGGCTCTTGGAGGTGGAAACCAAGACGTTGTTGCATAGACGGCATAGATCATAGCTCCAAGTAGTAGAGTAGTAAAAAGGATTCAGCTTAGGACTCTGGAACTAGGCTTGGCCTGTTCTTGACATACAAACCAGTCATCCACCGGTTCTTCCAACTTAAGTCTTGTGTCACTTGCTCCAGGCTCTGATTGAAGCCATGACCAAGGACCAGATGTCGTAGTCCACTGGGCAAACTCATCCGCTGCAGGGTCTGATTAAAGAATTCGCCGAAGGTCAAACTCCTGAGATCCAAACTTCCGAAGGGTGGGTCAGGACCCTATAACCCTATATATCCTAGGGCTCCAACCACCTCCTGAGAAGATGGTTGGGTTGTTTTTGGGGGGGTCTAACCACCTTCTGAGGAGATGGTTGGAGCCCTAGGGATAGACTATCCCATACCCAGACACTCCACATTGGGTCCTACAAAACGGTCACGTGATACCTCTCTTGGATGGTCGCGTCCACTGTCCTCCACTGTCCGAACCCCACACCGGCCGGTATCTCAGCAACAAGTACTCAATCGCCCACGTGTCACATTTAAGGATACCCACACATGTCACACTCATCTTATCGAGCTCGTGTGAGAAAGTCACCCCAGAATCACACAGTTCCTTGGTGCAAACATGTCCAACCAACCTCCCCCAACAAAAACATCTGCTGCCAGGACCTTTCGTTCGTGACCGTCCGTGAGATCCGTTCGTGGCGGCGGGTGAGGTCACGAAGTAAGGCCTTATGATTTCAGGTCACGTATACCCCCTAGGGCTCCAACCATCTCCTCAGAAGGTGGTTAGACCCCCCCTGGCACCCACCCCAACCATCTTCTCAGGAGGTAGGCCAGGAGCCCTAGGGACCAATCCTCAAGAGGTCACGAGTGGAAGGTCCTGGTCTTCTGTTCTTTCCCCCAAGTCTCTCAAGGCTCTCGGGCCATGTCACGTGCTCCAGCGCTTGGTTAAATCGGTCGCCGAAGGTCAAGCGGCGCAGGCCTTTGGGCAAGATCACGCCATCTAAGCTTTGGTCAAATGCACAGCCGAAGGTCAGGCTCTGCAGAGTGTCGGGCAAGGTGACTTGGAGCAAACTCTGATTGAATCGAAATCCAAAGGTCAAACTCTGAAGCTTGCTGGGCCAAGTCAGTCGCTCTGGGCGATTAAATTCACCACCAAAGGTCAAGATCTGAAGACCCGGGGGCCACGAAACTTCCTCTAAGCTCTGATTGAAATTCCAGCCGAAGGTCAACGTCTCCTTAGGCGTTGCCGCTGCCGATGTCTCGCGCGACCGACTCTCCCTCGCTTTTCGTGAGGTTGGGGCGGAAATCACTGACATATTCCTGAGTGATGTGCAGTCCAGTGTGTCCCAAGGCTAGCCTCACCAACATCCAATCCAAGTGGGCGACCTTGTTTTCGGGTCCAACCGGTGAAACTCGGCGCTAGGAGCGGCGTTCGCCTTTGATCTCACCCCTACCGGTGAGCCGGGTTTGGGGACCCAACGAAACACACCCAGACACGACCTGTCTGGGACTGCCAGTCCGGACTGCCGCCCCAGCCAGACCCCCAGTCAACCACCCCAATTGATCAGTAACTATGCCAGTCTCATGGAGTGTCTGGGACACGTAGCAGTTGGAGACCGGGAGACTCGACCACCTCTGGGACAGGTGATGAAGGACGGGAGACCCGGACGCGACGACGGGCGCACTTCGATGCACCGAAGTTATCGAGAGCGGGAAAAAAGACACCCAACAGGTCTTCTCAAAACCATGGAAAAACAAGGGCTTGCAGCGGCTTGCACAATACAAAAGCCATGCTTTTTGCTAGGCTGCTAGGGCTAAACCAGGTTTCTGAATGTTTTTGATGGTTTGGTGGGGCCCCTGGTAACAGGTGTTCTCAACATGCAAGAATCGAAAACACCAGGTGTTCGGCCTTCGGACATTCTTCTCGGGCCAGCTACAAGTGGGGCATCGAGATCCGGCAGGCCCACCATCTTGGATGGGTAGTCATGGTGGGTCCTATCTGCTCTCTATCTGCATCTGCATCGATCTGCCTATGTACGGCCAATAAATTTTGCTGAAGGTCCCAAGGTGACCAATCATTGATCTGTGTTCAAAAAGCACCTACACCCCAGAGGACTTAGTAGTAAATGTCTAGTACTATGTCTAGTCAATAGACGAGTGTTTCAAAACTGATTGATTCATCCGTGGGGTGATGTCCAAAGCCCTCCAACGCACTCTTTTGCCTGCAGAGTGTCCAAATTGGGCCAAGCAATCCCGTCCAACGGCTGGTTGAAGCGTTCGCCGAAGCTCAAGCATCGCAGCGTCTCAGGCAAAGCCACTCGTTCCAAGCTCTGGTTGAAGGTGCTGCCAAAGCTCAGGCTTTTCAAATCCGCTGGAAAGGCCACCTCCCAAGAGAGAGGTTCTGGTCACTGGTTGTGAGGCGGGAGTTGTTCAGGGTCTTGACAACGGCGGGTTTTCACTTGGGATTGACCAATGGATGCCCTCAGTTGAACTAATATATAACATTGTGTAGCTTGTTGAAACCAAATATCCCTATATAGGGTATAAAAGAATGAACACGAGCCTCAGGGTGAGATGATCGATCTCTGTTTATTTGCATCTATTTGCTCAAGCAAGGTTCACCAAGTGACCTGCTCCAAACTCCGGTTGAAGTAGCAGCCAAAGGTCAAGGTTTGGAGGCCCTTTGGCAGTGCCACTCCTTCTAAGCTTTGGCTGAATCGAAGACCAAACGTCAAGTGCTGCAGACTTGCAGGCCATGACACTCGCTTCAGACTCTGGCTAAAGTCGTTACCTCACTGCAGGGACACACCAATCTGGGTGAGAAATCCTTCCCAGGGTGAGAGACCGTTGGTCGTCAAACAGAAAGTCTCTAAAAACCAAGTCCTACCAGCTCTGGGGATATAATCTTGCGGTATCCCCGCTTGTGATCACAACTACAGTTGATCAGTTGGAAGTCATTGGTCATTGGACAGTATAAACCCCTAGACGTAGACACGTCAGCACTTCTTCCGTCGTTGGCCACGATGTCACTGGTAACCAGGGTTCAGGTTCCTTGTGACTCGTGGTTGCCTGGGATCCAGCGGGTTTCAGATGAGTTGCCGAAGGTCAAGCTGTTCAAGCTCGGCCAGCGTAGACGATCCAGGCTCTGATTGAAATCGTCTCCAAAGGTCAAGTGCTGAAGGTTTTTGGGCCAAGTCGAGTGCTCCAAAGTCTGATTGAAATGTTCGCCAAAGGTCAAGACCTCCTGGGCGAGAAGGTGAGTGCACCGCTTCGCTGGCGAGGCACGGATTCCCCTAACCGCTTTCACACCATGTTTGCAGACCTGAGTACGAGTGGTACGGTAGTATTCCTCAACACTCCATATTATGGAATGTAAGTCTACTTTGACCCCTGAAACCGCGTCTGGAATTTTGTGCTAAAATCTGCCCGACAGACAGGGTGAATCAAGAGCTTCAAAAGGATTTGTTTTGAGCCACTCACTTTGCCCAAAGCCACCTGCATCGCTGCGTAGCTTTTAGATAGATTGCTTTGGTGGATATAAAACCCGCCCCCTGTTTTTTAGACCCCTCCCAACATTCCCAACTACCCCCTTTCCATCAAGCCATGTCTCCAGGCTGTGTGGCCACGCGACGCGTTCCAAGCTCAAGTTGAAGCGCTCGCCGAAGCTCAGCTGCTGCAAGCCGCTCGGCCAGCTCCAACGCTCCAAGGAGCGGTTGAAAAGAGATCCAAAGCTCAAAGTCTTCAGACTCGCCTCAGCTGAGACTCTTTCCCACCCGTCACCCGTCACCGGGCCGAGAAAATGCCCTTCCCGTCCGGGTCTCGGCATCGGAGTGGCTCGGTGCCTGGAGAGAAAGGCACCGAACAAGCGGACACCAGGACACCAGCTATACCGGGTGATAAGGGGTGTCGATAGCCCCCAAAAAAGGTGAGGAACGGGGTGTCCATTCACCACCCCGACAGTGGGTCCTATTATATATATGAAAATAAAGAAAGACAGACCCCCCCCAAAAGAATGCAGAAAACAAACAACATCAAACAACAGTGGTTGCCTGGCGAAGCAACATGTCGATGTCGCCGCATTCGATGTCTTGCTCAAGCGCCGGTCTCCGGTAAAGAAAAAGGTGTACTCTGCAATGCCACGCGGCAGGCCAAGTCACGAGCTCTAAGCTCTGGTTGAAGTCATGACCAAAGGTGATACCTCGGAACGAGGTGCGACATGGTGCGACACGAATGCTCAGCTCTCTGCTATGAGATGAAAAGAGAAAGTCAGGTGCGATATCAATGTGATGATCGTGTGATTTGATCGTGGGCTATGTTCGTGCGCCCCTGGATGTCTTCCTGGATGTCCCTGACCATGCAAACGAGATACTTTGGAGAGATGGAGGCCAAGTCACGCCGTCCAAGGTCTGGTTAAAGCTTTTGCCGAAGGTCAAATGCTGGAGACCACTGGGCCAAGTCACACGCTCTAAGCGTTGGTTGAAACTCTTGCCAAAGGTCAGGCTCCTGGATACGCATACGATCTCACAATTTGATCGGCTGAAGTGCCTCAATCCATACACTTTCGTTCTTGGGTGGTTTCTCCATCGAAAGCTACTGTACCAGCACCCTCCACCAGTTCTCCTTTGGAGGGTTGTTAGGCCCTGAGAGGTCTCAATTGGTGACCTGTTGGAGGGTGCTGGTATGGTTTCTTTATCTAAATCTCTCCCATCAGAAACAACTTCAGCTCCGATCCCACGGCTCCTGAGGCTACTGGGCAGCTGCAGTCGTTCCAAACTCTCGCTGAAATCAGGTGAAAAGCTCAGAGTCTGCAGGGTTTTGGGAAGTTCTCTGAGTTGATCCAAGGAATGAATTCCTTCCAGCTGAGTTAGACCATCTAGGGCGATTTCTTCATCATCAACTGATAGGCCAGAAAGGAATCTCCAGGCATCGTGCAAGCTACTGGGCTCGTAGACATACGAGATGCATAGCTCGAGTCCATCTCCAGTGCTCTCTTCCTGGGTCCCAGTCGGCTTCGAGAGGAGGTTACGTGGTATCCGAGGATTCCTGGACGATTTGATAGTCTTTATATACCGAACCACTATTGTTGTACTATAGGGATTTTGCATGATTCTACACCAGCTCAACCGTCTAAAAAGTGTTCCAAACAATGGGAGCTCGTGCGAAGATCGCTTGTGTTGGGCCTCTGGCTGTTTGCTTAGGGAACTGGGATAGATGGGAATCATTCCAAAGGCCACCCTATGTACAAAATACTTAGCTAAAGGTGCATGAAGTTCTCTTGGGTCCTTCCAAGTCATTCCCATCTTCCCTTTGGAGCACCAAGAATTCCAGGCCTGGGAACCGGGCTGTCTCTGGCAGATCAGTCACTCCACTGTCACGCCCCAGCTCCTCCCTAAAAAGCCTGTCGCCTGTCGCTCCCTTCCGGAGTCCGCCCACCATGGTTTCAACCTCCTAGACCCTGCATTGGGGATCACGGCAAACCACCTAGTGCCGTTTTTGGTTTAAACCAGTGGTTTCAAAGCCGACCTAGAAACTCGGGATTTTTAGAGTGGCTGCCCTTATCTATCCACTGGCAATGGTTCGGTTTGGGCGTGAACAAACACCTGGTTCCATCCTGGGTCAGACCGGGTCAACCACGCCTGTCCAAGGCCAAACAAATACAGTATCTGGTTTTACTGGGCTGCGCTTACGCAACAAAGTCGATCGCAAAATGTCTGCATGAGATGCATTGTCCTTTTCGGGCGCATCATGGTTCCACAACACCATCGAACCATGAGTGTTCCGTCGCTCCAATGCGTTCCGCAATTGGCCCAAGCCCAAGGTTCTTTCAAGGTCTTCTTCAAGGAAAGCATCCGAGATCCTTTCCTGGTGACAAAACCAACAAGGCATTGCAAACGGCCCCATGATGGTTCTGTGGTCTACAGTATTCTTTGGGGCGCCCAATGCGTTTTTTTTGGTACAGCATATGGGGCTCCAACTGGAGCTCCATCTATCGTCTGCTCCATCCTGCCACAAGATCCTTGGGTTCAACCTCTCCAGGAGGAAAACTCGAAACCCAGGAGAACTGCTTCGCTGCTTCGAACGTCTTCGAAGCGCCGGAACCCTCAAGCGCCGGAACGTCCCACATCCTTTCTTGAAGCGCCGGAAGGAGTTATTCCTCTTTCAATGTGGTTGGATAAAATCTCCTATATGCAGAGGTGTTTCAATCCACATTGGGGGGGAGTTCTGTTCATCAACATTACATTCCACATGAAATAGTGTATAAACAAACGGAAGCTCTTCACGAGTTGGTCCCAACAGACCCTCAACTATAGGACCCCTTTTTGACCACAAGTTTTGGTGTCAGGCTTCTGCAGAGAAACTCGAGCACCAGCTTTGGCCGCCAGCCGCTCTCCAAGGATCTTTCGAAGGTGCTTCCCCGTGAGAGATTCAGGAACTCTGACCACCTCAGATGTCAAGCACTGGCACTCAGATGTGAAGCCTATAGTTTGACGTGTTTTTGATGTGTTTTTTTTCGTTGTTGTCGTTGTTCTTAGTGCCATAATAACATATCTGTTCTTGTTGTTCTTTGTTTTGTGTGTGTGAGGCTGTAACTACAAAACTTGTGTTCCAACCCTATATTCTAGCCCCACTCGCGTGGAATTGACCCGAAAGCAACGAACACGTGCCAGTTCTACAGCGGACCCACCATGGAATCAGCGTATAAATGTGTCGAAGTAAACTAGGCCTGGTAGATCATAGGAGTCGGAGTCGGGCCCTGTTGAAGCCTGTTGAAGTTCGTGGTCTGTTAAGTTCCATTTCCCCGAAAAAATCGTCTCCCTGTTTCGCTTCGCCAACCCAAAGCCTTCACTTCAACCCAAGGCACCACGCCTTCGCCATCCAAACCCAAAGCCTTCACTTCCACCAATCGCTCCACGGCGGAAGTACCCCCGTGAACGGGCCGACCGTGACCGTGCGGCCGACTGCCACCGGGCGCGCCGTTCGGCCGGTGAAGTCCGTAAGACATCGGTGGAGGGGTCGACACCTCCTGCAGCGTCTGGGTTCGGCAGTTGGGTTCGAAAAAAGTGATGTTGTTTTCAATGGTTTTTTTTCCACATCTTAGATCTAAAAATTTCACGAGTTGGTAGAGCGCTCTTTCAGGGTCCTGTCAAGTAGTGATTCACGGTACCAGCACCCAGCATTTCAGAAAACTAATACCTGGTGCTGGTATACATTCAAACGAATTGCCCAGTGCCCTACACGACTGCGCCACCCGGCAATTCGTCCCGTCCTGCGCCACCCGTCTGGCCGCTGCCCAGCTACGACGCAGCGCACATCGCGGTGCGGGTCGCGCGTGGCGCACGGGGCGCACGGGGGCCACTGCGACCCAACACGAGCAGCGAACGGAACGGAACGGCGCTGGGAATTGTTTGTTGGAATCGTGCACCATGATTGGTGCCCTGGATCCTCGGAATCGAGATGGGTGGACCTGGGTAGCTGTCACCAGGAAACCAACATCTTGATGATTCCTTTACTCTACAGCATTAATATCTAGCATATTGTTTTCGTTGGTCACCCTCTTCTGGTCAACCCCATCCGTCCCTACTCGGTCAGGACTCACTCTGCCGTGCCCAAAAACACACACTCCCGCTGGCAACTGGCCGCCAGCCGTCAGACCCATCCACCCCCAGACCATCCATGGGACTGGAATCTAGTTGCATGTTGCATTACATGTCAATGTATATATACAAGAAAAACGAACACCAAAATGTCTCATCCCAAACTGTAGGCTAGGTCACTCTTATTCCAGTCCGATCATCCATAAGGCACATGATGGCACATGGCTCCATGGCTCCGACCTTGTTCATTCCTTTGCGCGGCCGAGCCATCACGGGCTTCGGAGACGTGGGAACTCGGCTCTTCGTCGCGACCATGGCTGCCTGGGCCCGCAGATCTGGCACGGTGGAGGTCGCTCCCAGACACGACCTGTCTGGGACTGCCAGTCTGGACTGCCGCCCCAGCCAGACCCCCCATGGCACCACCCCAATATCTAAATATACCAGTCCCATGGAGTGTGGTGAAAAGCGGGTGATGAGCCAGAAGGCTCCGATTGAATCAAGGAATGAGGTGGACCAGATATCTAGACTTGTCACATTAGATGTCTCCAGAAACTTGACCAGTCAATGGTTGGCCACACTGGTCGCGGTATGTCGCAGTCTGATTCCGAGACCGCAGGACACCCCAAACGTATCAGGAGACACCACAACATATCTCAAAAACACACGTGTGTGGCTCAAAACTCGGAGCCCTTCAAGCCCTGGCAAGTTGACCACATCTTCTGTTCTATTCTGTTCTTGTTCCATCTGTTCGTCAACCAGGGTTCCCCCCATGTTGACCCATCCCCATCCTTGAACTCATCCGGCCGTCCAGGGGGTGCATCGCTCGATCCACCCGATCCACCCGATCCATCCATCGCCGGAGCCTGAGAAAGGTTCTGCGTCCACACGGATCTCAATAAATCCCTCGCAATTACTGCTTTGGGCGAGTGCCGTGCTGGAAAATAAAAGGCTGCGGAGTTCGATGCTGCGCGTGCGCCATATTGTGGCATGATGCGGAGCGGAAAGTTGCAGGAAAGGGACTGGGTCACATGAAAAAGTGGATTTGAAGAGCTCTGAAAGGTGTACACCCAAGTAGGTCCACGACAGAACAACAAAGTTGAACACCCAAAAAGCAACACTCGGATTCACTTTGACCTCCAAACTCACAAGAAAGACCATTTCCAAGTAACTATTTGCTACTATGATTGTGGTGTCTTTAGGACCTCCAGCTTCCAGTTTGAAAGGTGTCCCATCTCAATCCTCTGTGCCTGGATGGAGATCTGAATTAGCTAGTAGTAGAAGGTGGGTCATTTGGCCCTTGCAAACATGGATTGATGCCAAAAGACCTCCGGGGGGGGTACTTGAGTGATTTCATTTGGATGTTCAGGTAGCTTTGGCACCCATTCCCGTCCGGGTGCTTATCAACTAAAATAGTGCGACATAGAGAGGCCTCCCAAAGACCCCCTGGAAGAAGGACAATCGACCAAAACCCGGTTGGGGAGTTCCCTATTCAATGAAGTACACACCCATCTCCCTGGTTGAAGATTCCTTTCGACATTGTGCTTCAGCACCTGAATTAGCTTGGGTCCCAAACAATCGCTCTTCGATCTAAAAGAAAAGTCTGCCTTACGAACCCAAACCAAGAAACCAAGAAACCAAACAATCACCAAACCTCACAAAGTTCTGGAAACAACCATCACCTGCACCTGCGGCGCGATCGAGTTGAACAGTTCCCAGATCCCACCAGTCCCAGATCCCACCCCCGAAAGCCCACTGGCTTTTCACCCAGTCCATAGTGTCCATAGGTCGGGGGAACACTTCTTGAGCCGCACAACATGAACAAACAAGTTGGAAGGACAAGACCCAGCCGACAAAAAGGTCAAATTGCTTCATGGTCAACGAATCCATTGGAGGTCAACGAATCCTGTTACTAGAAAGACCTTGGAAGGGCCCTGGTTTTGATGAAGACCTGGGCCAAAAAGTCCTCCAAAGCCTCACATCCCCAAATATCTTCCCACACATGCCGGAGACTGTCGGCGCGCACGTGCCGCGTTTCGGCGCCGCGACGTGCAGCGCCCGCTCGGGAGGGCTCACCCGTCTGCTTGGGCGCGGCGTCGCACTCGAAGCGTCCACTCAAGTCGCAGCAGTCGACGCCCACCTGGGCGTAGACAGGCATGGCCCCTTTCATAGCAGTGCCGTGTTTTGCGTCTTTTTGGGGGGGAAGATAGGGGAAGGATTCCGATCAAAAGAAAGCTCACGGACATCACCATCGTATTGGGGGAGTTTCCTCGATTTTTCATGGGAATGATTAGGATTGATACCTTCAGCCTGGCTTCTGACTTCCAAGAAGGAAGAAACCAGCAGTAGGATTGATCTAGATGGCATCACTAGGATTGATCCCCTCTCTCCGAGACACTCTCCAACAACTATGGGTTGGATAGGAAGCTCTGCAGAAGACTACAACCGCTGGATGATAAGCCTCTTGGAAGACTGCGGCTTTCAGAATCGCCATGCGCGAAGTGTTTTCAGACTTGTTGGCCAACGCAGGGCCGTTAGAGACGCTGAGTTCAGACTGGTAGACTGGTACACCAGTGCCTGCTGCTGGCGGCAGGGGAGATCTCCCCTTCCTTGGTCCGTATAAGGCTCTTCTTCAATAGGAAAGCACTGAGTGACCGTCTATCTAACAAAAAGAGCCTGTCATCATGCGGAGACTGGAAGTCCTTGGACTCCTTTGGACCAGCATCACAAGTGACTGGACTCCCCTTTGGAGTCTTGATTGAGGTCCTTCTCCCTGGCTGATCCAAGGAGTACACCAAGGAACACCTCTGTCTCAACTCTCAACCTCTCTTCAGAAGCCAAGTCCCGCTTCACGGGCCCCACCAGGAAAGCAACTGCATTCACGAACAACATCGAACAAAAAAACACCAACCCCACCCCACAACCCCCAGAACTGCCAGAACCCCCAACTCACCAAAGACCACTTCACCCTTGGCTCCCGGTCCCACTCTCTGGGCTCCCCGGACCGCCCAAAAGTTCACCGGCGCCTCCGCCTCCGCGTGGCTGCCAATGGGCGCGCAACAGTACCTGAAAACAGCGCCGGCACCCGCCCGCAGGTACGGGTCTCGGAAGGAGACACTGGCACATGTACATGCGGGTATTTATGAGAGCGGGAAGAGAGCGGTGAGAAGAGTGCACCATCCCATCCCGGAGTTCCCGTGGGTATTCTTGGGGAGCCTTCAAAAAAGACATCTATGGGATGGGGAGATCTTCATGAGATTTTGTACTCAAATGCCTCAAAGAAGGATTTCTGATCTTGAACCCTGTCAGTTCGTGGCCCTTTAGGCGTGGTTTGCGTCTCCAGTTCTCTTCCCCCCCCCCGGCGCGGGGGGGCCCTACAGGTGTCCATCCGGTGCTTTGAAGCCCACGGACCGAGACTGGTCCAGGAACGCCTCGCTTTCGAACGACGGAAGACGAGCAGCGCGGCGCTTTCTCACCGTTGGAAACGACGCGCGGCGAGACACACCACCATGTCTGTCTTGGAATTCTGCCCACGCTACAAAGAAGAGAAGGAAGTGAATCATTCGTTCCATGGAGACGGTTGTTTGTTCACATGGTCATGGTTTGAGAGCTTGGCATCGAAATTTGACCAGTGGATTTGTGTGCAAAACTGGACCAAATCCAGAGGACTATCCACAGAACCCAAGGGAATGTGCCCATGAAGAATTATAACTCATCTTGTGGCCAGGCTGGTCACTAGCAACTACCTCGACAACCTACATAAGACTTGTATATAATTAAACAAGGTGAGCCTGCGGACAAAAGCAAAACGAAAGGTCTTTTTCTCTCTTGGGCGTGTGGATGGAAGGACGGGCGTGGACAGGGTGTGGATGGAAGGTGGAGGGGGGTGGAAGGGGGCGTGGATGCTTCCTGGAACGGGGTGTGGATGAAGGCGCGACGCGGGAGGGTGGACGGGATGGACGGAGGGAAGGACGGGGGTGTGGATGGAAGGTAGAAGGGCTCGCGCCCCTCCATCTTCCATCCACGGCCCCGTCCACGCCCGTCCACCCTCCCATATCGCGCCCCTCCATCTTCCATCCACAGCCCCGTCCACCCTCCCGTATCGCGCCCCTCCATCTTCCATCCATAGCCCCGTCCACACCCATCTGCCGTCCACCAAAATGCCTGCCTCGTCTCGCTACCCCCCTCTTTTAACTAAACGAGAACCCAAGCATCGGAGATGCTTTTGGGAAAAACACACTTGATTACTTGATACCTCTCACACACCAACCAAAATGAAAAGAACATCCTAGGAATCCTATCTGTTATCAAGTTTGTTGTTTTGATCGACGGTCGCCTGGTGCATGATCTGCCTCCTTCCTTGCCTTCGGGCTCAACCAAAAGCCGCTGCCACACCCTCCCATCAATCACCTCTCTCACTGATCCTCAAAGCCTCCAAGAAGACATGAATCAAGGCATCTGCCAGACATGATCACAAGCACATACTAGCACCTTCCTGCGGCCTTTAGATGGTGAACACATGATGGCCTGAGGGTTCTAGCTTTTGGTTGTGTGTCGTACATATCTATACTCTCTAGCACCCCACGATGTGGAAGGGCGTGAGAGGCGAACGTTGGATCGATCGCGAGTTGGTGTGGGAACCAAAACTGGTCTGGTGGAGGAAAATGCACACTCAGCCCACTCAGTCCGAAACAAAAGAAAAAGCGCTGCGTGCCGTTCACGCGGACCGCGAGAATGAACGCGCACTCCGCGTCCGCGCCTCCGCCAGACCGCAACCCGAACGGTTCGCGCGCGCTGTTCACCGCCGCGAAGCGCCTCGGCAGCGAAGGTGATCTTCGCGCCGTCTGCCACGATCTGCGGATCCTCCGAGGAGACCACGTTCTCGTAGCTCCTGGCTGCGCAGGTTGCGCGGGGTGTGGCTGCAGGTCGCGGGCGTTCGCACGGCCGCGGTTTCGGTTGGGCTCACCTGTCGCCACGAGACGCAACGCGAGCGTCTTGCCGTCATGTCATGTCTGGGAAGTCGATCTGCGGGGTTTGCCTATAGGGCTCAAGATTGCCTAGCTTTTCAGTTAGGATCCACTAAGGCGTGCGCAGTAAAAAAAAGAGTGTGCCTATATGTTTGACGAGGAGCCCCTGGAAACACGAGGAGCCCCTGAATGCTTCAGTCCAGAAATGCATCAATTGTTCATCGAATTGAGCCAGTGTCCTCGCATGATCCTGTAAACAAAAAACTTTGGTTGAAAGAGAAATGATTGGGGGATTGGATTTGGAGCAAAGTTTGATTCCGCAAATGGATTGCCGGCTCATATCAGTCATGTTGCGAGTGGTCTTTGAGATACCAAACTGCATGTACTGTGCAATGGCCTCCAACATCCTCCAACCAATTTGCAATGGCCTGAGACCCAACCTACTTGCGACGGCCTCCAACCGAATAGCGATGGCCTCCAACCAAATAGCCAATGGCCTCCAACCTAATAGCAATGGCCTCCAACCTAATTGGGATGGCCTCCAACCTAGCCATTGCTAGGTGTTCTGAAAGGCCAGTAAACTCTCGAAACATTTTTTTTCCATACCAGTGCCCACAGGGATCGTTCAAACTCATTCCAGTCCCGACCTGGTGCTTCAGACTCGCCTCCAGTCACGGAGTTCGAGAAACGCGCGTTGACTACTATAGAGTGAACCAAAAAACAGTACTGTCCACACACCGGCTTCCCCCTTCAAGTGATTTTCTGTTAATGCTCCGTAGAAACCTCCCCATCCTCACATCCTCGCCCGCTCCATGTTTCTTCTTCCGCGCCCGCGCGCGTGCCATGTCCGGTTCGGGCACCCGACGTTCCGTCGGGGTGAAAAAACATGATTTGGGAATTTCAGTTAGACTATATTATGCCTTTGTGAGCCAAATCCAAGTCGTCCACCCTGTAAAAAATAGGAGAATTCGACCATGTTTTCAGACGCGTGGAGAAGAAAAGCTGGTGTCAAACGTCCAGTCATATTATGCATGGTTGTGCAAAGATACTTCGGTCGATGTAGGAAGCTTCAGCCTTGAGAAGCTTAGCTACCACTTCGTTAGGTCCTTTGACCAGCGGTTCCATGAAGTTGGGTGCTTCAAATAAGAAATGCCCAGAACCTCCACTCCCCAAGCGACTGAACATCAATCCGACGTGGAAACTCCTTTAGGTCTTCAAATTCTTCAATTCACCCTGCCCAATGCATGGCACAGTGTGAAAAAAACCATTGCAAAACAGGGGAGGTGTATTGCAGTACGTCCATCTCGCTGAATCTTCCTGTGGATCCTTTACGTCTTCCTTCGTTTCGGTGACCGAAACCTCGTCTTCTCAGTGCTCTTTCCCCAAATCCACCAGCACTCGCGGCCGAAGCAGAAAGTTGCCATCGGACTCAGGCGGCCACTGGCCTGGGGAAGGCGGGAAGGGGGGAGGAGGAGAAACATCAGGATACTGCTCAGGAAGTCTCTCCATGCAAGAGAGGTTCATGTGACCCTATATAGCCTATAGGACTCGAATTACCTGGGATAACCCAACTGGGATAGTTGCACCAGGGTCCTTCAACATCTGTTGGCTGGTCCTGGCTGGTCCTATAGTGTTTGTCCCAAAATTAATGGGTGGGCTCCACATGATAGACAAGGGGTGGCTCCAGTATGCAGTATGCATGTGTATGCGCCTTCCTGTCGTGCCTCCTCAGAAGGTATGACTGGACCCTCTAAACCCAGCCCAGTCCCACCTTCTCAGACTAGGGCATATGTATGCATCGACCTACATGAAACAGTCGACTGTCTTCGCTTCTTCGATCGGGTGGAGTTGGTGGAGAGCCTGGACCAAGCGCCACAGCTTGGCTGGTTGGCTCTCCAGTGGATGGCGAAGAGGGAGGGGTCATGCCACGCATGGTTGATCCTATAGGTCCTATAGCAATTCAATAAGCCCTGAAAACTGAACATTGATTGATTGTCCATATTGTCCTAGTAGGGTTGTGCACCATCAAACTCTAGGTGAAGCATCTTTCTGCATAAGATAGAACCACCATGAACCATCATGGAGGGTCAATGGAAAAGTTCCTGTTTGCTGTCTTTACCCCCAAACGGTTCCTTGTAATGTTCTGGGGCAGGTTGTTCCAGAAACTTCCAAAACCTTCCAGCTAAATTCAAAATGAAGCTTATCCTTCCCAGTCTTCCTCTCCGAAAAAAGAAAAATACAGGTCAGACAAGTCCAAAACTCCATCCGATATTGCCGCCACGCACCTCACCTCCTGAATCTTCGCAAAACACCCAGAAAGTATTTCATATAACAATATAACAAATGACATGAACCCCGCCCTTTCTGCTAGTACCCGGTCTGCTCAAGGAATCCCAAGTGGCGACTCGAGGAACTTCATCACGGGGCGAATGGGCGGTGGTCCCTTGCCCATCTCCTGCAAGAGGGCCTCCGTCGGCAGCGACGCAGGTCCCGTCGCCCTCGGTCGATGTTCGACTCTTCGACGCCTTCCAACGAGTCTGAGATCTGCCGTGTCTTAGCCGGGTTGATCTCTTGAGTCTTTGGAAGCATGAAAAAAGCCTATCATACATCTTAGTCTTAGTCCGATCGTCATCTGATATGTTGACTCTCCATGACGTCTCCTTTCGTTCATCGAGATATTTTGCATTACATCCCACCTGTCTCCGTCTGTACCCGCACGGAAAGTTTCGTCGTGCTGTGAGGAGCGAGATGTGAACTGGTGAAATGGTGTTTCCTCCCCGGGTCTTTCCACCTGCCAAAGCCTCGGGAAATCGAAGGGACCGTTGTGCGAGATCTTTGGTTTTGGTTTCGCATGATGGGTTGGGAGCGTTTTCATTCCATTCCATGCACATGGAAAGGATTGGATTGGCACTGTAACCTGAAACTCAACAACTTGCTGCTTCACCCCAAATCCATCCAAATCCTCCTCCTGCACGGTTTTTCCGAAACCGGCCACTTGAACGCACTTGAATCACATGTCCAGGTCGGTTTATCGTTCTCCGACCGGCCGTTGGGCCTTCACCACTAAGGCGGTGTTGTCCAAGGTGTCGGAGACCACATCCTGACGGGGTCGCAGATCGCGCGAGCCAGTCTCCGCGTCTCCCTGTGCATCACATGGCGAGTCATTGTTGTGCCTCTGTGGTGAGGCCAAGAACATGATGACTGACACGATGTGGTCAGCGGGAGGGTGGCTGGTTGGATGGCTGGCATGTTTGGATTGATGAATGGCTCGCATTGGCTCGCATTGGCTCACCGGATTTCCAGCTGGTGTTGGGCTTTCAGGCCGATGGCTGATACACCATGCGGTGCACCCCCGCCCATCCCCCGGATACAGTATCAGCGCCTTCCGCAGCCGGTGCTGCAGGCACAGCACGGTGACACGGCGCACGTCCTGGCGGTGACGCGGTGCGTATGGTGGTTGGGAGTTCATGGGTAAACCCCTTGGATGGTTCAGGTAGCGTTGGCACACATTCCCACCTGGTCACCTGTTATTTTTTTGAGGGGGGAACCTCCCAGGCAACAACCTTGTGAAAGAAGGGAAACAAACACAAACGATTGGGCCATCAAGATGTCTGCCTATTAAAATACACGGTCGGGGCGGTTCTTGGAGTACCCATGGGCATGTGTTTCACTCGGATCCCCTCACCTCAGAAGGGTCAGGGATAAACACAATCCTGCAACTGGGTGCCTTTCTGATCAGAGACCCAGAATGTGACATCGGAAATCGATGGAAATCAAGGGACCCAACGTCAGGTGGACATATAACCTTGGCACTTGACCTCGGAGACTCCACAACCTCGGTATTCAAGATCCGCCCGCGTAACGAGAAAAAACAAAAACAAAAACGTACCTCTGAATCGGAAATGGAAGTGCCCCTTGATTGCAAAGGAAAGGAGCTGGGCCATTTTCCACTTGCATGTGATGTCTTTGTCAGAGTGTAATTCTACCGTACTTGGTGGCCTGCCAGTTCGCAAGCACGACGTCCTCTCCCCATCAGATGATCAATCATCCATCTTACACCCGCTACTTGGCGGCTGGTGTCTGAACTTCTGTATCTAAACATGCGCAGCGGATAGAGACTCTCTGACCCATGGCAGCGGTGTAACGCACATCCCGTAAGTAACGCAGCAAAGTTCTGGTGTTGGTGGAGATGTGCTATTATACCTGGACCTTCAAAGGGGTGTCCTATCTGGAGATCCCTAGGCAGTGTAGGGGCTTCCAGCCAGGTGACCCCGACTTGAAGGTGATATATATTGCTTCTTCATTTCCCTACTTTGAATGTGAAGTCCTCCGAAATCCTCCGGAACCCGCGCGTTTTGGGTGCTTCGACCTCCCTTGTGTGGCCGGCCTCTTCAGTGACCTCCGTTCGCTTTTCCAGGGCTGCCAAAGCGCGCCTATGACGGGGGAGTCGTTTGAGCTCCGTGTGAACATGGGCTGGTTCAAAGGTCCGAGTAGTATACAGAATACCAATTGGGGTGGTGGTGGTTCTGGACGGTTTTGGACCTGTTTGCGCACTGGGAATAGACCTTTCAAAATGATGTTGGAATACCCTCAAAACTGATGCATAACCAATGAGTGGAGAATTTGAATACCATGGGAAGAAATACAAAACATCAGCAGCAACAATAGCCCCATTTGGGCACAGCCGTGCTTGCACTAGCCCACAACAACCAAACCCTGAAAAGTTCCCACCCGAAAAATTGGGGGATTTGCTGCCAAGAGATCCAAGAGATTGAAAACCAGCGCCCTGCTTCCAGGTGCCTCCTGGCTTCCAGAAGCCCAGAAACCACCTCTGCTCGGGTCTCCAAACAGCGTCACCCTGGGTCCTGGGTCACCCTGGGTGGGTCCAAAATCGCCCTCTCACCGCCGGGTCTCCAAACAGCCCCCACGTCCGCTCTCGCCACGCTCGTCCCTTCGCCACGTTCCCTTCGGCCCGAGACACGCCGCTCGGTTGGTGACGATGTCGCCGCGGAGTCCATCGACGTTGAGCCTTGGAGGTCGAGGCCGAGAGGTGAAACCGACGAGTGGTTCCGCGACTGACCCAACGGCGATGGGTAGATCCAAGTGAGATGTTTAACATCCATAACCGAATCATATAGACCGTATATATATACCTGTTACTGTATATCCTTTAAGAATCTTTAAGACATGTGTTTGTGGTCGGGGCTCAAGGAATACCTGGACTCAAGCTGTGCTCTGAGCAAGCTGGCGAGCAAGCTCGCCTTTGGAAGAGAATGACAAATAGAAACGCTTGGCGATCAAGCTCACAAGGGGGGGGCCCACCCCTTGGGTGGTGCTGGTGATGCATTGCGATGGAAGCTTGGGCCTCCATACATCCTTCTGTGCACGGGTGGGTTTGGGTAGTGAACCCGTTGGAACTCTGTGGCATCGTGTAACATCTCTCTGTGTTCCATATGATCAATGACTAGCTGGATTTCGCCCCCAAAAATGTACTATCCTGACCTATCACCTATCCTCTAAAATGTCTATCTGAGGTACATGGCTTCACCTAGTCTTCTTTACTAAGGTCCCTTGGTCATCACATGGGAGAAGCTTCACCTCCCGTTTGGGGGGGGCCTTGGCGGCCGTGTGGTCTACAGATCTCCGCGCACTTGGCGCGGCGGGGCCGTTGGCGGTTCGTCGAAAGGGCAAGGCGATTGCGTCTCTTCTGTGTCGGAGAAAAAGACGGCCCAGAACCAGGCCCAACCTCTGACCCGAACTGGGCTCCAAAGCTTGGAGCAGATTTTGGAGATCACCAAGGCCAACTCTCGGGGCATCTTCACATTCTTCCTGGACATCCGCAGACTTCCACTCTCGGAGACGCGAAGGGAACCGAAGGGGCGTCTCTGGATGTCTCACGCGATGCGCAACGGATGTCTATCGGGGAATCGCTGTGTTTGGATGAAAAAGCAGAATCACTGCGGCTGAAAACCAGGACTTTGCCTCCCAAAAACTCTTAGTTGTCAAAGCAACAAATCAAACGACCGGGGAGGAGTGAGCCAAGGCTCTTCACGTTGACTGGTAGAAATTCTCATCCAACTACCTCCATCCACGGTCGTGGGAACAGCGAGGTTCAGTTCTGATAAGCATCAAAACTGGTTGGGATTGGGGGAGAGAAGCGCTTGAAGCAGCTCAGGAGAACCTTCACCGGATGTCACGTAGCAGCACCTGTGTCAATCACAGAAATGAGACGATGCTTGGTCCACTGTTGAAGAAGCCAGACCCCTCAACTGCCTCCCATACGAAGTGGTAGATTATGGTAGATTGCAGATTGCCTGAACTTCGAAGGCCTTCGAAGGTCTAGTCCACCCGTCACCCATGAAACTGCCACGACTGCGTTTGGTCCGCTGACCAAGGAAAGAAGAAGTCGAAGCCTTAAACCGGTCCCTATAGCGCCTATAGAGGGGTGTCTATATTCATAGCTTTCCGAGTGTCCATTCACCACCCCTTGTGGGACAAACATGTCTAATTACCGAGTTTCTTGGAAAAAGTTTCCTTTCTTTTGAACCATTAGACGGCCGAAACCTCCGCCCGGGCTTCGTGGCCTCATTCTGGCGAGAACAAGTATTTCCCTTTACTGAAACCCAACTTGTGCATGTTCTTCTGACAACCGAGAAATCCCAAACATCACATGAACATTAATTGAGAGAAAATCTAAATAACATCCAGGACTTTGAGGTCACCATCAGAACTACATCAACGGATATCAGCGGCACATGAATCGCGTCGTGACCATCATCACCAAGGAGCAAATTCTCTCTGGCTTCCACCACCAGCTTTTTGAAAGCTTCGTCCTGCAACGGCTGACCCTACCCCTAAACCGGTGCCACCTCATCCGCCGAAGAACCTGCACCAGGTCCTCCTCTTCAGGCCATGCACCAGGTCAGAACACACCACCCATCCCCGACTTGGCGTCCCGCTGCACGTGCACGGGGTTCTTTTTGGAGGGATACTGGTTTGGCACTGCGATGATTTGTTGTTCAGTGCTCTAAGAAGTTGACCTGGCACCCCAAGAATGCTTCCCTCAGCAATCATCAGATGGATCCTAGTTCCTATTCAATTGAGACCTACACATCAGAATCAAGTAAACCTGTAGAAGTTGACATCCCCCTAAGGGGTGTCGAATGAAAGCTCCTTAGAGGTTAAGGGGTGTTCATAAGCCACCCCTTAGGGGGCCCTGGTACATTATAAGCATAATCCCTTTTTGGATGACAAGCAACGATTGAGTATCCCGAATGTCTCTATGCCTCCAACTACCTCGGTCGTTTGGAACTTAAGAAACTACCTTCTGAGTTCAGGCCCTTCCAGGTTCAAATACAGTACATGGATGTCACTGACATTTAGAACCCTCAAACGCAACACACCTGTCCCTCACCTCGCACTTCCTCTGGTTTGCGCGCACTTCTGGTTTCGGTCCGTCGAGGCCCATTGTGCTTCGATCTTCTCGGGGTTCTGCGACCACTCATAGGCCCTCGACAGCACCTGGCGCCGCCAGTGATCCAGCGCTTCTTTCTGAGGAAGTGAGTGAGTGAAGATCCAGATCGAGGAGCGTGAGTTCTTCCCATCTGACGATCTAGGTTATAATTATGGTTAAGAGTTGCGACGACAGGCAACCACTGGAAATGTAGATTTATTTTTTTTGTGAGGTCCTGAGTAAGGAAGTCAGCAAGAAAAAAGTGAACATAGGTTGGGGTGTTCGTACAACATGTGGAAAAAAACAATCAAAAAGTGATTGGAGACATAGGATCAGCAAAGAGCATGGACAGGAAAATAGTGAGAAAATAGCAAGAAAACTCCTACTCCGAAATCACTAAAAAATTGTTTTACCAACCCTCAGCGGTTGGCTGGACTCCATCTCTTAAAATTACGGGCTTTTTGGTGGGGCGATGGCCACCCAGGTCACACAGCTAGGTAACACCATCGAGGCTAAGAGGTGTCTCTAGTCAGAAGTTAGATTCTGAGCTCCTGGGAGCTCTCGAATTCTGGAAAGGAAGGAGGACTGAAAAAGAAGGCGCAGGTTGCACACCAACTCAACCCCATCAACCAATATCAACCAGAAGAACGCCTATGCATGTGCACAACCCATTTCTGCAGAAAAAAGTAAAGTCCCCTCAATTACCATGACCAAACAAACCGCCGCCACTGCCTTCCTTTCGTCCACCTCGTAGACTCTAAACATAAAACCCCCTCCCCAGACATGGATTGCAAAACCTCTTCATGTAATTGAGGAGTTTAATTCATCATGATTCATCCAAAAGTCCACATTCACTCGCCCCGCCACTCTTCACGACTCTCCACCCACTCACCACTCCACCCATTCCTCGCCTCTTTCCGGCGGTCGGCGGCCAGCGCGGTGCGGATGCTGCAGGTGAGGCCAAAGCGATCCAAGAGCTGCGGCCTGCAGCGGAGCGGAGAGCTCGGTGTGGGAGCGCGCATTCGCGCCCCCTCGGTGGTGCCGGGCGTGGGTGAACTTCGAAACAAAAGCCCCTTGCTTCATGTGTTGTTTAATGGACTGCTTAATGGTGTACACGGCAAGCGAAACATCTGATTCATCATTCGGGTTTTTGCTATATAAACAGATATGTATTGCAAACATGAAGACACAAGCGATTCATCTTTCAGAGCCCCACCACGTCCTGGACGACGAATGGAAGCTGCGGCCTGATCACTTCCACTTGAATCGATGGTGAAGCTAGATAAGGCAAAATTTTGTACCCATCGGCGGTCTAATGGTCTGTTCACCTGCCAGGCCGAAGAATTTGTTCCACCAGGATGTTTTTTGATGGGAATTACTTTAAAACTTGGGGTCCTTTTTGGAGGGCTGCCACTCTTTTTTTTGCAACCCATGCCCATGGCAGAAATCCACTCCACTCCAACGGGTCGACGTCCTTTTAGTGACATGGTTTTTCTTCAACCGAGCTTCACTCCTGGCGCGCAGTCAGGTAAAAGCCGGTAGGTATACCATATATACCCCACTGGAAACTAACATAGACCCTGAAAACCACTGGAAAGCAGTCTTGGAGGGTGCCAATCGTCCCGGGTCCATGTTCGTTTTCGTGCCGATCTTCTCAGCTGGTCTCGTCCAAGCCTCAAGTCGCCCTCATCCGGGTGGGAGGTGCCGATCAGCACGAAGCGCGCCGGGTGCCGTACGCCTTCCGGGCAGAGGCAGTTCTGCCAGTGAAACTCGACGAAACTCAGCCGCGTTTCGTAGCTTGTTACGTTCGTAGCGATGCCAGGAGCCCCATTCGTAGCGTCCTTGCTCCGTTCGTAGCGATGCCGATAGGCTTCCTGGCCAAGCATCGTTTTAATGGTCTGAATCCCGAACCACCAAGGTCAACCCTTTTTTTAATGATCTTGGACTCTTGGACGCCTAGGGTTCATGTAGAGTGCAGGGTCACATGGTGTCATCGATTACCCCACCCCCCCCAGGTCCCAAAATGCTTTGGCATCCCCCTCCCGGGACCTGACCATCGCCCACCGCCCCTGGGGCTCCCAGCTGACACCCTCACGCTCCACGGTGTTCACGCCACCCGCCGCACTGTCCAGCAAGACGTCCACCAACTGGTCATCCAGCAGGTTGCACTGAGCGGACCGGTGGCGCCCGTCGAGCCCCCCAGAGGTGCGGCCCCGGTTGCGGTCGGCCCGCGGTCCGCGGCACGGAGAGAGGAAAGGACTTTGATCTGACCGGCCCGGTCCTTTGCTTAGGGCTCCAAGTACCTTCTCAGAAGGTGTTTGGGGTGGGTTCAGAGGGTCCAGATACCTTCTGAGGAGGGGTTAAATTAATGTAATAACATATAATAACCTTCGGTGAGTCACACAGGAGTGGTTTTTTAGTCAGAGAAGTGAGTGGATGTGACAGGGGCACCCCGACTTCCTCCATGAAGCACCCCGTCGAACGTGACTCCTGGTGTAAGATGGTGTAAGAAGTCCCTTCTCAAGCAAATGGACTAAGAGTCTAAGAGTCTAAGAGTACACCTGAGAGAAAAGCAAATGGACTAAGAGTCTAAGAGTACACCTGAGAGAAAAGCAAATGGACTAAGGGTCTAAGAGTCTAAGGGTACACCTGAGAGAATCAAATGGACTAAGGGTCTAAGAGTCTAAGAGTACACCTGAGAGAATACTCAAGAGGAGAGGACGCAAAGGCACGCGGCGGCACGCGTATGGGCCGGGGCACGCGTATGGGCCGGGCACTGCTGGGATAGCTGAGGGTGATGGGCTGAGGGTGATGGTGTTTGTAAGGCTCCCAAAACCAAAGCATGGATTCCATGATTTATTTGGGTTTCGAAGGATCCCTTCAATTGAATAGGGACCAAACCCTGGCATATAGATCAAATATGATCATTTAACTTACTCCTCTATTTAAAACACATGCTACTCCTTAACTGCGACCTCTTCCGCGTCGATTGATTGATTGCTTGATGCATTGATGTGCGAGCTGCGATAGCACCTCCTCACCAAACAATCGCAAACACATGCAAACACTGTTATAGTATAACTGTATGTATACTGTATGTACGGTTATTGCCAGTATCAGCAGCTCGCATTGTATTGGACTGTTGTCGCCAGCTCGGTCCCACCGCCCAAGAGCGCCCACATCATCGCCTCATCGATGTAGAGGATGCCACGGTTCACACGTGCCAAGATCCCAGGCTCAAACGCCTCACGTGGGCACCGGGGAGAGAGTTTTGGTGTGATCAACTTCAGGTTGGAGGCCATCGCTATTAGTCAAAATGAGGTCCCTTCCTGACCTGCAAACGGTGTTTCCCAACAACACGACGTCGATGGGTACTGTATTGACTCACACTGCGCTTAAGCACCGCGCACTGCGGAAACGGGTTCCGACAGGTTCCGAGAGGTGGGAGATCAGAAAACGCTGGGTGAACTTGCGAAAGAACTGGCATCCACTTCAACAGAAATGCTGGTGTTTGCAAACCCCCAACCAAAATGGCGTCGACCTACCATGCTCCAACCGCACCAAAGCGGTTGGCGCCTTGCCAGCTTCCTTCAGTGCACGTTCGATGTCGATGGTGCCCGTGACACGGTCCTGCAACGGCAACGGGACGACACGAGGTGTTGTTTGGTCGTTTCACAAGCCATGCGGATGGGGGGGAGGCCTAGAGTGGTCGTGTGCAATAGCATAGGTCGACCTGATTTCAGGGTGTCACTCTGATATCCTGGGCTTTTGAGTGGACCGAAGACCCAAAAGTGGTGAAACTGAATGAAGAAGAGAACTCCCCATCCGCTGGTTCACGGTCTGAACTTTGCACCCTTCTGCAGTTAGGTGTTGGGACCCAGTGTTTTGCTGAAGGAAACCACAAGGCGTTTGACTACCTTTCCATCATCTGGGGGTCTTTTTGGTGTTCTCACTTGTGTGCAAGATCTCCATGCAAACCCTAGAGGCCCTACAGTAGACATGCAATAGAGATTCTCAAGCATTGTGAATGCAAGTATAACAAATTCCATAGATATTACTACTAGGCTAGGGATTCCAAATCATGCATTGAACACCTGACTCTTGCAGTAACTGTTTCAAGAAAGAAGAACGTCAACTCGCACTGGGCCTGGTTTGCCTGGTTGGGAACATGAGTCATCGATCTTGGACGTTTGTGGACGTATCTCAACTCTTGGTGTTTCTTGTTGAGCATGACATAGAAGGACTTCAAGTACATCTGAAAGACCCAATGTAGACTCTTGATTCTTGATTGATAAACCCACCTGTTTGAATTTGAAATCCTCTTCATATGGCGGGGGTATTAAAAATATATCAGAGTTGATATAATCATCTGCTAAGCTCAAATATCAACTCTGCAGCTTTGTTTCCCTCCTCACCAGCTGTGTCAAGGTGGGTTGTGGACCTCCATCCAGCCAAACCACGTGTGCCTCGCCTCTCATGGTGAACGACCGTTCTCACTGGTCACATGAACCAGTAGTCCATGTAACCCTCATAGTCCATGTAACTGTATATTGAATTGTTGCCTACATTGGAGATCAGTGGAGTGTTTTTCAGATGTCGTTGGGGTCAATGTAGGAACATCTTCCATACATAGATTGTTTGGGATTAAAAAGAAACAGAAAACTACTCCAGCCAGTGGGTGACCATCACCCGCGAACTCCACCAAGGTGGGTACACCAGGCTCGTCCTCGGTGGCGCCCAGGGGCAGCTCCACAAAGGGTGTGCGCCTTGGGAAAGGCACAGGAACCGAGCTCCAGCGGCACTCCGCTCGGAGCATGGCGTTCCGCCTTTCCGGAGCTGTATCCGGCACAGGATGACAGCGCACATAGGGAAACCACCTGAAGTTCACTAAGTTGGTGCGCGAGAAAAAAACACATTTTAAACAAAGAAAAACACTCCGTAGGAAAGCGACCACCCTCTCATTGACCTCTGAAAAGAATTGACACGACCTAGAGCAACCACCATCTATAGATGGTGAACTCCAACGTCAATATAGTCGGTGGTCTCCCATCTTCACTTACCTTCACTCATGTCCTCTCCTCCGTCTCCTAGGCCTCCCTGCTTCTGGGTGACCTTCAACTTCTCCCCCTTCTCCACGCGCTCCTGTACCTGCATGGGTGCGGGGGGCGGCGCCGTCTGTCCCGCTCAGATTCCAAGGTGAAATGTCAAAGAGCACCGTCCGAGAGGAACCCTCAAATCTGCCTCAACACAAAAAACGAGAGGTAGTAACCATCAGTCAACATTGCTCAAACCCCCAACAAGCTAAGCTCTCTCATCAGGTTCCATGTTGGGATGCTTCTTGGGCGGTTGTTTTTAGGGTGCCCCAAAACTTCTATACTCCCCTAAACGTGTTAGAGAAACACCACCCCAACGACTCTTCTGTCCAACCTTACAGCAGAGTAATTAAATCCATGCACCGGTATACGCGTTGCCAACGAAACCACCACAGAACACCCGAAAAACCCGGCGAGAATATAGCCCTGGGGATCCACATCAACGACGTCATGCGGATCCGTACCTCTGCCACTCTGCCATTGATGGATGATAGAACCCTAAGGGATCCACTGCCACCGAACCTCAGAAAATACGACTGTAGACCTCCATGCCATATAATCCAAATGTCTCTCCAAATACGACCGGCAGCCGGCATGTGGATCCAGAAGCCATGTTGAAGCCCAGACCATCCATGGGACCGGACTCGTCGCCGAATGGCGGACGGGATGGCCGGTGATAGGACCGAACACCCGGGGCCGGAGGGCGCAACCATGTGCCCCCCTTCGCTCATGTCGGGGATTGCTTCAGGTACCTCTTCGCTCATGAGGGACACATCCTCTGCGGAGGAGTTGTAGGGATCGCTCTCCACCTGCCAAAAGTCGTGCCAGGTCAGGGACAGTGACTGGGAGGAGAGGTGGTGACTGGGCTGCCAAAATCAGGTACTGACTGTGCATCTACAGCAAATGGTTTGGGGTCCGGTTTGGGGAAACCGACATCTCCACATAATTCCACCAAATCCGCAGGATCAACAATCCGAGGCCGGGCATTGACCCGCAACTGCTGGGGGCCACCCTGGAGAGACGAGATTGGGAAGGTCGGTTCCTGTCAAGGGTGAGACGAATTCAAGTCTTCCTTGAAGCTTCAAAAACAAACCTCATGGTTCTTGTGAGACTTGCTTCATTAGAGAACCAGCACCAGCACCACCACTACCACCGGCGCTGGGCTGAGTTGCCTCTTTTGGGGTGGCAACTGGGAAAACGAATAATTAAGTAAATTCCATACGTAATACCTGATATATTTGGTATTATTTGGTATTACTATATTATAGATTATACAAAAAGAACATCACATTGCCTGAGATTCGGGGAGAGGAGATCTGTCCCGGCGCCTCTCCGCGGGCGGCTGAGGTGCCGGGCCACGTCGATGTTGGGCAAGAGCCGGACCTCGGTGGAAGCGACCGACCGGTGCGGAGGCCAAAAAGGACAAAACAACTGGAGTGAAGCATCTTCATCTATGTGAAGCACCCAGAAAAAGATTGGAAAACAACAACTGGAAGAGTGAAGAGGCTTTGCCATGGAGATCTTGGCATCTTCATCCAAGATCTGGGGGTGATTGTTGTCCAACAAGTGGGTCCTTTCTGAGTAGGATCAGGCAGCCACTTGGTGGAGGGGCGGATCATGATCAGACTGAGGGACCCGCAGGTCGTAGCCATGGTGTCCATTCGGTACCCTTTTCGATTCGGAACCAGGCTTTCTATAGGTATACCAGTCCACTGGTATAGAATGCCTGTGAGGAGCCTGTCTTTCCATGTTGGACCAGTTTGCAGGATCCGAAAGCAAAAACGAGTCTCGCTTCTTTTACACCGCTCGGAGAGGGTGGTAGGCAGGAATAGACCGGCTGAACCTCACATATCATACAACAGATCAGGACTGAAAAGGACAAACCAGGGGTCACAAAGGGGTGGTTTTTAGTCCCATCCAGTGAGTGGATGTGACAGGGGCACCCCAAACCTCCATGGATCGCACCCCGTCGAACGTGACTGCTGGAATATGGACAAATTAGCGTCTTTTCCACACTTCACTTCCTTGCACAACCTTCCCCTCTCGCTTCTCAGGTCCCCCTGCCATACCACGCACCGTGGTCGACTTGCCTGCCGGTGGGCAACAAAAAAGCATCTTCACATTCTAAACACGCATCGAAGCCATGGTCATGTCACTGATATGACAAATCCCCAAGTTGCACCATAATGGTAGACGAATTGATGAATAAATGGAGATGTAACAGAAATTCCGCTGAGGGTGTTCATCAATCGACAGTCCGCAGTCCGGATTACCTGCTATGGAAAATCCAAAAATTCGAAGCGAGGGTCTGTCTTCACGTCAAGGATGGTCCTGCGCTGGTCTGTCTCGAGTTGCTCCACCACCCACCTATACCAAAACCACCGGTACACCACCAATCGTCCTGGACATGCATTTCTCAGCATACTTCCCTGTGGATCCACTGCCACCGAGAAACCGGTGATGCCTTCAACACATGAAGCAAATCACTAAGCATGGTGGCTCCAGTCGCTCCAGTCGCCTTTTTCAAGCGATCGCCTCGATCTCCTCCTGTCCCGTTTCGGAGCGATCGGCCTGTTCCCCGGTCACCGGAGATCATGACGCCACCGATGGAAGGGTCCACCTGGCGGCCCGCGCGCGGTTCCGCATCGGCGAAGCGTCTGGAGAAGGTCTGGGATTGAAACGCCTTGCTGAAGGTCTGAAGGGCTGGAAGGGCCTGTGGCCCTCAGGGCTGGAAGGGATCAGGACTTGGCATTCAATCCAAAAGCAGGTGCTGGAAGCAAGTGTTGGAAGCAGGTGCTGGAAGCAGGTGTTGGAAGCAGGTGCTGGAAGCAGGTGCTGGAGGTGATTGTGGGTCCAAGAAAGTGAGGCCAACGAAGTGAGGCGTTCTGCGTTTTTGGTCCGGCGCCAGATATGTTCAGCCCAGCTTCGTGATCCAGACTCTACAGAACTTGACAGCGACCCAAACATGATCAAACAAGAGTATTAGAGTATTCCCGTCAAAAAATCCTGAAGAATCCTTGTGAGACCTCATTTTGTAGAGATCCACATACCTTCTCAGAAGGTACATGAAGGTATGACAGGGCCCTCCAAGCTTATATACATAAATAGTCTCCGTCCTCACCGTACCTGAGGTTCGGTACGAAAACGGATCCCTAGGGATTGATGGATTCCGGGGAAACCATGGAGTCACTCACCCCGGATCCAACGGAAAAAAATGATGTTTGGTGTTCTTCGACCGACCTCCTCGGTTTCCTTGGATCATAACTAAATCATATCCCAGAGACCCCATGGGACTGCCATATATGCCTACATTGGGGTGGTTTTGGGGGTCAATGTAGGCAAAGATGGCATACATGGAGTGTCTGGGAATATGTCAACCATTTTCTGTGGGGAAATCATCCCCCCAAAGGGTTACGTAAAGGGTGTTCCACTTTTCCTGTGCAAGCTCTTTTTGTGTTGGTCTCCCCTGCTTCTGAACGTCCTCCAATTGTTTGTCGGGGAGATGAGCTTCAAACATGACAAACCTCTGGGCAGGCCTCAAGTTCTCAAGCAGTTTCGTATGTTTCGTTGAGGATCCATCTCCATCGGTGGGGGGAGCACCATGTTGGTCCACGCTTCTCAGCTGGATGGTCTGGCCGCTTTTCTACAGAATTTGTGTTTGCTTGTCCTTCAAAATCCTGAAAAATGGCGATCTACAAAAGCACTTGCACCTGAAAAAATGCAACCGTGCGCTGTCTTCTGGAGTCGGAGATTGGCCTGTGTTTCTCGGCAACAAATTCTTCCAGATAGCCCCTCAACTCGAAGTTGACCCTATCCATGAGCTGAGGATATACTGAGTTACTGCAAATCTCAGTGAAACAAAATGAGGGAAAGGACACCAATTGACCCTATACATGAGCCTATACGAGTCTCACCCTGTGGTCCATTGGATGATTGGATTCAATTGCTCACTTCCCCCTTCTCGTCCAGTCGTCCAGAAGCCGTCAGTGAATCCGCCACATCCAACGGATTGGTTAAAGGGAACATCTATGATATATAGGAAACCACGGTGTTCACATAGTTTTCACCCCCCCAAACTGTGGCTTTCTTGTTGATGTTCCCGTGAGAAAAAAAATACATCAAACGGTGACAAAGCCCCCCGCATCCATCGCCCCCCCAAGGGGCCAGGTTCAGGAGGAGCGCCAACTTGATCTCTTCTTGGCCTCCGGTCCGCGTGGCTACACCGATGCGGCAGATGCGCCAGGAAGGTCTGGCGCCATCACTGCAAAGGCATGTCGGAATGACGGTGATGTGGGGGCAAAGGCAGGAGAAAAGCTCCCTAGAGATATTAAGAGATACTACCAGCACCACTGCACCACCCATTTCGGGTGGTTATTGGATGGAAAATAGATAGTCAGGGGTGTCTATACACCAACCAAATTGGGTGGTGCTGGATAGTAGCTGAGTATCTATTGGGGTACCTTCCATAACCGGCACCTTAGAGGATCTCTAGAGCAAACCCAGGATCGGAGGATACCTATGGCTGCTCCAGTGTCAACGATTTGGCTGCTTCCTTATTATCAAGTCCAGAGCGTTACTCCACTGTCAACAGATATGACTGGCCCCAGGAGAATTGGTGTTACCCCCCCGCAAACTAGCATGGAACCTGAGAATTGACCAGTGGTTTCGACCAGTTACTCCACAACCCGACGTGGTTTTGGGGTTCCATGTGGTCGATGGGAGTCTTTCGGAGGCTCATGGAGGATCACGGAGGTCTCTTCAGACGGCGAATTCGTCGACATGCTGGGAATTCCGGACTCCGAGGTCCTCCCCGTTGCACTGCATCACGCCAGGGTAGGACTCCTACCCCTCCAACCCACCTGTTTGGTCTCCGGAAAACACGGTCTTCCAGCCCTTCACTGTTCCTACGGAACCCATGGCGGAGCCAGGGAATGCGGTCCGTCTCTGGTGGACCTGGCAGGGTCTCCTTCAGCATCCCTGACGCCCTGGCAGGATCAACAGCAGCATCCCTGGACCAAATTCAAGAGACCAACAGTCCTGGAAGAGGGTCCGGGTGTCCTTTGTGGACTACCCATTCCACGGATGTATCCACGTGTATCTGGAATCTTCATTGGATACCCATGAGATGGTCTTGGTTAGGGTTTCCATGACAATTCGCACATGGCTTAAAGATTTTTTTTACCTGCAGGCCGCAAAAAAGAAGAACATGAGTGACCCTGACCCTCTCAGCAGTCCACTTCGCTCTCGAGTCCACTGGGTCCCTCGGCCCACCACCGCGGAGAAGGGGAAAGGCTTGGCGAACTCGCCTGGCACCGCGGGTTCCGCCGAAGGTGACACCGGATGGAACGTCCACCGCGGCCGGGTACGGTGGAACCTCCTTGGCGCCGGGGGTGGTAAGCCCTTGGGGCGGTGGTCGGGCAGAGGGTGTCTTTCCAAAGAGAAACTACATACAGTAGATCGATGGTTCACTGATCTTGATACATCTTGGCAACCTTCCATTGGAGTGTCGGTTGCTTGAACAGTTACTGTATGAAGAAGCTCCCCTTTCCAGCACCTTCAATCTATTCACGTCAGGTCATCTCAGGTCGCTGACACACCTGTCCAATGGTCGCTACCTTTAGCGGCAATTTAGCGTCATGCAATCGACCAGTCCGGTTTCATGACTTCTCTTCCTCCTCCAAAACCTTGGAAGGTTGGATTCAATCCCTTTCAGCTTCGAAACCATCATCAATGGCAGGCCAATGTCGGCCAATTTGTGTCACCCAAAATCAGGCCTTTTGCCATACCTCTTGCTACCACGGCTACCCCCCCAAAAAAATAGAACACCCACTACGCCTTTCTCAGCGTGTTCCCTCCATCCATCCCATCACCAAAGACCCCCAGACCCGCCCTCGCCTTCCGCCGCATCGGCCTCCGCCCTCCGCACCGTCCGCGGCTTCCCCAGGGCCTCGCGACTCACACCACGCTGCGGAGCGCCGGGTCCAGCTAGGCTGGTCAGCGTCGCGGTCTCCAAGAACATGTGAACATGTCCCGCGGAGTTTACGAACGATCGCCCCCCCTCCGTGTCTTTTTTGCACATGCTCCAGTGAATCAGAGGTTTGGTGCACCAGTGAGTGGAGCTTCTGGGAGAAAATGCGACATCCGGTGACCTCCTTTTTGGGGGGTCCCTTGATGGAGGAGAACTTCAGGAGACACGAAATATCTGAGAGCACAACTATAGACTATAGTTGTATAAGGCTGTAAGGTAAGCTAGGCCATAAAAAAGAGAGAATGAAGGTGTGGAAGCACACCATCATCGCATCAGCGCTCCCCAGATCCAACGATAGCGAGTGGTTATTCTCTGGTGCAGCCAGGTTTTCACACGGCGCTGGTCGGCTGATGTCTCTTGTTGAGTCTCTTGATGTCTGTCCAGGTGAACACGGACCAAACCAAAGGTAGGATCCAACTGAATGGCATGGACGAAACCATAAACAGAACCATGAACCGTCAAGATCGTCCATTTTTGCAAGAGTTCCAGGGGTTCCCTTTGGGATGCTTCTGTTGGGTGGAACCTTCTGGTGAGGAGCAAAATCCGGTTCACCAGATCGCCTTTTTGCGATGCTGCACGTACTAACCACTTTGTTAAAAAAGAAAAATACATCGACATCACCTGGATTCTTGAAGATGATGTGCAAATCTTCTGCGGCTTTCTAGGCTTTCTCCGCGTTAACCAAAAAAGAACGTGTGTTTCAGAATGTGTCAGAGGACCCTCCCCCAAAACGCCATGCTCACTGGCGCCAGACACTCCCGCTGTTTTCCGGCAGTGCCAAACACCTCCTGATCACCGACCCACCAGACCCTCGCCGTGTCCGAGCCGAGCGCTGTCACTTCCGTGGTCCGTGCCATCGGTGCCTTGCTGAGCTTGGACCTCCTTCGTTGCGCCGCGTGGACCTGGGGGGTGGCGCCGACAGCGGCCGCTTGGGGAGTCCACTCAGGGGCTCGGGATCTAGCTGGGAGAGATCGATCTTTGGGTTGCTGGGGAGAAGACATAAGCGTTGTGATAAGCTGGAATGGATCTTGCGTTGTGATTTTTGACTTAGCTTCTGTCACATGGCCCTGGATGCATGATGAACGGGTCACATCTGTAACTGTGGAATGAAATACCATGAAAGGCTAAGAATCCGAGGCATGCTCCCCCGTCTGTGAAGGGCTTTTTCTGATGACATGCCGTCACAGATTGGTCAGTGACCTGCAATAGCTGACGGAATGCTGGACAGAACCCGTCCACTCCGTCTTTCGATTGAAAGGATAGAACAAAGAAAGGCTCCAAAGATTCCAAAGGAAAATCGTTCACTTATCCAACATACTTCAACACACCACCATGATAGAAGTGAACAAAACATGTGTATTTTCAGAAAAATCGTCGTTCGCCGGGGGGCCTGTACCGTCCAACTGCCTGTTCGTGTCATGACGTGTTCGTTCTGTCGAAATCCCGGGGGGACTCGGACCGCAGGTGATCCTCGGGGGCGGACCGCGTGCTCCGACCCTTTCAATCAAGGTTTCCCCCGCCGTTTCCCCAGGACGTACCATGAAGGGCAACAAAAAGGTTGAACCCCCCCCAAGTAAGGACATCCAAAAAACGAGGAGGACATCCTTGCCGGTCCAAGATGTGTCAACCATAAAAACATATGCTGCGTCTCATGGTCTCCTGGTCTCCTCCAGCTCGGACCACCGGGTCTTGAGGGGAACCTGCAGTGAGCTGGTTTACTTGTCTCAGACCTCGAATGGCAGGTCTGAGCAGCGTGCAGTCACAAGAGGAAGAAAAGCCACGGTTCTCTTGACCACCTTCGTTGAGCAGGCCTCTCTGCTCCAAGGACCAGCTAGACGTGTCACCCTCACTCACCCTTTTCCGTGGCGAACTCGAAGGCAGGCAGGCGAGAACACAAAATCAGATGCCAAGGCCCTCAGATGTACAAGATGTACTTGGAATACGTCATGTTTGCTTTTGAAGATGAGTAGAGTAGGTAGAGTACTGCTCTCAACCGACGGAAGAACGCCTCATGTGGCTATGGTCCAAACCTAGCAATGAGGGTCCGTGAACCTCTGGGTGTTGTCTTGAGGAAGTAAAGCGTTTAAGATCAATGATCTTTTCAATTATTTTCATGTTTCATGCCACACCATCCGCATGACTGTGCCCTTCAAGCATGTGCTGCTGTACTTAGCTCTTGGGCCATCAGGTCAAAGTGCGTACTTCACAAGGGCCCAGCTAAGCTTCGAGCTCGCTTGCTCAAACCGCATCTTCGACCGCGGGGCCCGGCCCTACGTCGAAGACGAACAAAACCATCAGCAGCTTCACATCGCAGCCCTCTCAGAAGAAGTGAGACAGCTCTGCCAGCCACAACGCAGCAGTGATGCTCAGCAAGAGCACCGGTAAGGTGTTGCTGGTTCGCCTGCACTCCGACACAATCGGTTTGGTTCGCGGGGGCGGTTTCAACGGGCGGTTTCGGAGGGGCCGGAAGCGAGAATGCCTCAACCCTCGGCTTGACTGTCCCCCCCTTTGTGGAACCAGGAACAGCGCTGGCGCGCCACCGATTCGGAGAACGGAGGAGGTGGTGGGGATTCACTGATCTCCGGGAAGCAAAACAAACCTTCTCAGATGTACGGATTCCATGGACGTTGTGCTGGAAGCTCACATAGAGCTTTGGATATGGCCAGAGCTGGGTCTACGTCAGCCAGGGAATTGAATTTGGGCCGCGCCTTCAAAAGCCCAGGGGAATTGGTTGTTTGCCGTGTCAAAGAAGCTGGAGGAAGCTGGAAAATGAAGCTCGGCAGATCGGTAGCACCAGGAGTCACATGGAGTTGGGTGGGTTTTTAGTCGCTAAGTGAGTGGACTTGAGGCCGAGGGTAGGTGACGAAAGCTAGCAGGGGTGCATCCGGACTGGTGGGACATCAAGCGGAGTGAGGCAAATGCTCATGAGGTAAAACGTTGTGAACATGTAAGACACACAAACAGCAATGACACAGCCAACCTTAGAATTGAAGTCCCCGATAATTAAGGAAGCGTGGCTGGACTTTGCCACACTGTTCGATGCATCCGATGTGTTCACGAACCTGTGAGCTTGTTGAATCTGTTGCACCGTATCCCAAAACCTCCACGGAGGAGTTGAACCAGTGTGGATGCCATAAGAGGTGCCCAAGAGGTGTCCCAGAGGCAAAACAAAGCTGCTTGCATGATTTGTTTGGTTTCTTCTATCGATGTCGATGTCATGAACATGTGAGCTTGTTGAATCTGCTGTTGGATCGTCATGTATATGTAATGAGGGACTGAAGAAAAGCAACGCAGCATCATGAGCATCACGGGAAGTCAAAAACCAGGCGTATCAGATACACCTGGTTTATGTATGTTTGTTTGAGCATCTTTGTCGAGTGAAGTGTCAGCCATATATGCACTGAGATGCCGAAGGAAGCTCAAAGGCACGTGTATCTGATACGCCTGGTTTCTGACTTCCCGTGATGCTCATCATTGAAGCCTTGAACCCTCGCGTAAATTTCATGTTTGATGCCCCCCCCTTCCAAACTGAAACAGTGGCCTACTTCACCTGCCACCTAAACATAGCACTATAGCACGTACCGGAAGCGTCCCAGGGGGGAGTTGAACCCGCGGGGGGGGGGCCCCCCCTACACGTGAAGTTTTCACGTGATTCATGATTCTCGAGGCTGCGAGCCCTTGACTTGCTAAAGCAAGAGCAACTCCAGCTAGCTGATGCTAGCTTTCGTGATTATGGGCACCCGTATCCTCCAAGTTCGGCACCCCGTCTTGTGACTGCTGGTATATAGTTCCCTTCTCTGCTGTGGGAACTTCTTGTTTTTCCCAACCCTCAGCCCTCAGAAACGGCATCAAGGTACATGTTACTCAATGATCCAAATGTTGTGGCTTTCAACATCTAAATATTTAAGGAACTCTTTGTATTACACAGGTTTCAGTACAGACTTCAGTCATTTTCAGCTTACTCACGGGTGTTCTTCCGCCTTCAGGTAGCTTCTTGAGTGCTCACCGACACCAGGAACTCTGACACCGAACCCACCGAACCAACGCCGTCCGTCCACGCGGTCGTCGTCTTCCGCCCCAGTGCGCGCTCCGTCGTCCCGGTGGCGGCCTCAAGATCTTCCAGTGCATCACCGCGGGGAAGGCGAACATCAAGGGCGAGGAGAAGTAGGCGCTGATGGTCGAGATGAGATCGGCCACATGTGGCGACTTCAAGGCCTTGGACGGCCGAAACGGAAGGCGGCACTGGCAACGGCGCAGAACCACGGACCGTGGCGTTTGGGGAAGGGAAGAATAGTGAAACGGTGATGGATATGAAAAAGGCTCTCTATAGAGATCAAAGGTTGAAGATGAAGCACTTTTTGGGAAACCCTCAAGAATGAAAGGGTCTCCCATAAGTTGTAGATGTTAGGTTGTAAACTTCCCAAAGGTGGGACTCAGGCTGCAAACACCGAGCTGCGGGATCGCAAAAAGTAAAGAGTTTGCCCCCCCAGTTTTTCTGCCACATCGACCTCCCCCATTCTTCCTCTCCCAGCAATTCCCTGCCAACCCAAGCAAGCCTAAGGACCCAATCCAAGGCTACAAAATGCAAACATGATCCATCATGATCCCAAACACCAAAAAGACAAACGATACCCACACACCCACCAGGTGCTCTGCAAAAGAAAATAAGCACGTCATTTCTGTTCAGCCCATTTCCCTCCAATTCCGCTGGTTCCCTCCCATGTTCTTCCCCCGTTCCGTTCCGTTTGAGCTTAAATCCAAGGCACCACCCCCAAGGTGATGGCAAAGGCCAAGGTGCTCACCGGCACCCGCACCAGATCGTTCTCATAGAGCCCCTCGTGATGTCGATGCGGCGGGCGGAAGTGTTCCAAAACGTTGAACAACGCCTGCACTGCCGGGAACCTGTGGGCGCGGGGGAACGGCGGGTACTGAAGGGTATGGCCGGCGCGTGCGTGCTAAAGGTGAGGGGGAGCGGATTGAATAAAGGAGAAGCAGAACCCAAATAGCTGGTGTGACTTGCGAAAGTGTGGGGAAGATATGCGAAAGGCTTGTGAAAGGCTTAACTAGGCATTCTGGGCACCCTTCCTCAACAAATGGAAGGCGAGTGAGATCTTCTGGGCTCAGCTCCGGTAGATAAGCAACTATACGCAGTTTGGTGTTTTGCTTTCCAAGTGCAGCAGGATAGGCAGGTCTATTCGGACAATCACACCATAGTTCTCTTCCCCCGTTCTCTCACCCGTGTAGCAGAAAAAGGAATCGATCCCTGATGAACTGGAACTGACGACAGGTCCGCACATTCGCCGGAGTATAAACGAGATCATAGATCAATAGACTGAAGGGGAGTGTCTTCGCTTGTTCCTCACAAGGAGTTCTGGTGGTTTGGAGTTCTTGCGGAAAACCCTGGGTCCCAAGATCTCTACTGAAAGGGATGCAAGCGGGTCGTGTTTGGCGCCCTACCCGCCCAAGCACACTGCCAACAAGAATAGTCCACTAAGCAACATTCCCGAGCAACAGCCTTCAATGTCTGGTTTGGCTAGAAGACGCCTGTAGGACATGAATACACGGATTAGTGTGTGTGATTCCCAACTCATTGTTGCACATTGTGCCACATAGTGTGCGCAGGACCAAAGGCCGTTTCAAGCTGTCAATGGCGCTGATGCTCAGGGGTTTGTGGAACAGTTTGCTGGATGTGTGCGGCGTGACTTCCTTACCTTCGGCGCGCTGAAGACCCAGCGACAACCTGGATCCTCCTTTGCAAAGAGACTCTGCTCGAGTTGCCAATGAAATGGTCGAACAACTCATGAGTTGGAAGATGGGTGTGCTCTTGCCTTTGCCTTCTGACTGGAAAAAGCCTGCACCATGCATCCCGGAGGGGTTGTAACCTCGTAGGGCAACTCCCGCAATATAGTGCATATGCACACGTGGCCACGGGTCAAACCTTGCAAAACTGAATGGACACATATTGCATGCATGCAATGCAAGTCGCCAAAGAAAGCGCGCAAACCGAACCGACCACATCGGTTCAACCATGTTGCTGGACGTTCCAAACCAAAACATGAATAGATCTTCAGCCAGCGGCCCTACACCAGGGCATACCCTGGTTTATGCCATGAGAACCTCCCCCAAGATCGATCGTGTTCATCCACGACACATGTTCAGCGGGCAAGCGAAGACCAGCGTCACTGAGAGCAAACATCGGCACATCACAATGAGCTTGTCTTGAACATCGTAGTTCGTCAGGAAGTCTTGCTTGGTGTCTTCCTCAGATCCAAATCAGCTGGAAATCCCCGAGTCCGAGTCCACTGCTTCAGCAACTGCTTCAAAAAAACTGCTGCAACCATCTTTTGCCCTTGTCGTGTTCCAAAACGACCACGGATACGCTCTCACTTCGGAAGTCAACAACGGAGGGTACTTGGGGAGACCCTTTTCAAACAGGGGGTGAACTCTACTGGTGGTGCCATCAGGACCCTTAGCCACCGGACCCACCGAACCCGCTGAACCCTGCCTGCCGGAGCGCGAGCGATTTGATCACGGAAGGCTTCAACTGCTTCGGACTCAGGATGACACAGGGCACCACTTGTGATCACAAACAGTCCACTTGGTCACTGGCAGTCTGGGGTTTGTGCCATCTACTTTGAACCTACAAGTCGAAGACTCGTTTAAAACTCTGTCTTTGAACCTCCCAAATGAAAAAACCCTCTTTGGACTTCTGCAAGAGAAGCAAAAGAATCCTGGAGACTTTCAAGTGCACGAGCACTGGCCATGCCCAATCTCTGGCCACGAGCACCCCTCAACTGCCCTCCATGAGATCTTAGCGTCCAAAAAGGAGAGGTAGCCGCACACAGCAATTCCGCAATAGACCTTGGTGCCACTGGCTTGCGTGGTGCGGACTCTCCCTCAACACATGCGGCTCTTGAACTTCTTGAACCATTAGATTCCTATATTGATGGGAAGAGGTGGTCTAGGGCCCATTAGGGCCCTAGGGTCAAGAATCAGCTATATCATATTGGCCATCCCGGTTCCAAACCACTCCCTCTAAACCCCTCATGTTTGGTGGCTATTCACGCCTTCATCACCGAATCGGACTTCGTCAGATCCCACCCGCCCCCAAGGGCCGCGCGTGTCCACCAAGCCCCTGTCCATCTGCATGGCACAGCGACCATGAAAAATCCTGCGAGAATATTCACCCAAGAGTCACTGTAGATTTTGACAACCATAAATAACACCCAGTGAAGATTCCATGGCAACCAAACTCCCCCGTTTGGAACAGATCAGTTGTTGAGACTCCAAACTGCTGATTTGGTTCCGCCCTGGGGTCTATCCCTGCCCTGTGCTGGGCTGCATGTATTCTAAAATGAGTTCAAAGGCCTCCCCCAAAGAGAAGACTCATCTCCACGAAGGTCCCCCTACTGCTGTAGCACCCAGACCTGACTGACCCCTCTTAAAATCCGAAGACCAGTCTAGAGTCTCGACCGACTCGTGGCCCCAGCACCCTCGTCTTCCGCTGAAGCGGCTGCCCACAGCACCGCCGTCTGCGCACGGAGCACCTGCTTCGCCGCTGATGGGCCGCCGGCGAAGCGCAGGGCGATCTCTGGGGAGTTGGTGTGTGTCCTCGGCGGCGCAAGGCCGCGGCGAAGGGCCGCGGTTCGCGGCGAAGTAGACCGGTTTGGTGTGAATGGGAAGCCTTGGAAGATGGTACGCAGGGTCATTGTCATCCTGGACTAAAGAGAATATGCGGAAAAAAAGAAACTATAGGAAACCGCTGGAAACGGGTAATGTTTTTGGATTGGTGCATATTCTATCTACTCCGGGATATCAATGATATATATAGTATGATATTGTATTTGTTTAATGTAAACCCCCCTGAGGATACGAATTGCAAGAATAACCTGCCACCTGAGATAGATATCATTTTTCTCGTCAGGGATGGAAATTGACCAATCATCCAAACCACCACCCAAAATGTGGCTACACTGCATTTGCCCCATCTCCAACCAAAGCGTTCTTCACCGGAAAACGTCGTTTGGGCCGATGTTGACCACCTCCCGATCGACCCGAACCAGTTCGTCTGCAGGGAACCCAGGCTCGCCGTGGAGCACCGCGGGGCAGAGGCGACATTCCCATCACTGGGCACCTTTCTTGGTGAGCAAAAGAGATGCCCCCTAAGTCATGTCCTTTCTTGGTGAGCTTGGGTGTTTCTTTAAGAAAGGTCCTCCAATCAACCCTGTAAAGATTCCCAGGGTGTGCTCTGAACCGTAGGCCAAGTCTCATGAAGGCAAAGCACGCCATCGACAGCACCTGGACAGCACAGTGCACGTGTGCACGAAGACCAGGGCGACAATGAATTCTGCCACAAAGCCGGTTCATCATGTTTCATCAGAAGGGCACACAATGCAAAGGGGTCGTACTTTTTAGGATTAACAAGAAGTCCTGGGATCTTGGCACTGATGAGATACAGTTGAAACAATATCAAGTTGGATCAAGAAGCAGCCTTTGACAATCTAGCGGTACGGCATATTACCCCCAAAAAACTTGGGCTTTGGAGCACTCTCCTCGTTGAGACCCACCGAAAACACCGAACGTGTGTACTGTACACCTCAGGTCACATCCTGCAGTATCTGACTTTCTGTCGGTGCAAATCGGACTAAGAATCCAAGGAGTCAACATCTCCACCTGGTTCGCCTCGTACGTGACCCAGGGAGATGCCAGAGACGCCAGAGATCTGAGGGCCACATAGGTGCTGTGTTCCCTCTACGAAGGGTAGTTAAGGGTCACTGGCTGGGACCCAACGTTCGGTCACGTACTGACTTCAGCTGGCACGGTGTTCATGTGCAACTCTTCCCCGGGGCTCCGGCCAAACCCCCCCGGTGTCGTTCGTTCGTTCGGATCGCGGCCACCGAGGTTCGACGGTTCGGTTCGGAGGAGTTCGGCGGTTCGCTCGGTGACGCCGACCCGCCGGGTGATGCTGCATGTGCCACACGCCCGTGTACCGTACGGAGCTGCAGCTTAGACCGTCGCCGACGGTAGACCAACACGCTCCAACACGCGCTTGACCTATTGACCTATATATATATACATCATTTAAGGGGTGTTGATTTCAAAGGTCAGTGTAGGTAAGAAACATGGTCAAACTACTTCTTAGCTCAAAGAAACATCTTAAAATCTTCCGTTGTTCGCAGAGTTCTTCCAAGCAAGGGGTTCTTCCAAGCAGGAGGTTCTTCCACAGAGGTGAGCCGATGCTCCGATGCTTTGGATGTCTTGATGGGTTTGATGTAGGGACATTTTTTTGGGGGGGGGCGAGTGAGGGTGTCCTTCCTACATTTGGAGGCTTGAAAACCGGAGCCTCCGAAACTCGGAAAGAAAAAGAAAGAAGCCGGGAAGCCTCTTTCCACTCATCCTCCACTCATCCTCCCCCGAAAGGGTCGCTTCTGAAGGTCTTTCCACGTCCACTGGGTCGCTGGGCCCGCTGGGTCGCTCTTCGCTGCTTCGGTGTCTCCCTGTGGGATCGGATCAACCCTCCGGCGGCTTCTGTGGCGGCGGAATTCTCCGCCCCGCGGGGGGTCTCGGGAGACGGGTCGCCAAACACGTGGAAAGGGCAGACCCAGACCATCCATGGGACTAGGGTCCGTTGAAGAGGGATGTAAAATGAGGTCAACGATGCCAGTTTGATGGATGGTCTGAGATATCAATGATCTCCAATCTATACGACCCCAGGAATATCATTGATCAATCGACCCCGGCGGTTGACTTGCCAGTCCGCCGAACGGAGCGAGTCTCGGTCCCGTCGTCCCACCGTCGTCCCACCGAACGCCGGGTGCACCTGAAAGCTGGAGCGATTCCAACGAGCCTGCGAGAGCACCTGGTCGAACGCGCGAGCTCGAACGCGTGGCGAACGCGAAGGGGTGGGAGTCCCAAGGGGTGGAACATGTGGACGCCCCGGTAGCGGGAAGCCTCCCCAGGCAGGTGGACTAACAGTTGATCAAAACGGCCTGACCATGAATCCGAAAGAAGAGTTTCCTGGAGACTTTGGTGGTGCCGAAGATGGTTGAACTGGACTTCTAGGATTCTAGGGTTGGCTGTTGATGTTGACCATGGGCATGCCCCACACATCACCACGGCTAGGCATGCATCAGTTCTTTTTCCACCTTCTGATCATGGCGGCCCCGGCATCGGGCGCAGCTCTTTCGATTGTGGAAACCATTGCACACAGGATCTGAGTTTACAGGACCTATCCATAAGCTCCAGCATTCAGCAACGACTTCACGACAGCCTGGTGGCCTTTCTCAGCTGCAACTTGTAAGGCTGTTGTCCCACGTTCGTTCACCACATGCTTGGCAGCTCCGGCACCAAGCAAGCACTGCACAACATCCAAGTGGCCCCGCTGAGCCGCAAGAAGCAAAGCCGTCTCCCCATCAGCATTCCTCGCATTCATGTCAGCTCTGGCCTCGAGCAACAACCGCAGAACTTCCAAGTGGCCATTGCAAGCTGAGGCAAGCAATGCCTTTGTAAGATCTGTCTTTGATGCATTCTTGTCAGCTCCAGCTTCAAGCAGCAACTGCACAACCTTCAAGCAGCCTTGCCCAGCTGCTAGAAGCAATGCCGTTGCACCATTTGCCGCTGCTGCATTCTTGTCAGCTCCAGCTTCAAGCAACAGCTGCACGACTTCCGAGTGGTCGTTTTCAGCTGCATAAGCCAAAGCGGTTGCACCATCTGCGTCCAATGCATTCTTGTCAGCTCCGGCAGCGAGCAAGAACTGCACAGGTCTCAGGTGGCCATTCGCAGCTGCTATCCGCATAGCTGTTTCCCGATCTACCTTCGCTGCATCAGCTCTGAAGAGTAACTGTATGAGTCTGAGCTGGTCTTGTCCAGCTGCTGCAAACAGTGCAGCATTTATGTCTGCTCCAGCATTGAGCAAGAGCTGCACTATTTTCAGGTGGCCATGGTGAGCTGCCATCCACACAGCTTTGTCACAATGGACCCTCACCTTCGCTGGATTCTCGTTTGCTCTGTCGAGAAACAACTGCACGACTTTCAGGTGGCCGCATTCAGCGGCTACAGACATGGCATCATCCCTCCGCCTGTCAGCTCCAGTATGAGCTCCAGCATCGAGCAACAACTCCACGACATCCAAGTGGCCACACTCAGCCGCGACAAACAAAGCTGTTTCCCCGAATCCATGTCTTTGGTTCTTGTCAGCTCTAGCGTCAAGTAGTAAGCGCATGACTTCCAAGTGGCCTGCTTCAGCTGCAACATGGATTGGTGGGTCTCCAGTGACTGCATCCATGACATTTGGATCCAGGGGCCTTTGAAGGAGTTGTTCAAGTTCATCCACTTTATTCTCGCGACACTTTTGAATTAGTCTCTCTTCCGTCTCAGGAGCACAAAAGCTTACAATTACCAGCTGCAAACTTGGGATTGGTCTGAAAGGCATATCATCCTTCAGCTCGATCCCTTCACAAACGAGTCTTTGCTGAAACCTCGAAAATCCCACGCGATGTGCCAGGCATCGTTTTAGGTCCCTCACATAATCTCCACGTTCCACCATGCACCCAAGCTCATCCTCGTCAATCTCAACGACTGTTGCACCAGACACAGCAAGGATCTCCATACTTGACACTATTAAGGGCCGGCCTTCCACCTTAAGCTATCGAGTAGACTTGTAAATGTTGTAGGTACAACAATGGTTGCTGCTACTCCTACGGAATGTTGTTTATTGCGGTTTATACAAACCTCATGACCGCACCCATGCGGGCAGCTGGGGAGCCATAGCCTATGAACCCGGAAAGCGAGATGATTCGAAGCTTCGATGACCAAAGAGCCACTTACTCCTCAAGAGTCCACTGGCACCACGGAGAGTTTTCCCTAGGGCTACATGCTCAGTCTTCAGACCCTAGGGCTCCAACCATCTCCTCAGAAGGTGGTTAGACCCCCCAAGCCCACCCCAACCATCTTCTCAGGAGGTGGGCCAGGAGCCCTAGGGAGAACTATGACCTAAACTTTCTGAAGCCAGAAACCTCTCACTTCCCTCATCCCAAAGAACCAAACAAAGAACCTCCATCCCAGTTCCACAATACCACATGTTCCTTTTTGGCCAAGTGGAAGAGGGTGTTCTCTGACAAATTCCGACACGTTGAGTGTTGCATGTTTGCTTTTCGAGCTTTTTCCCCTGGAAGATGGGGAACATCCACTCGCTCACCTCGCAAAGGCACCCCAAAAATGATGATATAAACAAACCAGGAAGTCACATGGAGTTGGGTGGTGTGAAACGTCGTCGTCGTCCCCGACACGTGGAGCTGGATGTGATGTCGGGGGCACCCCCGACTTCCGGATCGCATCCCTCACGGGCACGGCGCTCTTCGGATCCAACACGGCGCTCGAAGAAGGCACGGTGCACGGCCAAGTCTCCACGTCTCTGGACGGCGCTGAAACAGAGCGCCAAGTGTTGAACGATTCAAAGCCCCGCTCAAAGAACTTCAATTGCTCAATGAAATTCACAACATCCAAAAAACCTGCTAAGTGAGAATGGACGCATCTACATACACAGCTGCGTATAACTCTCCCCCCCACATATACCTCTGCACCTCGGTGGTGGTTCACAACATCCCCCCCGGTGCTTCGATCGAGCGCCTCGCACCGTTCGTGTCTGCCTCGTGTCTTGGTCCGCACCTGCTGTAGGGTCGCCTCCTGGGCCGCGAAGTGGCTGGGAGCCTTGAAGAAGACCACCAGGCAGGTGAAGACCTCAGGTCAGACATGTGTAGTATGTCTAATCATGTGAGCTGGGCCTTTACTTAGTTCATCTTGGGAGGTTTTGAGCCTTGCTCATGTGTAGTAGTATGATGTGTTGATTTGGGATGGCATGGCATGGCATGTGAATGTACTGTTCCCTTCCAACAGGACATGGGGTATTTGTCCAATCCTACAATGATGTCTACCAGGACCTTCCCAGTGACCGTCCTTGATCCCAGTGGCGGGTCGGTCACCAAACAGGCCGTATGATTTCAGGTCACGGTTCTACCAATCCTTGAAGAGGTCACGAGTGGAAGGTCCTGATAACCATGTGTATAGTATGGGTTTATCAGGACCTATACAGAACAAAACTATAGTGGAAAGTTCTTTCCTATACAGAACTATGGGTGTGTATGCGTATTCTTTTGTTGAATTCACAAAACCGCAGTAAAAGACCTAGTCACGGCCACCGCGAAGATCTGTCGCATCTGTGGGGATGACTTCAGGTGGCATCTGTCGCAGACTGCAGGGTGGAGTGGGTTCCAACGCGTCTTTCCGGGGAGGGGGAGGAAAAATGGCCCAAAAGTGGATTGCTTCACCGGAGTACTTGGATATATCAGGGTGCTTGTTGCGCTCACGACGATCCGTGCAAGTGACGATGGTGGCGATGCTGCAGGTAGAGGTGTACCGCAAGGCAGACAAGCCCTTCAAACAGCCTCAGCGAGACAGGCCGAGGCCTTCGGTGGCTCTGGGAGGAGGTGAATGCCGGGTGACGATGCTGCAGTCGGAAGCGGGGGATCTCATTGGGGAATGCTGGGTGCGTTTGGGTGGCGTGGTTTTGGAGCTCACCTCGAATTCTTGAGTTGAGCCGGTATAACCTTTTGTCTCGAATTCAACATTTTGATCTGTTTGGAAGGTAGCTTCAAGAATTGTGGGCTGAAAACAACTTGACAACAACCAGATTTCAGCATTCCAAACCCTCAACTCGGGAACACCACACCTCACCCTGCTTCTCAGGTTTCAGTCCCCCACCCTACTTTTCACTTCCCGTTCCGTGCGGCCAGGGCTCTCAAAGGCCAAATCACCAGCGTCGCGGCCGCTAAGACGTTGAGCTTATCGGTGCACCAAACATCCTCACCCCAGAGCTCACACACCTGGTAAAACGGCAGAGGCGGCAGTTTCAGCCGCCCCTTTCACGGTTGGACCGTCCGGTCACAGGAGGACCGTGTTTGGGGATGTGCAAACTGGGGAAGTCCGCCGTCCGTGCGACAGATCTGCAGGTGCAGGTGCAGCTCCCTGTGATTCTCGAAGGGCTGCAAACTGCTTTGTGCTTTTTTGGTCTCTTTGTCGCTCTGAAAGTATAGCGAAGCTGCTGTACTTGTTGGCACAAGGCAAAACGTTGAGTGTCTTCCCGCTTTTGGGGCAACTCATGGCTTTAGGTTTGAGGGTACCGATCTTTTCTATGTAGATAACAGGTGGCCCGCTACAAACTTCATCTTACAACTATGGCTGGCCGAAAGACCACTTCAATTAGACACACCGAAAAGAGCCGCTCAAGCCCAAAACCTAGGCATCTCGTGTTCAATCACCTTGACTCAGTGCCTGTCCAGCATGTCCCATGCTGCAATATCTCCTGACATATTTTGGGGCAGCACCCCGGCAAGAGTTGGGAACCACTTCACCCCTTCTGAACACCTGGGGCACATAGTCCATGATGAAGACCACCTCAAGACACTTGCGGTCGACCGATGCCAGGACCCCCGAGCGAAGGACCGAGGGCTGGGCGATGCCTTCGGACGGACTATGGGCGATTCGGACGGGACGGAAGCCCATTTCAGTGGAACTTTTCGGAGGTTCAGCCCAAAGCCTAAATAAACCCTATAGCTATAGGGCTCCAAGGGCCTTCTAAGAAGGTGGGACTGGGGTGGGTTTAGAGGGTCCAAATACCTTCTGAGGAGGCAGGACTGGAGCCCTAGGGAAAGCCTAATAAAGCAGAACCGGCTGATTCTGCTGGTTCTGCTGTTCTTCGGTCCAACTGATCAGTCTGGAATCCTGGATGCAAGGTGCTGGACCTTGGGTATGTGCGGGTGCTTCGTCTGCTTCGTGTGCGCGTGCGGAAAGGGCATAGAAAAAGACATGAGCGAGATGAGAGCAGGCAACGGCGAGGGTGAAACAAAGAAGACCAGGATGCTTGATGTGTGGGATCTTCACTATCCATGGATGCTCTGAAGATCTTCATGTATGATCACTAAATCCCGTTCATCATTGCTTCACCATCCGTTCAAAACGAACGTCTCTGGATGTTCATTGTCATAACGCACGGTTCGCCAGGAAGGAGAGAAACCGGCGCCCCCAATCACCAGTGCGTTTCAGATTTGAGTCATTTCCATGTACATATCCTCCAAAAAATCACACCTGCATTCACACCACCAAACCAAAACCTACGGTTGGGGCAGTCAATCCACACCCCTCCATAAGAATGTTCTCCTCATATCTCCTCCTCCCCAGCAAACGCTTGCGGAACCGCACGTCCTTACGCCCAGATGCGTAGGTGGCGACTGCCCCCAAGCCCTCCACGAAGACAAAAAGGTCCAAGGTCATGCCTCCCAGGTCAGGGTAGTCACGTCATCTTGGAAATAGCGAAGTATGCGAAGTAGCTCCATACACATCACGATGTCATGCGGACGAAGTAATCAGCTTCGACGTTTTGATTTGAGGGTGCGATGGCGCTGGCAACGTCCATGTGAAAGTGACTCGGAAAGTAGATACCCATTTCCTTGGAAGTAGCCACGCGCAAAATGGAAAAACATCTTCCGGCTCCTCACCCACAACCTGCCAACCCCCCTGCGGCCTCCGTATTTCCCCAAGATGTCCGACATCAGCTGGCCATAGGAGCCATGGCTCGTCTCCAAGACGCAATCGAACAAGATGGTGTTGGAGTAATAAGTGAAGACCCCGGCGAAGGCGAAGAGTGCCAAGGAGCCTCAAATTTTTGGTCACCCTGTTAGCACCCATTCTTGGGCACTTCTTTGCAAAAGAGGAAGGCATCCCTTCTTCTTAGCAACAAAGAGGATGGGATCCTCATTCTCCTTCATGTTTCCCCATCCCATGACAAGCTGGCGGGCACAAACCATAAGGCTGCAGTGGGCCAGTGGGGTGCGCATCTACGCACACGAAGCCCAACTGAGGACCCAGAACGTTGGGACCAACCAAGTCTTCCCTCTCCCATTCCTCCCCCCGCGGAAGAAGTAGCCCTTCTCCAAAATCCGCATGTCCCAAGCGGCCCCAAATGCCCACGCAGCTCACGCCATAGGGCAGCGCTAGGACACCTCGGGGGTTCTGTGGAGCTTCCGTGTGGCACGCGCTGAACGGTGGACCCACCTGCAAAGGGTTCTCTTGAGGGTGTGCCTCAGGTGGTATGCCTGGTTGGGACAGGGACTCAGGGGTGATGGTGGACAAGTCTTGGAACGGTTTGGGACATGGACTGGAATGGACTGAAAAGGCCAAACGTTTGGTGGAGAACGATTCACCAAGCCTGTGGCTGTCCTTTCTCTGTGTGCCTTTCTGAGCACAATTCCACGTGTCTTTCCACATTCTGCGATGTTCGGTAGGCCCCTTTGACCATCACGGCTAAATAGTTGCTGCGCTTTGGTGGCTTGGCCGCAACAGCAAACAAGTTCCTTCACACAGTAGGGGGATCCACTTCCATGTGCGTTTGACTTGTTAGTTGATTTTTACACTACAAGCACAAGCATTATACCTCAATACAATTGTAAAATAGCTTCTGTAACTCTGTGTGGATGCCTAATTACTCGATTTGACCTACAAATTCACCAGTGCTCGTGGCGTGGCCCCGACCCAAACCTCTCCTTCGCACGCGCTTAGCGCTAGCGCGCCTGTGCCGATGGCCGCTGAGATCAACAAGGCCAGTGAGCCCCCAGCAGATCCTTCGCTGAAGGAGCTCCAGCCCTTGTCCTGCCTCAGCATCAACGGAGGGAAGGGGCGGCCAGGTCTGCAGGGATCCTGCAGCATGTCTCTGAAATCATCCTGAGGTGGATGCCATGACACGTTGGACCATGAAATACGAAGACCAAACAGGGGGTGGTAAACTCCACTTCCATGTTTTTTGGAGTGTAGCAGCTGCATGTAGCAGCTGGTGCTATGAGAACGAAGCTTTTGGCATGAACAGACCGGAAACCAACGGTGTAATCTTTGGTCACATGTTGCCACGCAACCCCACACATAGTGGCCCTACTCCTCATCCACCCAAACTTCGGCATACAAACATTGGCACTGAGTCACTGAGGTATGCGAAAGCTCCATTTGGCATAGAAGATGCCTGAATCTCAACCTCCGAAAAGAACGGAAAAAAACTAACACCAAAAAAAACAACTATCTCCCTCAGATCTCCGCCAAGTTCCACTACCCTTCCTCCTCCGCGACCCATAGGTCACCCCCCTCGGGTTCAGCCACAGGGGCGGCAAGGTTTTATCCTTGGTGGCCTTGGGCAGCAGTGGCTTCTTCGCCGCCGGGCGCAGCTCCATGGGCGCCGCACGTCGCCGCCGCGCCAGGAGGTCACCCGGTGGAGTGGGAACAATGGCGGCGCTGCGAACGATGGGGTTTGGGGTGGCGTGGGCTCCAGCGGAACTCTCTTGGGAGTGAAGAACATGGGGTTTGGGATGGCATACGAATGTTCCAAAGTCTTGCATAGCCATGCAAGGGAGAGAGAGAGAGAGAGGATTAAAGAGTAAGTTGAGCAGAAAAAGTCAGATCCTTCAGCACTAAAAGTAGTAGCTGTGTCTTCTTAGGTCTTGTTCTTCTTATTCTTGTTCTTCGGCCCAAGGAGTGGACTCCGAGCCACCAGTGAGCCGAAGACAGCTGCGTTGGAAACTCAGGGCATGCGGGGCATGAAAAGGGGAAGATCACCATCCCTACAATTACATGCTTCAGCATGCTTCTACTTGGTTCTACTTCAGCAAATCCATCGTGCTAATAAGCCCTCCACACGGACCGGTCGTTGGGGCCTCAGGATCAAGCTTTAGCCTAGAACTAGGGCCAGCTTGCTCTGCTTCACTGAGGTGCAAAACATACCAAGCCGCCCAAGCTCATTCTGCGTGTTTCATCCCGCGCCTCCCGCACCGTGCTCGACGTGGATGGTGTCGACCGAGCGGTCGAACCCCATCGAGCGCCCCGACCCCAGCTGCAGCCGCCAACACTGCCGCAGCACTGCAGGGCCTCAACGCCAAAGCCGCTAAGCCCAGAACCGAACCGATTCACCGGGTGCCATCCTTGAGGTGTGATTCGGGATGCGCTCCACCGGTGAATTTGAGGTGGCAAACCCCCGAAGAATTCTGTTTGCTGCTCCCAGGAGCCGGAAAAAAAGGAACAGCGTCGCTATATGAGAACGTGGATTAACTAAAAGGAACGATAAACATCACGCTATAAGCCGAAGCAAAACGAGGACCTAACCAAACCCCACCATGACACCTGTCCAAGAAAGTTTGTCATGTACCATGCCATCCTGTCCGGGTGTTCAATGGAGATCCCTAAATAAGTCCACAACTGGACACCCAAACAGGATGGTCCAGAGGTGGTGGACTCTCCCTTCCCGCTCCACTCCGGTAGCTCTCCTCCTCGCAGGGTCTGCCCTGTAGAGAAACGACCTCACCAGGCCCTGGCACCTGGTGGTGCCTGGTGGCGCCTGGTGCCCTATCCCTTTTCTAATCCGGGCGATGGGAGGCCTACAAGGGGTTTTCAGTGCCATCCAGGGACATGGGATGTGATGTCGTGACAGGGGCACCCCGGACTGAGCTCCAACCCCCAGACATGGAGCTGCTGGTATAGTGGTTTGATTTTGAGGGTCAATATAACCCCATGGATTCTTGGGGTATGTGACCAACAGGGAGTCGATATATGAGGTGCGACCAAGCGCTTTTGCAGAATCACAAGACCTCCTTCTGGGTTCGTCTCCATTCGTCTCCTTAAGAAAGGTCATTCTTTTCGTTCAACACGAGAGAATCGATGCGCCAGCACGATCGCAGCGATTCTGCCCAAATCGCGCTGCAACCCTCCTCCATCGCCACATCTGTGCTCCACCAAATCCCATGACTGGTGCCCCAGCCGTGCCGTTCTCCATCGTGCATCGTGCACGTGTGCGCGGGTCTCCACCGCAGCGGTGGACGGTGCCAGCCGGGCCTGAAACATGGCAAAGGAGGCCGCTTCACTGACCCTGAGAGAGTGCAGATGACTCACTTTACCATAAAAAAAGAAAGTTAGTGGTCGGTTATGACTCTCAGGTGAGGTAAAAATATGTCATTGGACGTTCTGAGAGTTCCGTTTTTGGAGTTGCTAACTTGGAATTCAAAGTGCAAGTTGGGATGAATGTGAATGCATTGTACTTTGGACATGCATTAACTGCCCCGTACATCATCTGTGAACAACACTTCTAGAACACAAGCAGCCGCGGTCAGAAGTGCCTAGAACTCCCTGGAGGCCAGCAGCATGTTGACCCCCCCAAACCATCGTCGCACCCCATCGGTGAGGGGAAGGGCGGGAGGGAAAGCATCGGAGCAACGCAGCAGCGTCATTACGTGGGTGTGTGTTTTAATAGGCCCAGTGCATCCCAGTTACCACTATACAAGGAACCAGGGATTCGTTCGGTCTATGGGTTTAGTCTTTGGAACCACTGGTTACCAGCTATAGTGGTAACTGGATTCCCTGGGAGGGAGACCCACAAACCAATGAGGTGTGGATGCTGCTTTCCCGAACCTTTCAGGGAGTCCTTGGGACGGCACCGATCTAACAACCCTCACCTGACGGAAAAACTCCGTGGCGACCTGCTACGGACATTGTACAAGCAAAGAAACCATATTATGTCAATCTACCTAGCACTTCCAATGGGTGCCCAATGGAGACCTGTAGGTAGGGTAGGGTTGTCCATTGGTGACCCGTTGGAAGCACCTGGTAAGCTGTTTGTAAAGAGCAAGGCATCCCATCCATCCCGTGATCCTCCATCCTCAAGCTTTTGAGATTTCTCAGAGTTCTTGACTCCTGGTTCTTCTATGTTCTTCTCTTTTTCATTACCCAAACCATCCATGGGACTGGAATAACTATAGTTAATATTACATTGACCCCATTTTGCGACCCCAATGTAGGTAACTATTCCAGTCCCATGGATGGTGTGGGTTATATCAATAGCTGTATCCGACCTACAAACCCCAAAGTCATATGTTGCCCTCCACGCCGGAAGGCCTCACAAAAATCAGTCTCCAACTCATTTCCAGCTGGGTGCTACGCTTGGGGAAGGGCTATTGTAATGGTTCTTTTGTTGTTTTGAAAACAAAAAGGTTGTGAAAGGGCTAGTCAGTCATCTCTATGTGTGCGTTAAAATTCATATAATTGTTGTTGGTGTTTTTTCACTTTTTAATCTCGTCCCCTCAATCGACATCGCCCGGCCTGCGACAAAACTGCTGGTGCTGCGAGTGATGCGCAGCCTCGGCGGTAGGGAGTTACTGCAGGTGGAAGTGATGCGAAGTGCTTCGGTGATCAATCGACATCTCCCATACCTGGGGCATATCCCATTACCAGTGGATGATGATGGTGAGTGGAATGTGGGAGTGGAATAAACAAACCTTGCGTATATCATGACCACAGCACCAGTGGATGATGATGGTGAGGTTCGTCAAGGCCGAAATCTCTAAAACCATGACAATTGTTTACCAACTGTTGCCTGTTGCGGGTTTACTGGGACAAACCCTATATACTAAATGTACGAGACCATAGGAACGATTGGCCGAACATGAAAAGCATCAAGAGCTTTGCCATGAAAATCTTCTCTGGTGAAAAAATAATAGTTGCATTTGGGGCTTTTGAAGTCTGGCGCGGAAAGATATCACTCAAAATTCCCTCCCTTGCCTGGTTGTAAACAACCACCATCCAGTTCCTGGTCAACCCGTGGTGTGCAGATTCTTGAAGTAGGAGAGAATCTTTGAGAAACGAAAGGACCACTCCCTGGCATCACAATGGAAGTGGAAAAGGGGCCACTTGGATGACCCTTTTCCTCTTACAAACAGGGATTGTCCACTGGCCTGAACATGTTGGAAGGACAATGTGGTGTTCTGGCAAGAGATGCCACTCGGAGACCCGCACTCTTCCAGCTCGGTTTTACTAAGAGAATCTACCGCCACAGTACGTGTGTCTTCTCTCGGAACATGGTGGAAAATGATGGAAAATCCCAAAACCCCCCTGACACCTTAAAGCATATATAAGTAAAAGAAACATCAACATTATATCTAATTATCAAACCACACGGATTCCACAAAACCTCCAAAAGGACTCTCGGATTCGGATCCGAAGATCGGAGCAACCTCCCCACGCCGGGTCCCATCTGGGCTCTTCCCCACCCCGCATCGGCGAGGTCCCGGGATACCTCGGCGCGTGGGGCGCGAAGGGGGGGCGAGCAAAGGGGGTCTTTGTCCGGCTCGGAAGGGAGCGTGGATTGGCGCAAGGCTCAGAGGGAGCGTGGAAAGGTTTGGGAGATGATGGGATGATGGGATGTGAGGAAAAGACTTTGGATAAGGTTTGGATCATCTTCGTTTTCTACGCTTCAGTCGGTTCAAGGGTTGAAAGGTAAATAATAAGACATTTATCGGATCGCCTATGGGGTGGCCAAGTAGGGCCAAAACAAAAAAGCTCTTGTCTTAAGAGATTGGACAAGGGTGGCGCTGTTTTCCCCAGGTCGATGCTGTTGTCCGGCGCCTGTGTGACCGGTGCAATGAGTCTGGTCCGGCTGTCTCTGTAGGAGTCCAAGCAACGGCTCCCAGTACAGGACTTTAAACACATGTAATATAAACGAACCAAATCGGATACAGAAGAAGTTAACGACAAGAAGTCTAGTCTACACCCTAAAGTATACACCCTAAACATCCCTAAACCCTATATATCAGCAGTCTGGATGCCCAGAGGATGGGATCCTTTATATCTGGGTCTATGTGCCCAGAGGATCCGTTCAGCTAGCTTTGGGTCTGCAGTGAGGATCGTCTACCTTCTCTTCCACCTCTGGGTGCGTCCTTCTGGGTCCCGGACATTGGGCGGTGCCCCTGAGCGACGTTGGCGGCGGACAAGCCGGTGCCGGTACGGGTGCCGCAGCGACCGGGTGTTGGGCACTGTTGGGAGCCCAAATGGTGTGGGGTTTGGGGGAGATGTGTTTTGGAATGGAGGTATGGTTTTCGAGCTTGGCTTTGGGCCAGGATATCTGGGTTTGGAGCTTCGGGGGTTGGGTGTTTAAACTGTTTGGAGGTCCAGTCTGACTTTGTGGACGGGCGGTCTCCAAGCCACAGTCCCTACGACCGCCCAAAGGGTGCCCTGTTTGGAGATCCCCAAGTTAGTGTAGTTGGATGGTATGGATCCACATACCCTCTGTGAGAATGATTGGAGACACTTGTATTCTGTATTTAAGTAAGAATTAGTTAAGTTAAGTATATATTCACTAACCAGGGGTCCGTCTGCACCTTCCAAACGGAGGTATGGTACTGATCTTCTCCGGACCAGGAACAAAGCGAAAAAGCTCGAACCCTCTCTCTCTCCACAAAGCACCTCCGCTAAGCGTCACTGATGGCGCACGGACCCTACTTTTTCCTGCGTGGGATCTCGTGCCGTAAAGGGCAGCTGGCATTCGACCAACTGACATGTGAACCTTCAAAGCAACCATGGAAGTGCATACAACACTCCCCCTTCGTTCAGCCGCTTGGCTGTTGCGATCCTCAAAATCGCAGGCCTCTGTAGGCCTGCTTCCAGCTCAACCTGCCCTTTGACTCTCCAGGGTGGCACACTGCGAGCATGGAGTGTACCGCAAGACTTCACCTCGGTCCAGCTTGGAGCATGCTCTGTTGATGTGGGCGTAGCCACCCCAGTAGTTCGTCCAGAGATTCCAATCTCTAAAAAACCATGTTCTTCTTGCACTCCGGACACCATCTGGAGCGACGGACTTCTCCTGTCCGTGGTGCCCGGATGTACCCACATTCCATTGACCCATGGTGGGCCCTTCCGAACCTCGTCGTGAGGACGACAGGATCTTCTTCATCTCCTGCCGAAGGTGTTGGTCCGGCTGGACTTCTCTTTGGAGCTGCTTGGCCCCTTCCCCCTCCTTGTGCTCTGGCTGGTGTTGTGGCTGCGGATGCCGGATCAGATGATGATGCGGCACCTCTTGACCTTTCTTTTTCTTCTTCCTCCCTTCTCTTTTTCTCTCCTTCTTTCTCATTCTTTCGCTCCACCTCTTGGCCCCTTGAGCTCACCTGGCCTTGAGGCTGTGGCGATGGAGACGGTCTTCCCCAGATTGTGACTTGCGTCACTGGAGACTGGGTGAAGTGTGAGGCAATGTGAGCTTGGCCTGGAGACTGAGTTGGAGTGTGAAGCCATTCGGCTGCCGTCTGTCGTGGCGTCCTTGGAGCAAGAGGCACTGGAGACTGAATTGGCGAAGGAAGGTGGGCCGGCCTTTTCATTTCTTCTTCTTCATCTTCACTTTCTTCCTTTCTTCTCATCGTTCTTAGCTTCACGGTGCTCCCCTGTGGTGGTCTGGGAAGACTTCGCACTGTCTGCTCGTCATCACTTCGTGATCGGCTTGACTGTGGTACTCCTTCCTTCAGACATAACCACAGGGCGCCCAGGATGGCCACAATGAAGAACATCAATGCCATCCATTCCCACCAAGTGAGATCTTCATCTTCTTCATCTTCTTGGCCCTTCGCTTTTGTGAGCATAGCGGCCATCGTGATGAGCCTCAAAATCGTGGCGGCCTTTTCACTTCCTTTCTTTCTTTCTCCATTTCCGGCTTGAGTCTCCGGATCCTCCTCTCTTTCTGCTTCTTCCCTCAGCTCCTTTGGCTCCTGACTTTCTTCCTCTTTTCTCTTCACATCTTCTTCTTCTTCTTCTTCTTCTTCTTCTTCTTCTTCTTCTTCTTC
>CAXAMN010023184.1:194522-255899 GCA_963970005.1 Durusdinium trenchii | reverse complement strand
TTCTTCTTCTTCTTCTTCTTCTTCTTCTTCTTCTTCTTCTTCTTCTTTTGCAGCCACCTTTAGGAGTGTACCCATGTTCATCCTCCTCTTGAGCTGCTCCAATCTTGGTGCTGACAATGGCTTCGTTCCAGCGTCGGCGATCATCTCCTCTCCTGGGATGTGGTTCAGGCTCCACAATCCATCCAAGATCACCTGCCTGGCGTATGCCGACTTCATCCTCAGGTGTCTGGTTCTCCAGTTCCCACCCTCTGTGGTGAGGATGGTGAGTCCGGACTTGCTGTCAGTCCAGGCCATGCGAGTGGTTGGCCCGAAGATTTCATCGATGATCACACCAATGGACTCACCGGCTGTCATGCCTTCAACAACTTCATTCAGCTCTGCTTCTGCTGTGCTGAGGGTGATGGAGCTTTGGCGGCCAGACCTCCAAAGGATTGGAGTGTTTCCCAGCAAGACCATGCTGCATCCATGTGACTCTTCTGAAGTTGGGGCATAGCTGGCGACCGTGTAGACGTGGATGATGGCCTGTTCATCGGCCTTTTCCTCAAAAATGAGGCCTTCTTCTTTGGTTCTCCACAGGTACCCTTTGACCTGTTGAGCTGCTTCTTGAATGGCCCTTGTGGCCTTGAGGACATTTGATCCCATTCGTGACACGGTGTACATGAGATCTGGTCTTGTCCGTGTCACCGTCCACAACAACTCTCCCACCACCTTTTGTACTCCTTTGACTTCAGCAGCTGTGGGTGGTGGATCATCTTCTTCCATGACCGACTGGTCCTTCGTGATCGGGATCTTTCTCGGCTTCGGCACTTCAGACTCCTGCTCCAAGAGATCGGTGATGAAAGACTGTTGAGTCACCAGCCAGCGATCCCTTTGGGTCTCTTGATTGACCTGCTTCATGATCTCAATGCCCAGGAATTTCGTCGGCTTCTCACTGATCCTCTCCGGAGTCGAGGTCGTCCACGTTGATCTAACCTTTTCTTCCACTACTTGGAGAATTCGACTTGGTGCAGTAATGAAGATGTCATCCACATAGGTCATCAGGAGTCCTTGGAGTTGGCTCCCTTCTTCATCGTCTTCATCCTTCTGCACTATCCGCCACAGATTTGGCTCTGACTCCATCGCAGTCAGCTGCACTTGACTGATCCTTCCAGCTTCATCGGGGATGTCAATCTCGAGCGATTGCAGCGTCTTGTCTCTGTGCTCTCCCCACAACCGAGGCGAGCGTCTAAAGCCATAGACGGCTTTCTTTGGGAGGTAGTAGGTGTCCTTGTCAAGGAAGCCTCTGTCCACAAAGAAAGATGGTGGACACACCAAGAGCAACTGTTGATCTTCTTTCTGTTCCATCTCGGCATTCAAGAAGGCGGTCTTGACGTCCAGGACACTTCCTTCCCATTGATGGACTGAAGCAACCCAAATCATGATGCGAAGGGCAGCAGAGTCAGCCCCACCTGAGAAGTTGTCTTCATTGGGATCTTTGCTTTCAAAGTTGCCGCAGACTACCCAGCGGACCTTCTTCTTTCCTCCCCTCTTCCCAGGCTTTCTCGTGAACACGAGTTTGGATGGGATCAACTCTATTCGAATCCCCCTCTTTTCAGCATCTTCGATGAGCTCCTTCATTTCTTTCTTGGGAATCGGCTGCAGGGCCAGCTTGTCTTCGACGAGTGAGGTGACCTCTTCACCTGCTGCTGGTTTCCATGCTTCCCAGTTCTGAGCCACCTCCTTGGCTGACACGATCCTTGTTTGTAGCACCTCTTCTTCTTCCACCTCTGCAGCCACCATAGATCTCCTGAGGCAAGCAATCAACTGAGCATTGATGACTGCGAGTTGAGGTGAATCTTCCATTGACAAGAGGGCTTCTTCTTCTAGGACCTTTCGCATCCTTCTCTTCGCTTCTTCTTCCTTCTCCTCAACCTCCCCCTGTTCCTTCTGGATCTTTTTGACTGCGGTCTTCCCTCGGATCCTCCTCCTGAGAGATAGCCCATCCAAAAGTTCCTTTTCCAGGGCGATCCAATGTCCCTCTGTTGGTGGATCTTCCAACCTCCTCATATAGCATCTTGTGAGCCTTGGTCTTTCATCGTCCCTCACGATCCAGTGTCCGTGGTTCTCAGGGGACGGACAGAGATACCTCACCCGTTCACTTGTTGGGCCCAGGTCATCGCGCTTCCATCTCCTTCTCCTTACCATGACCTCCGTCAGGAAGGGCGGGAAGTTGGGAACTTGGTGGAGCCTTTTCGCTCTGAGAACCTCGTTGCAGTGTCTTAGAGCCCATGGCCACCACTTCGAAGTTTCTTTGGCCTGATGTAAGGCCTTCCGCACCATCGACTTCAGTGCTTTTACTGCCGCCTCTGCACGTCCGTTGGACTGGGGTTCGTCCCCTGCAGTTTTGGTTAGGATGATTCCCCGCCGCCTTGTCCAGCCATGGAAATGGCCTGCATATTCATGGCCTTGATCAGTGTGTATCTGAGCGACGGAGTATCCGTCCATCCTCAATCTCAGCAGCATGTCCATTGTCGTCCTTGTGATTTCTTTGGCCTTCTTTGAATGCATAGGCAATGCTAACCTGAAGGTCTCGATCTTGAAGTCCTTTGGTGGCTTCTCTTCTGCCTTTCCAAGTTCATCATCTCTTTCTTCTTCATCTCGATGGATCTGTTCCAACAGATCTTCACCTGCTTCTTCTTCAGCGTCGGTGAGGCCATGTAGGACTTCATCTCCTTCCTCCACCTCAGCCTTATCTTCTCCTTCTTCATCGTCCTTTGAATCTTCTTCAATTGGCGGCCATTCTTCTTGACCTTCTTCAGACAGCTGTTCCTCCCCCTGTACCTTGACATCCACCGTGCATGGAACCGCCCAAGTGAGTGTCCCTGCTAGGAAGTATCTTGACTGGAATCCTCCTAGATCATAGGCGGGCTTCAACGGGCCAGCTGTGTCGAGAGAGAGGACTCCAGCGAGCTTGTGTTGGACTTGGCGATGAGGTGAACACTGCTGTCTCGCTTCTTGGCAGATTCTGCAGTCTCTCCTGCTTGGTGTGTGGCCCAGGGCAATGTGTTCAGACCACGAGAGAACACATGCTTTGGCCTTTTTCTTCATCACTTGGGTCATCACTGCTTCTGCCAACATGGTCATCATCCCCGGAGGCCACCGTGCCAGTTCCCAGGGTCCTCGAACCAGAGCATGGCTGACAGTCTTGGTGGAAAATTCCTCAGGGATCAGCTCAAGGGTTCCAGCGACTGTTGTTGGCTTCTTTGCAGCACCACCGAGCGGCTTCTGGAAGAACGTGACCTCCTTCCATCCAAATTCCTTTTGAAGATCTTTCCATTCGGTAGTGTCCCAAAACGACACCACTTCAGGGTTGTAGTCCTTCGGGCTAGCTGGCTGTTCAATGCCAAAGCCCATGACTTCAGTTTCTTCTCTTGCCTTCTTGAGGGAGCTGTCGAGCATGGCCAAGAAGATCATCCTCCAAAGCAAAACATCATCTTCGAACAGTTTGCGGCACTCATCACTTGAGGCGTCTTCAACCCCAAATTCCTCGCCACCCCACTTTCGGATGGGTCTTGCAGTGGTCCAATCGACCTGCTTGTGCCTCATGACACTTCGTGTCCTGCAGTTTGGGCCTCCTAGCAAGGCAAGAAGCTTCCCTTCCCACACGGACCTCACTAGTCCTGCATAGGGTCCTCGGTCCAGGAGCATGTCATGGCCTGGGCCTCTTTTGATGTCCACCTCCAGGAGCTCTCGTTCTTCACCTCCTTTCTGCTTCCAAGCTCTTTCAAAGGTGAATCCTTCATCGGCTCCTGCATACAAGTGGCACACATAGCCATCTCGTCTCATGGCCTTTCGTTTTCTTCTGTTGGCTGGAAGATCTGACCATTCACCCGGCTTGACCACCAGCGATTCTTTCACTTCCTTGGGGAGTCTGCTCAAGACGGGATGGGCATTCACATAGTCTTCCATCCACTTGATCTCCCATTCAAAATCATTCTCCTCTTTCAACTTCATTCCTTTCTTCACCTTCTCGAGCTCCTCAATGAGGTCCAGGGCCACTTGTCGTGGCAGCTGAGGGCATCCATCTTGATCTTCAACAGGCAGCTCTCCTCGCAAGGGGTGGACTACCCTGAGTTGACTTCTTGACCAAATCACGGAACATCCCAGCTTTTCAGTCAGGAGCCCCATTGGGATGATCGGCTCGATGTCGGCGTCAGCTGAGACCATGGCTCCCCCTGGAGAGATAGGGAGACTGGTGACTTGTCCATCTGCTAGGGCTACCTGAACCCTCTTGTAACTTTCAACATCTTCACCTTTCTTCACAGGTCGAAGTGGATGAGTGGCCCCAGAGTCAAGAAGACCTTGTCGCTCACCTTTCTTGAGTCGCCTCAGTTTGAAGGTCTTCTGCTTCAAGGCGTTGAGCTGCTGCTGGAGACGTTCCACCACTTCAGATCTTTCCGACGTGTCCCCACCCTTTGATGATGGAGACGTATTGGAGGAACTTGGACTTGGTCCTCCATTCATGCCCTTCAGCATGTCATTGGCTTCGTTCAGCAACTCCTTTATGGAGGGCTGCACTTCTTCACCTTCCTCATCTTCACTCTTGTTCTTTCCGACCTTCTCCTTCTCTGCCTTTGAGATCTTGGGCCGGGGCGAACCTTCTTTGGCTTCCTTTGGCCTTGTGCAGGCTGGCGCGAAATGCTCTGGCGATCCGCAAATCCAGCACCGCTTCTTTTCATCCTTCTGTTCGTGTGAGAACGTGCACGACTTTCCCCTCCTGCATCCTTGGTCAGAGAGGTAGAACCTGCACTTTGGCTTTTCCTTCTCTTCGCCTTCTTTTCTTGTTCTTCCTTCTCTGGAATCCTTGGGCTGTTCTTCAAACTTCTTCATCTTTGGCGCTTCCCCACTTGAGTCCTTCTTTTGTGCTTGGTGACCCATTTGTTCCAATTCTGCTAACAAATGCTCACTGTACTTGGACACAGACTCGTGGGTTGGAACAGCATCAACCATCAAGGAGCTTCGGACCAGTTGAAGTCGGAAGTTCAGCTCAGGAAACATCGTGATGAGCTTCTTCATGAGGCGTCCAAGACCCCTAGCCAAAATGGTCGGGTCTGGAATTGAAACTCCCACCTCCTCTGCTCTTCGCTTCCACCTCAACCATCTTCGAAGTGTGACGATGCCCTGGCCGACGGTCGAAGCTTCTGCAGGGCCTTCCAACGCAGCCAAGATGTCGTTCGGCCAGTCCTCCTGGCTGATAGGCAATCATGCCTTTCACCAAAATTCCAAAGGCCGTCAAACTCTTCGATGACACAACCTCTTCTCTCAAGGCCTCTGGGACAGCGCTCAGCAGCAATGCAGTTGCTCGCTTCTCCAAGCGGGACCACTTCCTCATTGAAAGCTTGGTGCTTGGCACGATCTGGTGTGTGAGCCTGTCCAAGGGAGATTTCACAAGGTGCTTCTGGTACCATTGGCGGGCTTCTTCTAAGGTCAAAGTCCACCATTCCTCTGAGCTGGGTGTGAGGTCAGCCATCAGAGGAGCTAAGAGCAAAAGCCAGTCCGAGAAGTCAATCGGGGCTGACTCGCTATTCCATTCTGCCAACTTCGGCAGGTCAACACTGTGTCGCACTGTCTCCGGGTCTTGGTCTTGACCTGTAGAGCCACCTTGCGACATTCGATCTTGGATCTTTTGCATGCCCTCAACAACCTTCAAGATCACATTGAGGGTCTGCTGATGCACTGAATCATCTTCTAGGAAACTTTCTTTCTTTTTCGTTCCCCTTCCTTTTCCCGTGGCCTCCCGGCCTGCTTCCTTGCCTTTGCCATCACCTTCACGAGGTCGATCTTCTGGCACTTCTTCCACTCCTGTCTTTGTTCTTCCGCGGCCTCCAGCATGTTCATCGCATCCGGAGCTGCCATTTGGCGTTGCAAAAACAGGATCATCTTCTTTCGAGGTCGGCTGAACCCATGACAGCCTTCTGACTTCCTGGTGGAGTCTTTGATTCTCCTCCAGAAGGTGGCTGATTCGTCGATCGGCCATGGTCGGACCGCCCATTGGTCCTTTTGGTTTTGCTTGCATCTCAGCTCGCAAAGCATTGTTCTCGCTGAGGAGCTGCTGCATCTGGATCATCATTTCTTCCTTCTCCTGACGCTCGAACTCCATTCGTTCATGGACCCGCAACATCAGGTTTTCTTTTTCTTCATCATCCCTTCTTCCACCCTTTCCTTTCTACACTTCTTGCTCGAGGAAGGCTGGTCTGTCGAGGATGGAGTGCATTGGTGTGTCGTACATTGGTGTACCGACTTTGGCATAAAGCCATGGTGCCTGTTGTTGAACTCGGTGCAAATCATCAAGCTGGGCAGGCGTGAACAACGGTGGTGTGCAAATGGAGTGCTGTTCAGGGACTTCACTTTCTTCGGGGATCCCACCAACACCACCTCCCTTCACACTTCCCTTTCCATCTTCACCCTGCTGGTCCTGGATGGCTTTCGGACCCAACACCTGCGGGGTCCTCATGTGAGCTTCTTCTTCTTTCTTTGGCTTTCCTGGACTCGGAGCTTCAGTCTTTGGCCTCGGGGTCGATGAAGTCGCGGCTGAGACCTTAGAGTGGCTATCCTCAGTTGACGGGACTGTGAGAGTGGGTGACCTTGTCGAGACCAGGTCGGTGGACGTCGCATCCCCACCTGGTGGTCCTTTTCCACCCTGTGACCCTTCGGCCACCCCGTCCTCCAGAGGGAGCTCACCCCTCTTCTTCTCTTCTTTCTTCATTCTGGCCTCGGCGGCCTTCATCTCCCTCTGACCTTGTGCCAGCTCTTCGGCGGTCGCTTGCCGCCTTCGATGCTGCATCATCGGCGGATGCTAGGCCCGCTTTGGGCTCATAACCTGATCTTCTCCGGACCAGGAACAAAGCGAAAAAGCTCGAACCCTCTCTCTCTCTCCACAAAGCACCTCCGCTAAGCGTCACTGATGGCGCACGGACCCTACTTTTTCCTGCGTGGGATCTCGTGCCGTAAAGGGCAGCTGGCATTCGACCAACTGACATGTGAACCTTCAAAGCAACCATGGAAGTGCATACAACAGGTACAATCCCCAAACGGAGGTACGGGTGAGGTCTGGGGATAGGACCCACCAAGTGGAGGAGGACCTGAGAGGACCCCCCACCAACTGGACCGCGCAGCATGCCACCAACGCAGCGAATGAACACACACCGAGGCAGTAACTGTTTGGACCTTTTGGTGCTTGGGCCAACCACCCAGACATACCTTCTCTTCTTCGAGCAACAAAAAGAGAATTGCTTCCCGATGAGAAAAATAACTCCTTAAAGATCCCTGTTGGGAAGGCTTTGATAAATCTGGTTCTGAGGGATGAACAACGGTCATCATCTTCACTACCGATTGACTCTAGTCGCCGAACCGTTCTCAAAATCATCATCTTTCTTCACCCCCTTCATACCCGATACCACCGTGTCTAAGAAAAAACACATGTTTGGAAGCAACGTCACGATCTTTGCGTCTTCGTCGTGTCACACCGTCCCCACGTGCCGTCCCACCTCGAACGCCTCGCGCCTGGGCGTCCCAAAGGCCGCGCGCGCGGTGCCGCACGGACCGTCCGCCGTTGAACGCTGGTGAACGGGTTCGAGCCGGAGCAGGCGGCGAGGCGGTTCGGCACGCCCCCCCCCCCCCCCGCGGTCGACCGCTGCTCGGCCAGGTGGCTTGAAAACATGCCCAAAAAGCACCATACAAGGACTACAGTAAGCCAGGTCGGCCAGGTGGCTGCTGACTGACCTCAAAAGAAATGTGAAATATGATGGAGTCTGAAATGAGTTGGGAAAATGAATGAAAATGATCAAGTGGTTGAGCGCCACTTCTGGAAGTGGGCACCTCCAGGTGCTGGCAACGACTTCTCATGAAGGCCAAGACACCACCAGGAGCAGGAGACCATGAGGATCCATGAGGTCTTATTTGGGAAGAATAGGACCAGTTTCAACATAACATCATAATTGGCCGTATGTTTGTCAGTAGTTCCAAGAGTCACGAGTTCACGTCACGAGTTTTCGGGCACTGCCGGGTAGTGAGGACGGAGGACGACGGTGCCCCGGTGCGCCTGTGACATCACATCCACCGGCGATGGGACGAAGCAAACCACCCCCAGCTCCATGTGACTCGTGGGCGATGGAACTTCTGATCGACTATCGACTTCACCCAGTGGAAGCGGTCATGGAGGAGGAACAAGCAAATGAAAAACGACCGCAGACCAGACCATGGGATATCTGGAATATAGTTAATGCATACATGTACTCCATTGATAATGTATATATGTTACTATTCCATACACGAATGCAATGATATATTACCATTGATTTCGTTCCTGTCCGTGATTTCGACAACGAACCTCCGCCCGAGTCTATCCGGAAGATCAACCAAGCTCTGTGCCCCACACCGGACCGCCCACATCACCGCCGTTCTGGACGAACCAACTCTCCTGGAGTTGTAATAAGTCCAGGAGAAGTAGCCTGGCAGCATTCTGAAAGGCGCGAAGCACCCCGCCTCCCCAATGCAGATGAACCACACAATGTAGGGAGACTTGATTCCGAGCACGAGATAGGAGAAAGAACGCAGGTTTGAATCTAGGAATGATGGAGGAAGCTGGAAATAGACTAGCTAGCACTTCCAGAAGAGGTCGACCTACTTGACCCCTCCAAACCTCGTCCTTGCTTCCTTGTGTATGTGTACGTATGAAATACCACACCTCTCCAAATAACGTATTGAGAAATGAGTTGTTCCAGAAGTGTACGTCCAAAGGGACAGACAGGCAATGAATCATCTTTCCCAAGCAGTTGGTCCGAATAGACTGACCGACTGACCGGCTGACCCCTGTAACGAATGAGAAGCTGGGCCTTTCCCTCAGCCTCCGAGCATGTAGTTGGAACCCTAACGGAACCTCCTTACAAAGCTCTATAGACTTGCGCGCGCACCGAGAGTTGAGAAAAAGAGGGTCGCTAGATGTAGGTCTGAGCAATAGAACTTTCTGTGCACCCCATGTGGCCCACGCCCCACATCTTGACACAGTTCTCGTTGAGGAAGCATGAATCGCATGCCCCGCTTTTGGGCGATGAAAGGGGTCTTGGGACTGCTCTAGGGTATAACAAGAGTCTGAACATGTTACCCATCTATGGTACCAGAAAGGGTCTGCAAGAGTAGCACAAACTCGTGATCTAGCAAACTTTGGCATTTGGTCGTCCCTCTACTGTCGGTGCAGAGTATACATAAATGGTCTAATTAATGGTACGTCTCAAGTCTATCTTATTTGAGTCAGCCCTTCTAGGCCACCCGAACAACGAAGTTATATAAAATTGACATCAGATCATCTTGATCAAGTAGAGCACAAACATCCCATGTAACAATCCGAGAAGATTACCCTTTTGCATCAGATGTTCCATACGCCTGCTGCTTCAACCGGACACATCAGTAGTGGGTATGAGATTTCCTAAAAGCCAGGATCGTCCAATGGGTGTTCTGTTTGGAGGTCGTAGTGGAGGGAGGGTACGTAGTCGTCCGCCAGGTGACCCGTTGGAGGATCCAATGTATGGCATGAGCAGTCATGGCACCAAAAAAAGAACGACCGGTTGACCTACCAACGATAGGTCAACCCACAAGGGATTAGGTGGGATTAGTCCGGCCCATCTATTAGATTGACAATGGATGAGGCCCCAACAAAGCACCAGTCAAACTTCTAAGACCCTATAGAGAAGACCATTTCAGCCGATGCTCGCATTAGCCGACAAAGACCTGCACCCCGGGCAACCCTGCCGAAGCTCGCATAGCCTCACGACAAAACAAAGACACATCCTTTGGCTTGTTGTTAACTGGAATGACCCATCCATGTTGTTCACGTCCGATCAGTTTCCGTGCGAAGGGCCGAGCGAACGGAGGACGTCGGGAAGGCCCCGCCCCTCACATCCGTTCACTTACGGATTTGATGTCCACTCGAAAAAAACCTGTTCGAGATCAATTAACGAACATCTCCAGTGAGCGGCTCAAAAATCAAGAACATGAGAGGCCCTTCTGTTTCGGTCGTCCGGTTTCAGGCGTGGCAAAAAAACAGGACTTCATGATCCGATGCGCTGGCAACGGGCTGCCCGGTGCGGACGAGTGAGGCCAGGGCGGCCAGGCGCTGGGTGAGCAACTCCAAATGGCAAAAAAGGAAACAAAAAGCACACAAATGTTGCAACAAAAAAGAGAGTGACTCAGGAGTGAAATGGCAAAACAAAAAAAACGTCCAGGAAAATTCCACCGAAACCATCGGGACTGGAATGTTTTGGCCGATCAGTTGGGGTCATGTTCGTAAGATGGTTGATACTTTTTGTGCAGTGCATGTTACTACTCCAGTCCCATGGATGGCCTGGGACAGGTCATCCTCGAGTTCGAGAACCTGTCGCGGTTTGGGTCGGTCGGACCCCCGACCTGATCGACCACTGGACCGGATCAACAGTCATAGCGGGTGTCCCAAACCCGCCCCTCCCAGTTCTCCAAGGGTGACCTGTTTGCTTCAAACCTCATTTGTATCATCTTCGAGGGCTTTTAGGACCAGCCCAAGGCATTTAAAGTGGCGCAGCCCCCTTGGCAGGGCTACCGCTGCCAGATTCGTGCGGAAGCGATCTATCAAATACGGATTCGTACGTTGGATCTGTACGAAATCGTGTGAAGTCAGCGTCAGGCTCTGGAGAGTGTTCGGCAAGATGGCTCCTAACAAGGGTTTGTCGCGACCAACATCCAACGTCAAGCTCAGGAGGTTGCAAGGCCAAGTCACACGCTCCAAATTCTGATGGCCTATCGGGCCTCGGAAAGTCAAGTTTTGAAGGTGGTCCGGCCAAGTCACCCCCTCCACACTCCCCTGAAACTGGGCTCCAAGGGTCAAGCTTTGGAGCTTGCGTGGCAAAGCGACGCCCTCCAAAGGCTGATTAAAGCGGTCGCCAAGCTTGAGATGTAACAAGTTGTTGGGCCAGGTGACGCCATCTAAACTCTGCATGAATCCCTCCCCATACGTCAAGCTTTGTAGATCCACGGGCCAAGTCACCCCCTGGATCAGTTGATCGAATTCGGCTCCAAAGGTCACACTTTGAAGGCTAGGTGGAAAAGTGACTCCCTCCAGCTCTTGATTGAATCTGTCTCCAAACGTCAATTGTTGAAGGTTGCAAGGAAAGTCAAATTGCTCCAGACTTTGATTGAAGCCATCACCAAGCTCCAGTGTCTGTAAGCTGCTTGGAAAAGTGACGTTATCCAAACTCTGGTTAAACCGACTGCCCAGTGTCAAAGACTGCAGGCTGCCGGGAAACGTCGCTCCCTCCAAGCTCTGGTCAAAGAACTCTCCTAACCTCAAGCTCTCCAGGCAGTTGGGCCAGGTTGTTTGCAGCCTCTGGTTGAAGTTTCGGCCAAATCTCACACTGCGCAGGTGGCATGGCCAGGTCACGTGCTCCAAGCTGCAGTTGAAACGATCACCGAAGGAAACTCTCTGCAGATTGCTGGGCCATCTGCTGGGCCCACCGAAGGGCTGATCGAAATTCCTGATCGAACATCACATTTCATGCAATGTATGAGCCCCCATGAGCATGCAGTTAGATCAAACAGGTACTAGTACATTATCCTTTCGCATCGAAAAGGGGTATAAGGTTCTTTCAAGAAAACGGGTCAAGAGAATTAGGCACAAGGAGTTCTCTTAGGTGAAAAAGCTTGGAACAATCCTCACTCAGTCCCATCCATCCCCTCTGGATTCCAAGAGGGACGCGATCCCCACACACTTTCTTTTTTGCATCTCCGAGTGTCCGGCTGAGGCTCAAGGTCACCAGGCTGGCCGGAAGTCCCTCCAAAGGTTGGTTGAAAGAACTGCCAAAGGCTAAGACTTCAAGGTTAGGCCAAGCGATTCCCTTCAAAGGTTGGTTGAAAAAGTCGCCCAGCATCAAATGTTGGAAGCTCTCAGGCCAAGTGACCCCTTCCAAGCTTTGATTGAACTGCAAACCAAACGTGATTTGGCGTAAACTGCTGGGCCAAGCCACTCCCAGCAAGCTCTGGTTGAAGCAATCACCCAGTTTGAGAGATCGCAGGCTGCTGGGCCAACGCACTTCTTCCAAACGCTGGTTGAAGTCCATTCCGAAGTTCAAAGTTTGGAGGCCATTAGGCCAGGAGACCCGTGCCAAGCTTTGATTAAAATAGTGGCCGAAGGTGAAGTTCTGGAGCTCTCTGGGCCACGAAACTCCCTCCAAACTTTGGTTGAACATATTGCCGAAAGTCAAAAAAAACAATGCATGCGCCAACCTAAGCCCGTAGGTAGTTAGACGCACCCCGGTTAGTACCGGGCTTTGCACGGATAAAGGCAAGGAAAGAAAACCTTGTCACAAAATGCAAGCGCCCGAGGGCAAATGAAAACAATCCAGGCGGAACCCGGAAAAGAACCTAAGGAGAAGAAGAAATGGGATGCAAAGCATCGTTGATTTCGAAAGCAAGCTCACAAGCAGCAATCTGGCATTTGGCTCTTTGCACAGCCGAAACGGCTGCAGAAAGCACAACCCAACCACTTTTGGAGGTGACGCGAGGCTGAAGTGCCCACCAACCAGAAGGGATTTGAAAAAAACCCTCAAGAAAATCTCGCTTTGCTCTGAACTTGGGGCACAATGCCCAAAAATGCCGCATGGAGGCGAGCTGCGCATTGCAGAAAGGGCAAGAAGGATCATGGCTATACCCTCCTCTTGTAGGGGTCTGGATCGCACCACCCCGATAAATATTAAGAACAATGAGGTTTTTGCGAGAAAGCTTTGCTCGCCACGTTGACCATAGAGGGTGGGACGAAGCCTCAACATCTATGTTACTGAAATCTTCAGAGTCCAATCGAGAAGGCCGGATCTGCAAAAGGCTTTTGTGTCTAGCAGCAACCCGAAGGACATGAGGTGGAACACCTTCTGGCATGAGTTTGATGGATTCACCATACGCACTAACGAAACGGCTCAAATTTTGATTTTGAGGGTTAACTGAAAAGTACAGGCCCCTATTATCCCAAGACACAAGATGCAAATCCAAGAGTTCAAGGTAAAACTTAACTGCACGGAAAACAGCGTTTGGAGGTGGATTATGAAAGCGGTGCGCAGACAACACAGCTGCACAGGCCAAGCCAAAGATTGGATGAATGTCAATTCTATCAGCCCAAAACCTGCCACTACACCACCAAGAGCACTTTGTGTGATTCAAAAGTTGGTGAAAAAGCTTACTCACAAACGAAACAGGTGGGGGTGCAATGAGAGGCACCGGCCAGGTCCATTTGCTTTTGAAGAAAACACGGACGGCATTCTCGCGGGGCATGACGCCACCAGGAATCTTCGCAAGAAAAGGAAAATTATCGGCAATGGCATCCCACCCATTGCGCAAAGTGGGCAAATCTTGCGAGGCGGGGCACACCGAGAGACCAAGGTGTTCAACGGCATCATTATTTGCCCAAATTTGTCGTTTCTTCATATTTTCAGAGAAACCAACAACATCATCAAAACGACGAGTTGAAGCGAGAGCCTCATTCAGGTCTTCCAAAGTACCGGAGCACCGCAGCGACCTGTCATCACAATATGCCCACGTTCTAACCATGGGGTGCTTGAGGTGAATGATCGCATGCCAAGGTCGAAGAATCTGGGCAAGCACAGTTGGAGACGTGGGATCCCCTTGAGGAATTGACCTAGTGGGAATAAGGGGCTTCAAACAGAATGAACCCAAAACATTCACGAATCTAGGGCTTTTCCACGCTAATTGCAGAAAATTGACGATGCATTTAGGGGTTCCACCGAAAGATAAAGCAGCCTTAGCGGCACCCCAATTCACTGAATCAAAAGCTTTCTGCAAATCAATCTCTGCACCACATTGGCCAGGGTGAGCAAGCCAATCAGCAGTAGCATGAGCAACGCTGGTCTCCTTGCGGCCAGCCCACTGGTCTGCAGGCAATGGAGGCAATACTTTTAAAACTGCTTTATTCCAACAACGCAAAATGATGGAACTGACAGCAATAGGCCGAGATTCATCAGAAGCTCGCTTTGGGATTCCTACAAGTTTCCAACTGAACAAAAGAAAAACAGTAGGACACTGATTAGGATCGATAGAATCGGATTTAAGGACGACGCATCTTAAAATGTCGAAAAGCTTGCGAAGGAGCCAAGGACACGACCGTGCCAAAAAACGAAACTCAGCACTAGTCCAGCCATCCAGACCCGGGGAACCTTTGGCATTTTCCGCAGCATCTAAGAAATCTTCCCAAGTTACAAAATCTTCGACGGGAGTGCAAGCCTGGAGTTGTGCCTCACGAGCAGCGTTGAGCCAAGCATCCCCGCGATCCATGTCCTGGGGAGGTGCAAAAGAAGCCTTCCAATCATCCAACAGCTCCTGGGCAGAGACAGGAGGAGGGTTCAAATCAGGCTTCAAAACTTCTTTTGCAGCTTTGACAGTCACGTGATTCCACTGGCGGAAAAGTTGTTTCCAAGACGCATTTTTGCTCTGCTCATCCGAATCACAAAGGAACTTTATGGCTTTTGATGCAGTGGCGATGGCATCACTCTGAGAACGAGGAATTTCAAAAATGATAGAAGCAACTACCTTGTCGTTAACAGCAGCAAGCCAATGCTTGAGTTGACTCTGCGTTAGAGGCCCTTCGGAATCTAACTTAGCCTGCTCCACAGCTGCACGGTGGAGTCTCTTACATCTACGAACAGCAATAGAATCATTGTGAAAACCCGAAGAGGTAGCCCATGCTTTAGAGGAGGGAGGCGACCCCTTAGCACGTTCAGGCCGAACACTGCGGGCACAAAACTTGGCATCACAAGTTCGCTCGAACAACAGCGTGCCAGAGCTTGCTCTAAAAGATCACTACTCAGCAAGCCATGGGCAAGTTAACCCGTGGCTGGCCAGGGCACAAGGTTGCGACAGAACCTTGCAAGGAGGTAAAATAAGCACTGAAGCAAACATACTCTCAGGAAGTCCCAAGAGTGCAATGCCGAAAGTCAAAGTTCGCAAGTTGTCGAGCCACCTGACTCCCTCCACAGTCTGGTTGAAGGAAGCGCTCAAGGTCAGACTGCAAAGGCTACTGGGCCAAGCCACGTGATCCAAGCGTTTGTTGAAGCCGTCACCCAACACCAGACGTTGTAAGCCACTCGGCCATTGGACGTGCTCCATTTGACACTGGTTGAGATGATCGCAGAAGCTGAGACTCCGAAGGCTTTGGGGAAGAATCCTCAGCTCATTGAGCCGTGCCGCTTCCACTCCTTCCATGTGGCTGATTCCTTCGGTGAGAGGAAAACGAGAGTCGGACCAAAAAAGATCGAAAGACACTGGAATCGGGCCCAATCAAAACATGGCGTGGTGACGTCGTGGTTTGGTTTGTAAGTTTGCCTCCCCTGCACCCAGATGTCCCACTCTCTACGACTACAAGAACATGGAACATGGGGAATGCATCGAATTCGTGGTCTTCGCGCCGGAAGTGTGACGACGTCATCTGCTTCTGCCCTACCTTCCAGTGCCCGGAGAGCTGGATCATCGGCTGGCAAGCCTTGTAGCAGGTTCCAGGCATCCTGTAAGCTGGATGGTTCATAGATGTAGGACACACCTTAGTATATGATTGGCAAATGCTTGGAGGATGGAGTTATGTAGATATCTGCCCTACGTGCCTCATGTGCCAAGCGAAATGGAACTGGCGAACCAAGTCTCCAGGACCTGAAGCCTCGGTGCACAGGGGCAGTGGCTGAAGTCATCGAGCGCCAAAAAAGTCTCGCCCTGTTCGGGTTCGCACGAATGGTCCAGGTTTCGGCCGGGACTATTACCCTAATGCTCCTGGCCCACCTCCGTTTCGAAGGTGGTTGGGGTGCGTTGTGGGGTCTAACCACCGAACCTGAGGGTATGGTTTCGGCCGGGACTATAAGTCTGGTGCGACTGCGACAGCGACAAACAGCTTCGACTGCAGACCAGGCACAAGGTGATTCCCCAACCAGATCTTGTTCCTTTAGAGTCTTTTGCAGTGAAAGCGCTTCCGAGCCGTTCTGCACCCGCACTCTCCCAGCCACCTTCGGCACCAGCTGTGCGATCCGTTGCAAGAGTTGAGCACCGGTGAGAGACTCAGAGACGGGACCGAGCCGGAAGCTGCTGCCATCCAAGCCAACCACATCGATCTCCTTAGACAGATCCAACATAGGATCCAACATGGTTTGAACCTGGTGGGCAACCTGAGTAGACGCTTCAGGTTTTATGTGGTTTTCGTATGTTCCCTCAGCAACATCTCCAAATGGATGTGTAGGGAGACCCTTCGTAGACCTTTGTCACGGGAAAGTGATCAAGACCGGGTCTCGCTTCTGGAGGGTTTTGGCCCTGCGGAACGCAGGGCTTTGGACCCTCAAAAACTTCACCTTTGAGGGTCCTCGATTCCTAGGGTTAAGGGTTATGAATATTCACTGCACCTGTCCTTAACCCCAACCCTTAACCTAACCCTGTTTTTTTTTTCTAGTTATAACCCTGGTGATTTTCTGGTTTAAGGGATACTATACCTGGTTGTAAACCAGCTATAGAGGGGCTTCCTTGGTGTTTCTCCCACCACACCCGACTAGAACTGGTCGTCCTTCAGACGGCACAGCAGGACGATCAAGCGAGAGGCCGTGTCAAAAATAGGAAACCAATGGACTGCGCAGTCAGAACTGCAGTCCAAACAGCTTACCAGGTGCGAAAGAAAAAGGCTGAAACCAATGCGGACACAAATTGATGCCAGGTGCGAAACCAACGGGTCACCTGGCTGGACAACCCTACCCTACCGGCCTAGGTCTCCAGACAGGGCACCCATTGGAAGTGCTAGGTAAATTGAATTGTATCATGAAAAAAACATTGGAAAAGACCTCGTTGGCTGGCACCAACGCATGAGTACGGTCCGTTGAACAGGCATGTGCAGAACTGGATTTTGGAACGTTTCGGATAGTCTTGGGGGCCAGATGGGGCCAATTTTCTGAAGGCCACTATTTCTTAAGCAAAACATCATCATAATCATCATAAACGTTTTATCTTTAGACATATAATGATTTTCATTTACAGAAATAAACAAAAACAAGTACTTTGGATAGATTGGATGAGTGTTCTGCGGTCCAGTTGAACCAAATCAGCTTCGGTGTGAAGTCGTTTCACTCAAAATAATTCCAGGTCTCAACGAGCCGTTCTTCCCCACGACATGCGACAAGCGTGGCACCGTAGCCCATGCCGGCCATGGCGATGTCTGGTGGCAACGCGCAATGTCAGGTGCTCAGCAACCAAAAAGGGATTGAGCACCAGTGAGGTCAACTCCCTTGACATCAACTGACAAAAAGAGACAGCTATACGGTATTATACGGTATATGAGGTACATTGTAAGTAGCCTTTATGCTTGACTTCACACCATGGAGACACATGGGAATGGCATGGGAAGATTTACTTAGGCGTATCAATCATGACGTGTTTGAGATATAACAAGCGTGGTTCACCTTATTGTAGATATATGGTTTTTGGTGAGTCTTGACATGTCTTGACTTACACCCACGTGTTCCTTGCAGAACAAAAGCTGAATCCCCAGCTTCTCTGCTCCCTTAGAGCCTGCTCTGCTTGGGGTTCCGGAAAAGAGGCTTGGGAACCAAGTCCCTCGATCTGGAGAATCACTCCGATTCGACGCGCATCGCGAGGGTCACGAAAACGGCTGTGAGTTCGGATCGCGAGGACGGGGATCCGACGAACAGGACGAACAGGACGGGCATCCCTTCTCACAGTGAGTCTAGTATTTGATCTTGAGTCCTTCGTAGTATCTGTATTTGATCTTGAGTCTGTATTTGATCTGTATTCTGTATTTTTCGGAAAGCGCCCCTGGCCCTGGTAGACTGATGGACTGGTCGAGTCGACGTCCGACTCTTCCGCTCGGAACGCGGTCGACCACGACCTCGAAGGGACGCATCCGCACAGACTGAGTGCCCAGGCAGTAGAGACCTGCAAGCACCCCCAGCAGCAAGCCACACAGTACCGCAGCGCCCAAGGAGAGGTTGAAGGTGCCTGAGGAGACGTTGAGATGCTGGGATTGGAAGAAGAGAATGTGTTTGTGTGTGGTTTTTCCTGACCCTTATGACAATGTTAGTTCCTTTTCGATTTTGGTGGAAATCGCGGGCTCCAAGAATTCCCAGGTCCAGATCTGGGCCCCAAGCAATCCCTTTTTGACGCTATAAGGGGCGCGTATGTTCGTTTCGGAGCGTGACGCTTCAGGGCACCTCCGCAAGAAGGATGACACATAAAAGAAGAAACCGTATATCTATTCGAGCGATAGTCTGTCTGTACCTATCCGTCCATGCATCTGTCTATAACATTAAGTGTATATACCCGGTTTTTAGACAGATTCCCATGAAGCACGCCTATTTCCAGACAATCTAGTCACCGAATGCAAGGGTTACAAACCTGCAACTTGCTTCCCTCTAGGACTTCGAGACCTGTTGGCAGTCCAGCTGGTCATCCTCCCATCCTGACGTGCAACTGCTACAGGTCCTAGGTCCGACTCCAGAGTCATCAGGGTGCCTTCCGTGACATTCTTCTTCGCAGGGGATATATAACAAAAACGGTGGTTTAATCAGTTTGATCCCCACAGAATCTGAACCAACTGAATAAATCTTGGAAAAACCATGAAAAACCATGAGGGAGCCATGGATTTCCCCACCAATGGACCCGCTGTGATTCCAAAAGACCGTCAAGGAAGCAGCACGGACCATCTGAGAACTGCCGAACGCTCCAGCTCCCAAAGCTCCCGAAGCCGCGCCGTGCCCTGGGTGCCCCAGGCTGCGTGACCGCCGCGCCCACATGGCCGGCACGGCCACCAGTGGCGCGGCGCACATCAGCAGCACAGCCTCGCCATGTTGGACATGATGGACTCCATGGGTTTTTGGACCGAAGCTGTGTAGCAATTGGTTCGGGTCATGTGGATCATATGGATCGCCTTTTCTTGGTGGGGAAGAAAGATGAAGAAAGTGAGGCTGAAGCCGTCATCCCGGCGATGGGAGTTCTCCTGGATGATGGGATCATGACATCATCCGCGCGGGACAACGGCGGATGATAAACGCAACACCCCGCAGCACGTCTTCGGGTCTTCGGCATCGACCAGATCCACCCACAAAGGCTGTTCTGGACTCCTGCCGTGCCTTCGGATGGCGGAAGAAGGCCAAGTAGAAGAGGTTCACGGTAAACAGGTAGACGACCTGCCAGGAAGGCGTGTCTTGCCATGCGTGGGTGGAAAGGGTCGGTCGGCTTCTTGCGACGGCATCGCGGCACGCGTCGCGGGGTTGAGGAAAGAGAATCTGCCTGCCACCTGACACACCAAAACTATACTGCAAGTATAGTATATATAAGACATCCTGAATGGTCCCGGGTCATGCAAGCGACCGAATCTTCTTGCCTGAAAAAGGTGCGGTCTTGGTCTCGGTTTTTCGGAGGACGGTTGCAGCTTGCTGACGGCCGTTTCGTACACAGACTCCGAGAGATGCATGAAAAGATCCCCGACCCAGTCGAACACCCCGTATCTCCGTCCTAAGACCTCGGTCACCGTCTTCATCCCGGTCACCGTCCCCGAACCACGCGAACTCTCCGTGCTTTCTCCGCGGTTTCTCCGGGCCGTGAGGGCGAAGACCAAGGTCTGCGCATCACTCAGGCTGGGCAGCACCCTGCGACCGGGTCCGGCGGTATCCACGGCGGTTTCCGTCGGCGACTTCGGATGTGAAGCGAACGGGGTGATAGAGAATGACACCGGACCCAAAAGGTCGAATTCAACATGCCAAGAAAGGGGCTCAGGCTTTCCAACAAGGTGCTTTGGTTCAGTTCTTGGGGAGGAACGTCTCGAACATGGTGGCGGAAAGAAAAAAGAACCGTTGGCAATCGTTGGCAGCAGGTCACCACTTTCTTTCGCGAAACATGTCGCTGGTATGCAAACAAACTGCAAACAAAATAAGGACCCAGAACAGCACCCGCTCCAACACCCTGTCCCCAGCACACACAGCCACTCATCTAAGAACCCCATAGCTATCACAACAATGTGGTAAAAACTCCAATACCAACCAATTTGGATTTGTAGCATGTGCACACACCGACATCATGTATCAGTTGTAACATGTGTACAGGAGTTAGATAGGTGGAGTCGACCACGGACACGTGGATTGAAACTCACACGCCAACGAGATTGGGTTTGGAACATTTCCCATAAACTCCATGGGACTGGTGGGACTGGAATATATGCCACCCCATTGATCGCCCCAGTCGACCACCCACCCCCTGGCCTGATCGGCAGTCCGGACTGGCAGTCCCAGACAGGGTCGCGTCTGGGTTTGTACACACCGACATCACATTAAATGAAAGATTTCAGGGGTCATGGGCAGGAGGAGTTAGGTTGGAGCCGTCGCCGAAATCGCCTGGGTGCTTTCTGTTTGAAGAGCTTCTTGGTCTTGGCCTCTGCACCGCCATAGTCCTGGACATGCTGAAACGACCACGGCGAAAAATATATAAATTACCCTACAGGTCAACGACCTCATTTTACTGGACATGGTCATACCAAAACCCTATTTCAGGAGGTAAAAATAAGTCTTATTGGGTCTTTGGACTTGTAGGTTTAGGTCTAAAGCAAACGAAAGGACCAAGAACGCCGTTTCAGGGTCTATTCGCCTGGTGTTTGGCAGGCACTGAAGACGACCCACTCCCAGAGTCCCTCGTTGTGCTCGACCAGTGTTTTGTGCCTGTTCGATTGTAAATTCATGTCAAAGACCCTTACAGAGATAAACAGTCATTAACTGCAAAGAATGATCAAAAAGCAGCTACGCACGGTTAACCTGTTGATGAGTAAACCGTTCTCAAATGATTTTAAGTGGAGATGTTTCACAACTCTGCAAGGGAATGAACTCATCTTTTCAACCAACATATATATCTGGCAGGCCATGCACCGCGTCACCCCAAAGCTCCTGACGCCCTCTAGGTGACCTGGCAGACATGGCGAAGGTCATCAGCGCAGAAAATGCCAAGGTTCTCAGAAGATGCAGAGGAAAGTCCAAAAAAAAAGTCATCCACCTTCATCTAAGTTCTCAAACAGGTTGAACCACGATACAAACAGGTTTGTTTGGCCCTCTAAGTTCTCAGACAGGTTGAACAACGATGCGGAAAAAAAACAACTGCTGACCTTCACCACTTGGCCCCCTCTTTTCTTTCTGCCACGACCCTTGTCAGCTTTCAACTCCAAACCACTGACCGCCCGCCTTCGCCCGCGACCGGCTTCGTTGTCCCAGACTGGGGTGCGGCAGAGGCGTAAGGGCACTGGGCAGCACGGGTGGTTTGAGGGGGGAGGAGGTTAGGGAATGCTTATCTCTTTTAGGCCTTGCCCAAGTCTGCTAACGATTTAAAATTGTCTAATTAAGACAACTTGATAAGGTTGCAATTTTAGGTATGTTGGACCCAAACCCAATTGTTCAAAGGTTATTGCCAAACTGCGTTTAAAATGCATAAGAGGTTTCCACATGACAATACACTGGTAGGTTTACAGGTATGTGCCACAAGAAAGCTACCTTGTGTCCCCAACAATCTTTCTTACTTGCGGAGAAGGATGCTTTCTGGGGCAACATAAAGAATCGAGCAAACTTTCCCCAGCCCAAATGTTGAAGAAACATGTTCAATGATTCAATGGGCACTTAAAGGCAAAATTGCCTACAGAAAAAAAGAACAACCATGAACAACCGCTTTTAAAGGCAAATCAAAAAAGGAAGCGCTTTAAAACGCACACTGACTACAGAAAGCTGCTTTGAAATTGCCTACGAAGACCGTTTAAAGGCAAAACTTGTTGACGAGACCGTTTTAAGGACTTAAAGTGGTCTAGAGAAGGCCCCCAAGGTTGAGACTCGAATGCCCAAACCAACCGGAGTTCCTCTTGAGGCGAGCAGCAAAGGGAAGCCAATTTCGGGTCACTGGAGCGAATGGTTCCCAACCAAGCACTGGCCGATGACACCATGACTGTCCTGTCTCTTTTCTTTTCCCGGGCCACCACGGTACCACCGCGACGTTCCATCTGGCGGTCCAGACGAGGACTCTGCATTGACCTCAGTGGAGTCTTCAGTGGGTCATGTCCTTCCGGGTGGAAAGGAGTGAAACGGCAGGCTTCGTGGCCCGCCCTTGCCCGACCCGCGTCGTTGTTGGCTGGGGTTCGAACATGTGTATGTTCTCATGCACGAGCTCTCATGCGTTTATGTGTGTGTGTGCGGTCTCATACATGTTCATCAGATTTGGAAGGTACATATTATAGCCAATGACGGGATAGTTGAGGGACATTCCGCCAGCGAAGAGACCCTTGGAATGCCCAATCCATCCTCTGGAACTGAAGCTGTAGTCACTGTAGTTCTTTCCTGCAACACGAATTCTGTGGCGTATTCCCTGAGACCTTGAGCTATCATCCATCTAAGGTAGTTGTGAATCCTGCATGTCGCTGGTAGTCGTGATCTTCAACCAAGGTTATGAAGCTACCTGCAGTGGGGGACTCCCCCCCCATGCAATATCTGCCCAAGCTGCACAGACGGAGACCCGCCCAGGGCCCCAAGGGGCCGCGCGGCCCCCCACAGGACGGGAACACACTGAGCCGGGAGGGTTGGGCGAGACCACATCTGTGCAATCTGAAGATAGGTGCGGCTGCACATTCACATCCCGTTCGTGCGATTCCTTAAACATCTTCAACAACATTTCGGACTTCTTTATCTTATCAACCACACGGGTCACAAGGACCCACAAAACAGTGATTTCTTCGAAAGTAGGAGTCAGGAGCTCTCAAAGACCATTAAAAGCATCGTTGACCTGGTGTTACAGTCTGAAATCCTTTTAGTAAAAGACTTGTTGTTTGGTAAAGACCATTAAAACGATGGTTGTTGGCGCAGTTGGAATGCCGTGTTCCATGGCCACGGGAGGGTAGACGCCCCAGACCGCCCATACCTAGACGCCCCTGACCGGAATAATCTTTGCAGCCCTTACCGGTTCATGGACACCCCTTAGCCAATGGGTACCCCTTACCACCGGGTGTCCTGGTATACCTGGCCTGGACATTGGCATTCTTTGAAAAGATCACTTGACTCAGGGATCGACTTGGTCTGAGTGGCAAAATTATTAATGGATTATGCGGCTATGCGTGCTTGATATAGCATTTTACATATGCGGCCTCTTTGACTGTCAGTCATTTTTGTATGTTCCAGCTACTGACTCGCTTGTCCGCTCGTTGGCCGCGTTGTGACGAGCGTGGTGCGGCCACACCATCCATACACCGGACCGTTGGCGGCCGCGTCGCCAGGCCTATCCTTGATCTATCCCAGACACAAACCCATGGGGACTGACATATTATACCTACATTGGGTCTCCGTGTGCCCCAAAACCCGCCCCACTCGCTGCCGACAACGGGTGTGGTCTTTTTCGATGGGCGCCACATTCGACCGAAGATGAAGGTCTTTCTAAACGATCTGATCCGATCTCTTGGAGAGCGGAGAGAAAGAAACCAGGCGCCACGACGTCGCCAGCAGACCGGCTGTGGCGCGCAAAGAAGAAAAAGAAGAAGAAGAAGAAGAAGGAGGAGGGGCTCTTCTCAACATCAAGAATTGATAAAATCCTCTGAACATCTCTGAACAGTGTCAGAAAGCTTAGAATATGTCCCGTACTGCTGACTTGGGTACTGTACAGGGAATTGCGAAGTGGGCATGGCATGGTTTCGGTAGGTGTGAGTTTCCCCGTACAGACTTATATAACAACTATAAACTTATGCCACACGCGTTCAGCAGAAGGGCTGCAAATTACATAAATAGGCCCTATGTGTGAGGGAACACAAGAATTCCGTTGATTGGCAAGTTCTCCTGCACCACAGGGCCAAAACAAAATAGACGACTAACGAAGTCATTTCTGATAAGAGAAGGAGAGGGGTCTTGGCTCCTGCTGAGCTCCTTTCACTAGAGCCCCGATCCGGAGCCGTCGTTCTCCGATCTACTCGCTGGCGATGAAAACCGCGCCGGGTGGAAAGTGGCGATGAAAACAGCGATGAACGGGAAGAAACCTGGATAGTCCCCTTAAGTACGAAAGCACTTATATATTGAATCCTCGGATCGCGAGACGCCCCAAGCAATTGTTTGTCATGTGTTCTTTTCGAGTGTTCGTTCTACCAAGGTTCTTGGGGAGGAGTCCAAAACTCGAATCTGCAACGCAAAAAAAGCCGCAGCGAGTGGAATTTGGGATGCTCACAAATGCGACCCCTTCCCACGTAAATCATGCCATCGTCCAGCCACCGGCTTGCCAGCTCAACGAAACCCCGGTGTTCCCACCGTGCAGAGCGCGCGTCAGGCGCGACGGCGACCTCGGTCGCCTTACAAGGAGGTGGGAGTCTTCTTCCAAGCCTCCTCGATATCATCGAAGCTGGGGACCTCAGTCATCCGCAAGCTACCTCAGGTGGAATCCTTCAAAAACGAACATCTCCAAGTAAGTTCTTAGCTCTGGGTGATGCATCAGCTGGCTTCCCTGGCTTGGGCAGCGCAGGATGTAAGTAAACGAATTATTTTACAGCGATCCCATGAGTTCAGCCATTTTGATTAAAAATTGTTAAAGGAGCTTTCTATATTCCAAGCACGTCAATGTCTCTGGCTGGCATTCTTCTGTGTTCGGGATCCTGATCCGCACTCCGGGTCTCCGGACGAGGCTGGGAACGAAGCATCCATGGAGCCCATGGGGCAAGAACGCCGGCACCGGCAGGCGGCCTTTGGTCCAGTCGAGACGTTGTTGCTTAAAGAATCCTTAAACCCTATGGGGATCCAGTCGTACCGAACCTCAGGTGGGACTGGGGTGGCTGTGGAGGGTCCAGTCGTGCCGAACCTGAGGAGAAGGTACGACTGGATTGCTAGGGAAAGACATATTATGTGAGGGCTGCCGCCTTGATTCTATCGAAAGAGTCTCAAATTAGACATCAGACAAATAAAATAAGGGTACAAGTACCTGTAAGCGTATACCTCTATACCTGGGGGTCGGTTTTGCACATCCCCTTTTCTGGAATACTTGACATTGGATCCAGGGTACCATCCAGGACCTGTGGAGAGCCTGGCTCGCTGCGAACGCTCTTCCTGAGCCTCCCAGCAAATGGGTCCTTTCTGGATGGTCTTCGCATCGAAGATCAGCAGGTCTGAGCCTCGTGCAGTGAAGTTTCAGAAGGAATTGGAAACGGATAAAAAGGACAAAAGGATAAGGAACAGGAAGCCAGGAAGGCTAAGCGGCTAAGGTGCTGATGCTAACATGGAGGGGTACAATTTGGGGGTGGACATCAATAATAGAATGAGGGAACTCAGAAACATGGGATATGTCTCTTGTTAGAAAGAGTTGATTGAGGAACTCCCCCGTAAATGTCGCACCCACCTAGAACAAAACATCTAGAGGTTTGGGGTGACCTGTTTGCATGGCGACAACAAAATCATGGCAGATAAATAGACGTTTTTTTCTGTGCAGTACGCAGGGGCCAGTGCTTCAGAGTCTTTCCTTGCTTCGAGGATCCTCCAAAAATGTGTCCTTGTGATCATCAAGGTGTGAGTACGCTTCAGCATGCTTCAGCCACATGACCCGAGTCAGTGTCCCTCCCACAAATGGGACCCAAAAATGTGTTTGATTTCGCATGGCTTCATATACCGAATTCATGGCCCAGCATTGAATGACTTTGACCAAACCACCACTGTTTGATGGATTTTCAACACCAGATCCGAACTCGAAATCGGTCGAACTGAACGGCGACATCCCGGGTTGGTCGAACACATCTTCTGCGCCGAGAAATGCCGAGAAAACACCTCTTCCCTAGCACTTCCAATGGGTGCCCTGTCTGGAGACCTAGGCCGGTAGGGTAGGGTTGTCCAGCCAGGTGACCCGTTGGTTTCGCACCTGGTCTGCGTTGTTTTCAAAGAGACAGTGCGTCCATTCCACCGTCATCAGTCTTCATCGGCTGGGTTGCTCAATTCCATGGCGGGCATGTCACTCATGTGATGTCCAGAATCATAAAGAAAATCAAATAAATATATAAGGCGTGATTGTTCCCCTGTTTACATCTGCTTCCATTCCCAGCCCAAGCTTCATATGCACCTCCTCCCTTCAACACCTCCAGCTGATCTACCCAATACAACTCCTCCCACCATGGTCAACTCAGCTGACATGGTGACATGTTCTCTGTCCACCCCACACCCACACGGCGCCAGCTCGCGCTTGGCATCCCCCGCTCCGGTCGCCCTTGGCCGAAAAACCCAGGAGATAACCGTCATCCTGGGTCGGTCGGAGCGGGGATTCGGTTCGTTCGCGAGGGGAGAACACCACCACAGCAGGGCACCACTTCCGAGCTCGGCGGAGGAGGAGCTACAGCACAGGTGACTGAGCTCTGCGGAGGAGGAGCTCGATCTCTGGACAAGGTCTTTTTTCGTTCTTGGAGGTGGGCGCTACCGCTACAGTGCTATAGCAGCATAAACAATGGCATGTGTCTTTCAGACTTAGGTCCTAAGGTGTGCAGGAGGGCTCAATCATGCTTGACCGGATAAACAAGCTTATAGACCCTCACCAGTCGTTCTCTACAGCCTCCAACAAATCACGCCTTGCAACACTGTTTGATCCACATTGGCCTCAAAACCTTCCAAGGGATTTTCGAAAAAACCCGCCGCTGCAGGATGGTTGAAGCGAACAACACCCCGCCGCTAGCCCACGCGGCGCGGCGCGGCGCAAGGCGAACCATGCGGGCGCCTCAGCAGTGGCGCCTTCGCGGGGGGGAGAAGACCACCTCCCCCAGGAATTCCTCTTCTGGAGGCCTCGGCTTTGGGCGGGAGCAGCTGCTGTAGGTGGAAAGGAGAGGAAGACCAATTGCCCGGTTGCGCGGTTGATGAGTTGCTAAAGATGTCTACAGTGAGTTCAATTGGGGGAGCTGAGAGAAATCACGCTGATAGATGCTGACAGTGTCCTTGCGCGGGAAAGCCTCCCCAAGGCTCCCCAAGCATGTGCTCTTGGATTTGTGTACCCTTCAAAAGGCACTAGTAGGTGATCCTCGACTCTGGCGGATTGGAGCTCAGGTCGCTTGTTAAGCATCTTTAAACTGAAAAATGTTGCAAGACGTCATGGTCTTCGACTGCCTAAAACATTGCACCGAAGCCTTCCTCACTGCTGATCACTGCCCTCAATCGTTTGTATGCGTTTGTCTCAAAAAAGCACCATGCGTTCGCTTCACGCCATCCCATTTTTCCTGCCAAGCTCCCCAACAACCACATCTCTGTCGCTTCTGCTCCTGTCACGTCCACCTGCACGTGGAACGCGGCGCGCAGGCGCCCCCAGCCCTACAGTTCGAGAGTTTCCAGGTCCAAGACATCCGGCTACCACCAAGACGTGCCACCCCAAGAAGGCCAAGGCTGGCGCCTTGGCAAGCCCCTGCAGCGGCCCCGTGCGACCATTCATGGCACTGATGCCCTGGGTGGGCAAAACGAAACGCTTTGCTGAAGGGAAGAACTCGAGAGGTGGGTCATGCATGCGGGAAGAACAGACCAAGAGAACCACAAAGGTTTTTTCGAGCACGTCATGTCTTTTCCTTTCATGCGGTGGGTGACAGCATGGTAACCCTATCCCTATACGTAACATTACGCAACCCTATACTTGAGCCATGAGAAAAAATAATGCGAATGCTTCAAAGCCATGGTGAATCTGAGATATCGTGGAATGAAGTTGGTCCACTGCTTTGTTTTTGCAACTACTGGTTGAATCCCAGCCGTGCCGACTTCATCCCACACGGTCTGTCTGACCGCGCGTTCTGGGCGTGCGCGTCTCAGGCGACCTGGTTGGCCTGACCCTTCGCTAGATAGGCCTGGTTGAACTCACCATGTCCCACCAACCCTTGCAGGAAAAGCGCAAAAAAGAACGATCCCATGCCCTACGATCGACCTCAAACAGAAGAGGTCGGACCCCAATTCGGTTTCCTCGGTCTGGACCCGAGAAGCAAAGCCTATATGTGTTTTGCTTGGGGCCCGGAGTCTGAAGGCGTCACCCCCAAAAACCACCGAGCCGTAGTTGACTTCGTCTTCCACCGAGCCATCTCTCTCCCACTTTTCGTGACCACGAGACACACCAGGTGTAGCGGTAGGCGGGATTGCTGCTGAAGGCGGGATTGATGCTGGGATAGTCCAAATGCTGATCGCTCAGCCTCGGTCCCCACTCATCCGATCCCGGTCCCGGTCGATCCGTCCCGGACCGTGGAGAACAGCTTCGATCCGGGACGAGAAGACGGAAGTTCGAACGGACGCATCGAGGAAACCGAAGGCAGTGATTGGTTCTATTATGTTCTATTTAGGGATTCATTCGAGACTTGACAGTGATTTGTCTGACTGACTTGCTTGAAGATGATGTGTCTCATACGGTATACAACCGTTTGGAGTCCAACCATATCATACGAATTGGACTCCAAAGATCTTCTATCACCTGCAAGATCCCACCCCAGAAGCGGAAGAAGACTGAAAAGCCAAGGAAACCCAGCAGTCCACCCGAACTCCAAGTGGCTCGTGCTTCTCCCAGCGCTGGGACGGCAAGTCGATCTGCGGTTCGGGCCACCGGTCCGTTGGTCTGTCCGGACCGGGGGGTTCACTTCAAAGGAAAGGCATGAGCCAAGCAGGGGGCTTTGGTAGATCGTTTATGTTGGGACCTTGTGGTGCTAATTTCTTTTTGGGGTCTATATTTTAAGCTTTGAGTATAGTTGTACCACGGACCCTCAGACCAGTTCTGATACCTTGCAGTTCTGGTGCCAGGTGTAGAGGTACGTATAGAAACCTTAACACCTGAGAACGTCGGAAATAAAGTAAAACAGATATTAGAAGAGGTTCTAGACAGTCTAACAGTAGAACCTCTGAGACAGTAATATTCCAATGCAGTCATGAGGATCTATATATACGAGGTATATCAAATATTATATGAACCATTCAACTCCATCTAAAGCAACCGGTGCGCTTCCAGCTCTTCTTCCAACGTGACCCGCGGCGAAACGCGGCCCGCGCGCGTCCGTCATGCGTCCCGTCCCGCCTCGTAGCGCGTGAAGCGATTCGGCTCGAGGGTGTCCAACTCCACGACTTCCCACACCTTCCACCGTCGAGCGGAGAGCGGAGAGCGGCCCGGAGAGCGGCTGAGCGGCCCGGAGAGCGGAGAGCGGACGGATGGGACATGTGCTTGAGGTCTCAGCGGTCGGTCCGCTCGGACAGGAAGTCTCAGGTGCGTCCCAGTCCCACTGCATGTATGCCACACTTGGGCCTACATCACATCTAATATAGAAATATTACGTGCATGGAGTGTCTATAGGATTGGCCTAATTAGCGGCCTACGTACTTCTGTACCTCGAACTCTCCCTCCCCTTCCTCTCGAGTCCGAAGGTTGGAAAAGGGAGCAGACGACCCCATGTTCTACCGTGGTTCCTCTCAAAAAATGAGAAAACCATTGTAGCGGGGAATATGAACCTCGTCCACTCGCCGTGTGCTTCTAGACCTATACCTTTTGGAATCCAAGCCGTATGCACGTGGTCTGTCGAAATGGGAGGCTTCTAACCCCTAGGACGTCCCTAACGTGCAACCGGAAGCCTGTGGATAGTGAAAGTCTGAGTGGTTTCATGGGGAGTGAAGGGCTCCCTTGAACTAAGTCATTGATGCCGAACATTCAGAATCGCACAACATTTGACAAATCTACAGTACTGTGAATCCTCAGCAAGATCTTGAGTTTCGCCAGTTTCCAACCATCTGTCTGTCCCTGGCTTCCACCCAGTGGAAATCCCTCCACCCACCGGTGAAAAAGTGGCCGAAAACAGACTCTTCCTCTGGATGGCCCCCAGCAGCTGCGACAGGGGGCCCCCACCGGACGCTGCTGCGCCGAGGAGTTGCCAATGAGACTCAAGGTGGGGGCTCGCACCTGAAGGGGCAAGTGTGAAGTGGCAGGTTAGTTGGTCCAGGTGAACTTGGTCCGACCTCCAGTTGGTCCAGGAAGCAAAAGGAGAAAAGCCGTGACATGGACGGGAATGTAACGGTGTGGTTTGTCTTCTTTCTTGGGTGGAGCGGAATTGGAAGTGCTTTGGAGGTCAAAGGGCGTGCCTCAAGTTGGCCCTCAAAAAAAGGAGAACGCTTGGAGATTGATATATTGTTACTAGTAGCTACTTGCTCCTAGTAGTACAGCCAGGAGCCCCTTTAGCGCCCTTGCTCCTAGTAGCGATGCCAGGAGCCCCTAGTAGCTTCTTGTTGCTAGTAGGCATATCATGTTATGGATATTATTGGTTCATATCATAATTGGTTGGAGAGTCTATTGGCTGTTTGGATGATCTATATTCTTGGTTCAAACATGCTAATTGTACGGTTACTACAATAAAATATGTGGATTTGTAATATTCTTGATTATATGCTTGTTCCTGAACCCACTCATCTTGTTCTGTTGGCTAAACAGAGTTGCACCTCTCTGGCACGAGCTTCTCGAGTAGATGGCCGCTAACTGGCCCGGGACACCGGAGGTGATTTCCATCTGCGGGCGTCGATCCACCTCGTTCTTTTCCCGACCAACTGGCCCCACAAAACACAACCATGCTAACCCCCTGAAGGTGATTTGCGGCACAATGATCTACACTCTGATGAAGACATCACATGGTTTCGTGGATGGCACATGATTTCTTGTTCTTATAGTTGGTCTTGCGGAAAGTCTTCTTCCTAAACAGGACGTCTGCCATAAACTTGATCCGTGTTAGATCATGTTAGTGATCTGTTCGTCGGAGGGTACCGATTCATTTTGCCGCTGGTCTTATGTCAAGTCGGTCTGATGAAAAGACCCAAAGAGTAGACATTGGGATGCTTGCCACGACGCTGTCTGTCACAGCAGCGCAGCATTAAATGATCTGTCCCAGGGACAACAACCCAAAACTGTAGAAGGCCGACCCGTCCATTTGAAGGACCCGATTCCTCTGTGGTCCAGTGGTCTAGGCACAAAGTCCACCACCAACTTGTCCTCAAGCTCATAGCCGTTGCCAAAGTGTGTGCAGAAGTGGGTGTCCAAGTCCACATATCTGGCGCGAGTCCCAGCCAAGCAGTCCCAGCGAAGCAGTCCTTTTTGAAGCAGTCCACCAGCACAGGCTGCACTTCCCACCAGTCCGAGTGTTTGAATGGAACCCTATGGAACCTCAAACCGCATGTTTCTGGTAGCTCAAAGCCTTCTTCTTGCTTTCTTTGGTGATTGTCCAAAGACAAACAAGTCTTCCAAGCAGGCATTGAAACCGGTCTTGAGAAATCATCGCTCATCGCAACCCCATGAGTCCAAAAGTGGCAAAAGTGGCAGGACATTGGCTTTCACCAGGCGAATCCTTGATGTTGACTGATGAACCAACCATCCCGCATGAGTTGGTGGTTACATCGATCCCACTATCGATCCCTACACAGTGTGCTTTGGGGTTCATGAGGGTCAGTGGAGCAATTCTTCGTAATCTCGAATACACATCCCCAGAGAAAAAAACACTGAATTTTGGGCTAGACTCTTACAAGTGCTAAAGCCTGAGCTAGACAGACCCAAGTGCCTTTAAAATTTGAGCCCTTCAGGCCCTTCGACCCAAGTCTTTCGGTCAAAAAGTCACACGGAATTTGGGGCCCCTCATCCATCCACCTGCTCCCATCCACCCAGCTCCTGCTCCCATCCCGACCCGAAAAAACCGCCTGATGTCCGACCCATCGCGCGGCACCTGGACCGGGCGCACGTCGTCTTACGTCGGATGGATGCGGCTGCCGACAGAGCCGTAGGATCAGGCTCCAGCCAGTCTGAAAGCCATCCAAGTCATTTGAAAGACAGGCTGATCCGGATCTGATCCGCTGGTTGATGAGAATCCAACGGTCACCCCCAAGAAGCATCCCAATTTTTGCATCTTCCCAAGATTTGTGACTCAGGGTAGAGGTGATGATAGTTGATGTCATCAATGCAACATAATGCAACTAACCCCCCAGCCTTTGACTCGAATGGGTGTCCATCTACAGCTACCACGTTCGGATGTTTGGACCCACCTGAACCGTAAGGAGTTTCGGTGAACCGAACGAACTCCACCTGTTCCCAAAGCGAAACGAGGGGGTTTCACCCCAATCCCAAACCTGCAGGTGTTCAGGTTCTACAGACTTCCCCACAGACTTCGGATATTGTTTGAGGATGATTCCCTGAGCTTGTGAGCTTTGACACACACGGACACATCGAGCGCTCCAAGGTTCGAGGGCTCTAGATGCCAGGTCACATGAACCGAACAGGAGAGGTGTCTTGGAACCAGCAAAGATGGCACCAGTCTTGGACTCGGACCAAGCAGCCTTGGGGCGCATGGTGAACTAGAAGCGACCCATGCAATGGATTGAGGTGTTCTTGAGACTGACCAGGTGCAGGGCCTTTGGACGTTTGGCCTGGATCGGAAAACCTCCATCCCGCCCCTCTCTCCGCCCCTCTCTCCGCCCCCGATCGGTCGCCCAATCCGCCCGCCGCCCGCGCCAGGGCTCCGCACCAGCACCAGCTGCGCCACCTTCGACTCGTCGAAGTCGATGGCCTCTCCGATGGACCTCCGGCGCAGTCCATTCGCGTGCACCGGGGTCGGGGAAGGGGAAGGGGTTCACCCCCCCAAAACCAGGTGAGGCAATTAGAGTCGATTATAAAAGTATAGTGTTCTCTTTTGTTCCGTTCCTGGGTGATGAATGATGAAAACACAACATAAATATCTGGAATATCTGCATGGAGTGCTTTTTCGGTTTTTCATGTCAAGGTGCTGAAACACCAGCACGGTCGCCTCTCTGTTTGGTGCGTTTTGGGTTGCTCGACCTCTCGAGGGTTGTGACTCGGTGGTCCAACCAGCTGCAGAACTGCACATAGCAAACACCAGGCCAGACTCAACTATAATTGGATCCTTGATCAAAAAACTCACGGCATATTTGGATTGAAAAACCTCGTCATATGGAAAGTGTTTTATAATCGTTTGTCGTCTAAACATGTCTAAACTACTGGATATCGATTAGAACGAAGGACTTCCTGAACTCGTGGACCCTGTTCCGCTCGCTTTATGTTGGGGGCATGGGCATATGGCGATTGGGGCGGTCGTTGGCACAAGATGAGGGTGCCTCAGTCAGCTAGTGTCTCTGGAAAGCGAAAAGCGACGTGGGATTGGTTTGCAAGGGTGGACAGGCCCGTCCAGAAAAGAACATCTGTGTCTGTGTTCCCATGGCTACAAAATCTGCGCTCTCTGTGGCGAAAGTAGATGGATTCATCCAACTGGCCTGATATGGCCTGATCATTTTGAGTTCCCTGTCATTTTTTCCCTATTTAAGGATGGTTCCAGAAATCCAGCTCCTGAGCTACAGCCAAGCACGAGGAGCATTCCAAGGGGACAAACATACATACCCCCTCTCAATAGTCTTAGCTGAAATTTGAAGTGGTGGTGTGTGGTGGTTGCTGAAGGGTTGGCCAACTAAGTCCTTTTGATTTGAGCCATAGGTCTGAGTTTTCACAGGCAGCCCTTTTCCAGCAAACAGTCTGGCCTTATTCTAAAAAGGAAGGCTCATTAGCCGCCTTTGTGCCTTCAAGCAGCAAGCGCAGAACTCTTGGAGGAGGGTCACCTCCAACCAGCTGCAAAGCTGTCTCATATGTTCGGGTCATCTTGTCTTTGTCAGCTCCAGACTCGACCAAAAGCTGCACAATGCCCCAATGACCTTTCTGGGCTGCCAAGTGCAAGGCAGTCTCTTCATTGGCTCGAGTCACTACATCCATTGCAGCCGCCGCCTCCAGCAACGCTCGGACCACTTCCTGGTGACCGTTGCGAGCTGCCAAGTGCAACGCCCTTTCGTCCCGCAGCGTTCCCCGATCTGGGTCAGCTCGAGCCAACAGCAAGATTTGCACCACCTCGAAGTGACCGTCGCGAGCTCCCAGGTGCAAAGCCGTTTCCTGGTTTGGGGTGACCTGATTCTGGTCCGCTCCTGCTTCGAGCAACAACTGCAGAACTGTGCCATGACCTTTCCAAGCTGCCAAATGCAAAGCGGTTTCCTTGGCTCGAAAAACAAATGACATGTTTGGAGCAAAACACTGCCAAACCCACCAATTTGCAAGCGTTTGAACTACACAACATCGCCCACCGAAAGAGTGCGAGAGATCGCCATGAAGGGCGACATCGGATCCACAGCAACCTATGGATGACCAGCTGAACGTGCCCGTGCGCGTTCGGAACGGACGGCATGTCTCAAAAAGCCGCCCCTTGGGGGTTGTACATCAAAAGATCGGCGAGACACCGGAGCCGATGTAAGGCTAAGACCCAATAGATAGAAGTTCGTAGATCCTTTAAACAAAAAAAATAATGGAAACATTTGGCAATTTGTTCTATCTACTTGGGGACTACTATACAAAGTCTCATCGAGTTGAGTCGATTTAAGTTCTTTGAATTGGACGGATGTTGGTTTTCAGGTGTAAAAAATAAGACACTATATTATATCAACTGTATCGTCAGGACTTGAAGGGTCAAATCTGCTGAAGGGAATTCTCCCAGAATGGTTGGTTCATCCATGTTCATCCTCTGTTCGAGTTCTTAGTAGCTTCTTGTTACTAGTAGTCAGAAGGTTCCTAGTAGCGATGCCAAGAGCCCCTAGTAGCGTCCTTGCTCCTAGTAGTATGGCCAGGAGCCCCTAGTAGTTTCTTGGTTCGTCCTCTGTTTGCTGCAGCTTCGCTGTTGGCATGTGTTGCCACAAGTCGTGCAGAAAAGTTTCTCCTTTCTCTTTGGTCACTTGGTCCATGCGCGCCCGTGCTTGGAGCAACAAGCGCATCACTTCTAGATGGCCATTCCGCGCAGCCAAATGCACAGCTGTGTCTTTGATACATTGTCTGTCCTTGTCAGCTTTGGCCTCCAACAAGAGTCTCACGACTCCTGAGTCAGGTTGCTTTGCGCGGAAAAAAGGAGATACTGGTAACTGGCACGTCGTCCAACAGTCTGGCCTTACTTGGACACTCATTTCTCCACTTCACTCGACACTCAACACTCACCAACTCGACCCCCAACGACCCCATGGCTCTTGCATGTCCTGCATGGCTTTTGCGCGCCGCCACATGCAAAGCGGTTTCCTCTGTATCTTTGATGGCTTTCTCTGGGTCCACCGAAGCCTCCAGCAACTGTTGCACCACCTCCTCGTGGCCTTTCCGAGCCGCCAAGTGCAGGGCAGTCTCCTCATCTGGTCCCAAAACTGGTCAGAAGAAGCCCAGAACGTGGAAAAGGTAAAAATCCTTCGAACCCCGTCTAGGCCGACGAACGTGAGCGTGAGCGGAGCAAGGCCAGGGTGTTCCTGTTGAGGGACGGTGGGCATGCGGTGGGCGATGGGCGATGTGCCGTCCATTTGGCGAACCTTGGCCGTTTCGTTGACACTTCCAGGAGTCACATGTCGGGGTGGTGTTTGGTCCCATCCAGTGAGTGGATGTTCTGGGCCCCCCTAACCTCCATGGATCGCACCCCGACCTGTGACTGCTGGTTCATTCTTCTTGTATGGACCGTCGAAGATGTTTCTTCGGGTTTTTTGCGGTGTCCAGGCTCAGCGAGGAACAAGCACCACTGATAGCGGACAGGCCAGGAAGGACACACTGACATCTAGAGAAAGATAGAGAAAGCCTTGTTCAGCTAGAGGTGTGCTTCATCTAGAGAAGGGAAATGTTGTTCCAAAGTGTCGGAGATGGTCTTCGTGACAAGTCGCTGGCGCTCTGCACCGAGTTGCGAAAATGATTTGCGCTTGGGAGACATGGGCAACTACTGGCAAAAGCCGCTTTGGCTGACGCGCCGCTTACGCGGACCTTACGCGGATTTTGCCTTCCAACCCGGAAACAAAGTTTGTTTGGACGCGAAGGTCTTGAAAAAGAGGTATAACAGTACAGTGTTATAGTGCTGCTGTTTCCATCGGATAGTGAAAAGGATAGTAAAGTGGCAGAAACCTAAACAGTACAGTTTTTAAAACTCATTGTCTTGGTGGACAATCCTTGTCATTGCGGGTTTTGTCATGATTTCGGTCCCATGCAATCTTGCATCACTTGACTTGAGGAATCAAATATAGCCAGCAACCTAATATAGCCAATCCCATGGATGTGTGTTACGCTGTAAGCTTGGAATAGAAAGGGCTCTTTGTCTTAAATGCCATTTCACACATTATAAAAGATCTCATATGCCATAACCTTTACGCCAGCAACATTGGCCACAAATGTGGAAACACGGGCTTTTGCAGAACGGCCGCAGGTCCTTGTCCTTGGACCTCCTTGCTTGACATGACAGCGCCTGGACGTATGTATTTCCAAGGGCATCGTCGGTTGGCGAAGCCTGTCAGTATAAAGTAAAACAGAATAGAGTATGAGTACAACAACATAGTGATAAATAACATAGTAATTATAGAATAACAGTTGAATAATATAGATTGGTAATACAATAGAATAACAATAAGTTAAATAGCATACAACAGAAATAAGAATATATATATATAAATAAATAATAAACAAATTAAAGTAGTTATGTAGTTATAATGATTTCAGAGTGGACGCACCACTCCAGCAAAGTGCATGACGAGGAAAGTGGTGTTCAAAAAAGAGGGAACTCTGCCATCTGTTCAGTTTGCTGTATCAGGCGTTTCAGAGCAGCTGAGGATCTTCAGAATGGTATGTGACCTTCTCTTTGTCAGCTCCAGCCTCAAGCAACAGCCGCACCACTTCCACATGGCCCTTGCGGGCAGCCAAATGCAGCGGGGTTTCCTCCACAGAATGGATGACGGGATCTATCAAAGCTCCCGCCTCCAGAAGCACCTGGACCAGTTCCTGGCGTTCAACGATTGCCAGGCTTCAACATCAGCGTCCTATGTCCAAGAAGCAAAGGCAATCCCCCCTGTCACTAGGTAAAGGAACATATAGGAACCCTCCAACTGACCCAAGGGATGTCTTTTTCGAACCTCCTTAGATTTCCGGTTTCATTGAAATCGGCTGGCCAGTCCTGGTGGTTTTTCCACGCCGCCAAGTGCAAAGCCGTTTCCTGGCTTTGTTCCACGATCCTATTGACATCCGCTCGCGCCTCCAGCAGCAGCCGCACCACTTCGACATGCCCATCCAGAGCTGCCACATGCACCAGTGCCCGTCCATTGCTACCCGGGCTGTTGGGAGACACGGGCCTTTGCAACACCTCCTCCACTTCCTCACAGCGATTTTCCGCACACGCTGCAAGCAACCTCTGATGCTCCTCCTCTTCCAGTTCCACCGTCTTCAGGATCACCAGCTGCAGATTCTGACGGTCCTCCTCGCCCAGCTCCCCGAGCAGAGTCGCGTCGTCCAAGATTTGTCCGGTCGTGCACGTGCAGAGCCGGAGGCGGAAACGCGAAAGTCCCACAAGGTGCGCCAGCTGGGTCTTCAGAGCCTGGCCGTGTGCTTTGGCGGGTGCTTTGCTCCAAAGCCCACGAGGTAGGTTGGAACACCTTGAGTTTCCAGGTCTGGAAGCCTTGAAAAAACTGGAGTGTGGAAAACCTTGAGATAGCTTGAGTTTCCAGGTTTCAAGGTTCAACACTACACGGCGTAGGGACTGTGAGAGGGTTATGTCGGGGGACTGATGCATCTACAGCGCAATAGAATAAGAGGTATAAACCAATCCCCAAGCACCAAGAGAGCAACGCCTTTTTACATGAAGCGGTATGGGAGACATCAAAATGCATAGCATATGCATATGCAAGCAAGAAACATAAGGCATAACCTATGACTTAAAATTGCAGCTGCCCAAGCATGGGCGCAAAGCTCCTATCCTAGTGCCAGAGGGTGGGGCACGCAAAACACAATAGTGCAAAAGCTGAGGAAATCAGAAACCCACAGCACGACATACGCTCCTGCAAGTAACACCAAGAAGCAAGGAGTCATAAGGAGTCTGAAAAGACTAGCAAAAGAAAGAACAATCGCCGAGATGCCCTAGTCCCCCTATGCTGGACAGGTGTCCATTCCATTTCTCTCTCTGCCATGACCTTTCGGTCCGCCTAAGAGAGCATTCACGGACCGGACGTTCGGTAACTGTATGGTCCACGTTTGTCTAGTACGCATGTCCCATGCTCTATCGCGCACCAGATATTTTGGAGGGAGTCTATCCTGGGTGTACCTCTGAAAACTCTGCAAGTAGTTCCAGCGGCTTTCACTTATGTGCAAGGAAGGTTGGTGTCCACTGAGCAGACTTGGAAACCTAAACCTCCGCTCCTTCGCAAGGTGGCACTGGTCGCAGAAACTAGAGTCTAGAGATTGTTGTCCTTCAGAACTGTAACACATGGCGAGACACCTGAAGAGAATGGAAAGATGCGTTCCAAACAAGTGGGTGGGGTGTCGGGGTGTCCCTCAATATATAGAACACCCTTGGGAACTCCAAAGTAGTGACATTCTGTGACATTCAATTTCATCCTTCCTTTTGGTCAACCTTGGTCAACCTCAGCAACTTCTTTCCCAAGCAGACTTTCCAAGTGAATTGCGGGGCCAAGCTAACACTATCTTCCCTTACTTCCCTTCTCCATGCTGCTTCATCCAAAGCACCGCCCTTTCACCCAAACCGCCCAGTTCGTGCTCAGCAGGTCGCCTTCACAGATCGCTGACCCTCCGTCTCCACACTCGCCACGGTCTCCCCCGACACCGCCCAGACGACCACCACACGTCCGCCCGGATGACCACCGCCAGGCGTCTCCATGCAGCCGCGGAGCGGGGGCCCCCGCAGACGGGGGGGTTCAGATGAGTTGTTGAGTCTCTTGAGATTTGTCGTGAGAAACACGGGATACATAGCAGCAATAAGAAGAACAAAAAAATGGAAACACTAAAAATTAACGTTGTGTTGTGAAGTGTGTGTGTGTGTGTGTCTATCCTGGTGATCCTTCTCACTGAAATGATTTTGATGATGCGTCTCTAGACCAGAGTTTCTACCGAAGAAAAGAAGATCGGGGTGAAGGTTTACACTCTGGAAAACCCAGGTCCGTAATTATATGATGTTATATGGGAATTTCTTGTAATTATTTGAACCTTCGAAGTGCCATGTTCTGGTTTATAGTGGGGTGTCCACTCACTTTTGAAGAAACATCTGCCAGTCTCCACATTCCCAAACAAACCTCGGATGGGGCCCACCTGTTGATCCATTTCTGGATCTCCGGTCGCCCCTGGGAAGGGTCGCCTTTCGAGCCCAGGACGCAGAGTTCCGACCCGAGCTCCGCGCCTCAAACCCAGAAGGCCCTCGAGACCCCGTTGCGGCGAGATCGCCACCGGCGCACGGCCTCAGGGCGCCGGTGGCTCGGTGCCATGCAGAAAAGCATGGAGCACGGGGCTTCTATAGGTGAGCTCGCTCGGTGGATGGGGGGTTGGAATCCAAAAGCACCAACCCACCCCTGGTGCAGGGGGTGCACCACCCCAACCAAGTGCCCACACTGAACTCGGGAGAGAGATGCTCGCTCGTTCGATGACAGGTTGTGGCTGCAGGTTGTGACCCGCCAAGTGTCCCCAAACAAAGAAAAAGACCTGCAACGCATGGAAGAGCACTGTTGTCTTTCTCTGCCATGAGAAGCAACCATTATGTACCAGTACCGATGTTTACCCTGAGAGGTTGGAGCAATGTAGAGATCCAATAATGATCCAAAATGTGCGATGAAAAAGGTATCATGACTTGTTCATGGCTTAAAGATGCTTAAAGAGAGGTCCGACCGGAACATCCTCTAGCTCGTGTTGGCTCGTGCGTTTAAATCTTCCTTTCGGTGCGTGCCTTTAAGCCCAGTGTGGAAACCCCGGACGCGGAGGTTTTGAGCTGAAGAAAAGGAGCGTCCAACCGTGTCTACCGTGTCCAACCGTGTCTCCCGAATCCCAGAGATCGATCTCCCGAAGAAGAGTCGGTGAATCGACCTGCTTCACCTCTTCTGGTTGAAACGTGGAGGTGTCCCAGACGGTGTGCCTCTTCAGTTCGGTTTGACCGAACCGAACCTAGGTGATTCACGGACTGGGACGGGTATACATAGGGGGGGTGTGCCAAAGCACGAAAATACCGTCCGTTTGATCTCTGCCCCACCCCGAATGGAGGTGAGACCCGTCGACCTTGTTCGAAAAAAAAAAAGAAAGAAAAAACACGGGGAAGGAAGGACCGTCTCGTCGTGCAAGGTCTCAAATCCCTAGGTTTTTGAGGGACCAAGGGCTGTTTGGAGCATCTGGGCATGACTCAAAACTCAAGTCCACTGGCCACCCGGTCAAAGGGAACCAACAAGAACACCTGACCGGCTTCCGTCGGCTTCCGTCGGTCCTTCCACCTGCTGCTCAGATGCTTAAAATGTAGAAGCTGTCCGTCACCAAGAAATCCTCCGGCGCGAAACGCTACTGTAAGGGCACGCAACTCGGAATGAAAGCTTCGGGCGTGGCAAACGCCGCCAACGGTGAACAAGCTGGTGCTGGAGGGAGAGCAATTTCGGGTAGCACGTGGAGGTGTGTGGGCGATTCGACTGTTGACCCCCCTGAATTCAAACAGTTGGCTTCTCCACAGCCTCTTCCAGCAATTGCAGGTCTCAATGCTATAGACTCTTGATTTAAACATATTCACTGCCCCAGTCCCTGAAATCCGGTGGCTCCCGCCGTCCGTCTCAGCCCCCACGCGTGGTAGAAGCCGAAGCCCGGCAGCTCGACATCCAAGCGCCGGCCGTCGAAGCCGCCACCTGCGAGCCGGTGCGACCAGCTGCCCCAGCCGGACAACGAAGGAGACCAGTCTGCCCCGGTGTCTTCACCGGTGATCCAAACGTATTGAGGGACCTGAGATGAAGATGAAGCCAGATGGAGTCTGCATGTGTCGAAAAGTGGATGCAAGTGAGCTCTGCATCTGTGGCTTTCGAAATATGCGTCATTGAATTCAACCATAGACGCCAGGCAGGGCCCTTGAGTTGCTCCGGGGTAAGTGGTCAAACTTCACAGGCCCTTGAAAGAAGAAGCATCCGCAGGAGCCTGAGTTCACGGTCTCAGATGTTGACTCGCAAAGAACACCGTCGCGACGACGTGTTCGTCTCTTGACCCATCTAATTCTCCGCAAGCGCAAGCAGCAAAGACTCTGAAATCCCTTGGAGCTGGACTGCAGTCACTATAATGTCACTATAATAAGCAAAAAGGGACAGTAAACAACCAAAAAGGGTCACTAAACAACCTTCTCCCTCTTCAACCCACCCTCACTTCCCCCCTCCGCTCGCTCAAACTCCGCCTTCGGGCTCAAACTCCCAGAAGGAGACGCGCGTCAGGTCGGCGGAGGGGTCGGGTTTGTACATAAAGCCCACCTGCAACGCTCGGCCGAAGAAGGAAGGTCGAGGGGTCGAAGAAGGGTCGGTCGTCGGTCGTCGGTCGTCGCGGCGCGCGAGGTCGGGTGGGAAGGGTCTGGAGGTGGCAGCTTGGAGGCAGAGTGAGGCAGAGCGAGAAGCACTTTCAAAGTACTAAAAAAGAAAACGGACTGTAGGTTGGTACAAATGGAGACCACCCACCCAAAGGCCAGCAAAACTAGGGATGGAGAGGCTCAACTACTACAAAACAAAATTCTATAGTACCATCCACCCAAACAATTGCCCCTATGCCCAACAAAAATTCATGTCTGGGTAGAGCCCGGCTGTGCTTTGTCACAATAAAACACAAAATCGAATGCCTTCGGGCAGCCAATGGTTCGATCAAAGAAGCGAAAAAGTTACCGCTTTCGAGGCAGAAGAGAGGGGCAGCCAATGGGTTGAGTTCAAGGTGAAAGAGATCAACCGACCGGTTCAGTCTCAAGGCTTAACAGTGTTACAGAGTACCATGTTGAACCCAAGTATCCACCAATGTTAGCAAAAAGTTCATATGTGGTGCATGGTGAACACTATAACATAATTCACTACTACTAAGACGTTGCTTCGTGCCACCACACCCGTGCCACCACATCGACCGCCTCTCGACCGCTCTTGCAGTCCCGGCGCGGATGCCTCGCGACCGTCGACCGGACGTGGCGTGGCGTGACGACGTGGCTCGGAGCGGTGGACGAATCCAGCAAGTCCACCGACCAGATCGCAGGCCTCGTTTTACATCTCCATGTGGGGGACGTGTTTTTATATGAAGTATCACCATGTTAGAGGTGTAACTTGTGGATGCTGTTCGTGTTGATGGTGTAACTTGTGGATGCCAGAAAGAAACCTGCGAATCCAAAGAAAGAGTAGCCCACGAATCGATTTACCACGCCACGACGTGTCGACGGTTGAGATGGCGACGCGTTAACATCAATGCTTTGTCCGAAGACTGGCTGTCTGAGCGACCACATGGCAGCAACCAAATCGCTTGGGACTGGGGCTCCAAGTTCACGTTATGTTTTGCTCCTGAGACCTCCAACAGTAAGTTCAGTTCCAACATGTGCCCTGCCCACTACCACACTACGAAAACGATGGTTTTCCCTCCTTCTACAACAAGAAGAGGCTTTCCCTCCTTCTTGGCCATTTCAGGACTCGTCCAACCCCCAGCCCACCCCACCACCTCTGAGGAAACCACCACAGGGCTGGGGGAAACCTCGACACACACCCAACCAGTCATACCTCCCATCTGTCAAAAGCCGACGAGATGCGCGGTGAAGGTGTCACCCTCCTGCAGACGCGGCCACATGGAGAACAGGTGTCCAAGGGCTGGACAGGTGAGTCACTGGTGGAGCAGGTAGAACATGGAAAGAATCAAACATCGTTTCTCTTGTCGGACATATCTCTCGTGCACTTGATGACCTGCAGTCAGACTGCGGAAGATCCCGAAAGTCACCTCCAGTGGCCTTTAACCATCGAACCGGTCTTAAGCACGGGGCTACAGGAAGATTGGTGGGCACCCTTGTTTCGCACCCAGCGCTCGAGTACTCTGAAAAGCGCTGGATCACAGGCGATGGATCACAGGCGATGCACCTGCTCTCTCGCTCAGATTCCCTGTTACATCCTCATCCAGTTCTCCCTAGCTCATGAAAAATACCACCCCAGCTCATCTAGGGAGCTGCCTCCCCAGCTCACCTGGAACTCACCGTGTCGGTCGCCCCCCGGTTCCACCGTTGACGGTTCCCCACCTTCAAAGCGCTGTCGAAGTTCGTTTCGCCCTTGGTGGCCAAGCTCAGCGGATCCAACCTCCGAACGAGCCGACGCCCGGTCGTGCCGGTCCGGTCCATGGACATCCGAACGAGAGGTGTGGGAGGGGTCGGGTCGGCCGGGCGCTGGGTGTTTTGGAGGTTGAACAGGTTCTGTTGTTGAAGGCCCCTGTGGGTGGGTTATGCAAAGGATCTGCAGGAACAACCTTGAACTTAGTTTCCGGTTGTGTGAGAAAAACGCCGGGTGGTTGTCCAAACGAAGTCACGCATTTCTCTGATCCGAAGTCGCTGCGACACGTTTGCAAGTCGCTTTCAGACTGAGCAGCTGTTCCACCTTCAAATGCAATGTTGTTGGGTGTTTTTGACCACTTTTGACGTCTGCAAACATGGTGGTTATTTTTTTTTTCGAGCTTTTCGTCTGCGGGCAGACTGATACATGATCTTCCAGGAGGCCGTGAACCTTCCGGGATGAAACGCCCGAATGAGCACTGGTGGTGTTTTGTTTCATGTTTTCGTGGTGAATGCACAGGACCGGTGGCTTTTTTTGTGTTATACAGAAGGGCTCGAGCCAGTAGATGGATTAATTTCAGTCGTCTTTCAGCATCATCTGGCACTCCCTGAACACCCCCTGCTCTGAGCTTCTGAGGCACCCTTGCTCTGTTGGCTTGCCGCCCTCCCAAAGTGCAAAGAGGCGGCCTAGTGCTGGACTTTCGGGTCGCGCGACGAAGACATGATTCTGCGGAGAACGGCGGGTGCCGAAAGGAACGAAAACACAAGGCCCGCAGGGGTTCTTGTGTTGCTGTTACAAGAAGGGGACCATGGCAGCCATCTGGTAGCTTGAAAATGTTCAGCTACCAAAGCCGGACACCCAATCTGTATCTCTCCGAACACAGGGTCGTTCTTCGTTACAGGGACTTCGGTCTTTTGCAGCTGAAACCCTTGAAACCCACCCAAGAGACAGGATGGATTGTCTCCCTTACGAACATAGCAAGCACACTGGCAAAAAGTCTGCAAAAGTCATCTTCCAAACTCCTCTGTCACCCTCAGTGGGTTGCTATATGGAGGAGATTGGAGGAGGGTGTGGGGAGTTTCTCTGTCACAGATCTGAAGCTCAACCAACTCTCAGATCGCCGACATCCACCGGTGCCAACGATCGTTGCTTTGTCTGCTTGTGTCGTCCCTCAAATCCCAGGTGGCCGCGGCTCAGCAGAGGTGCTTGGGCCCGAAATGGGGTCAAAAACTGAAAAAGCGCCTGCCCAATGCATCACGTTGGTGTTGGCCACGTTCTTCACCCTCATGTCGAAGGCCTCAGGGCCGACATGAGTGGCGACATGAGCTCTGGCTGGGTTGGTGGACCGAAGAATTTCTTCCGAGTGGGTCGGAGTGTGCTCTGGGCCGTCCTTGCAAGTGCTTTCCTTTTTGGGGGAGGGCATCCCAAAATTCTTGTGGATGTGAGCCAGGAGTTCTTGAGGGATATAGATCCAAGTGGAAGCCATCTGCGTCGTAACCGGAGGATCTGCAGAAGGCAGAAAGCACTGCAGCAACTGCGATGCAGAGTAGCTGCGGATTGCATCTTCAAAGACCTGCTACACTCCCTGAAATGAGTTATGAAATTGGGAGGCCAAACCGTTTCGTTCCAGTAATCTCCCCGCTCCCCACGGAGTGCAAGACGATCACGGTCGGATACGGTCGCTGTCAGGGGACCGTCTCAAATCCTCGTTCAAGAACCATACACTGCAGCGTAGCAACCCGTTTTTAGGTTCTCTCCAAGAACCAAATTACATGTTTGTTGCACCATTTCCACGCAAGATACGCAAGACGTCGAGCCCCCAAGGACTTAGGAAAACAAGAAACAGAACGCGAACGGAGAGTGCTGGTACAAGCCGATCTAAACCTAGGCTGGTGCATTCAAGACATGTTCACACAACAGGGCGAGCTGGGAATGTTGGAAGTTCTTGTTCTTTCTCCCCTAGTTGAAGGAAGAAGCATCTTCCAGTTCCCCTGACCCTTCCTTCCTCCGCCGTCGTGATTCTTTTCGTCAAGAAGCGTTGGAGAGCCATCCGCCTGGCTTGAGCGAGAACTGCCCCCTGTACAGCCTCGCTTGCGAACTTCGGTGTTTTTCTTCACTGAAGCCGGTCATGTGAGCGAAAAAAGAGGGATTTTTAGCACCACAAGATCAAGTTTAGTACCAGTTTTAACAGTTTAATACCACCTTTTGGGATACCTGACCCAGCTCAGCTCGTGGCATCCTCTTGGCCTCCAGCTCCTCCACAAAGCCCGGCGTCCGGACGTGCCGGTTCCTCCGTGCCGAAGGCCCAAGAAGTGACGCATTGGGGATCGTTGGAGGAGGAGTCTTCCAAAAAGAACCATGATTTGTCCAACAATCAGGATTCCTCCAACGATCAGGATTCTTCCAAGAAATCATCCTTCTTCCAAAATCAACCATCAGGATTCAAAGTGGTGGTTGATGGTTGGAGGATGTATACGGAGGATTCCAATAAGGATCAATGGAGGAAATATCCCAAAAAAAGCGGTGGTTGGCGGATGTAAGGAGGGAGATCCAAAAATCAGTGGTGGATGATGGTTGGGGGATGTAAGGAAGGAGGGTTCTTAGATTTTGGGGGGAGGCAAAAGGCAGTAATGGCAAGCCGGACACTGGTTCTCCAAAAGCAGGATAGCTTGCTTGGCTTCTCCAAGGTGATCATTGAAGGCTTGATTCAGAAACGGAAGAATCAAACTCTTGGACTGCTAGAAGTCTATCTCACACTTGAATCAAGACCACCACCAAAACGTGGCCATAGACACCTATAGACATCACCTGCCACTCCACTACCGAATTCTTGGTGCGCCTGAAGTGTGCGTGCCCGGAGCCATCGAAGGTCACTGCAGCCACCTACAGTCCACTTCCAACCGATGCCACTCACATGGCATGTACTCACATGGCCACAAAGGACCGTGTGACATCACGAAGCCGGAGCCCATCACGGAGCCAATGGATGCGGAGCCCCACCGACCCGACGTTCCCCAGTGAAACCATGAGAACAAATAGAAGTACGAGACTAAGGAGACACCGGTGATCCTGGAGGTTCGGACATGGAGAGAAAAGATCAGCGAGTCCGGTCTGGGTTCAAAGAAGATGGAAGAAGGAGGACACTGACCTGGATTTGGGATTGTCACCCTCAGATTTGATAGTTTTGTCCCCCCGCAAAAACACAACTACACACCCACTGCTTTCTTTAAGGTCAGTCCTCAATCCCGAGTCCACAAATTTGGGGTACACATGGGTACAGTATGTACTCCATTACTCCATCGACCTGCTGGGTGTTCTCCATTCATTCTTCAAGCCGCCCTACCTCCGTGTCCCTTCGGGCTCGGGTCGTTTCTTGCGGTCGGAACGAAGTCGGGTCGTGGAAGAACCCCACGACGTTTCGGAGGAATGAGAGGTCGACCGGTGGATTCAGCCAAACTTCGTGGCCTCAGTCCCAGTTTTTGATTCATTATATACTGATGTATTATTAACCATATTATTAGTGGATGTCCGTCTTCGCCAATGGTTCACTGGTGGATGTCGGATGTCTGAAATGATTTTACTTCACCGTTCGTTTTCGAGCAGTCCACAGTCATCTGCTTGTCCAGCGTTTCCAACCACCTGAAAGATGCCTTTGCACCGATCCCTTCACCCTGTCTCGGCCCTCCGCTGGAATATCTCACTGCTTCAGACCTCCAGAGCATCACTCTACCAAACATACCCTAGGGCTCCTGGCCCGCCTCCTGAGAAGGTGGTTAGACCCTCCAAACCCACCCCAACCACCTTCTCAGGAGGTGGGCCAGGAGCCCTAGGGATAGAACAATCAGACAATTCGAGGAACTCCCAAATCCACACAGCAGTTCCCCAACCGCTTCCTGTCTTGATGTCGAGCGCTCTTCCCAGAACCGACCCAGAAAACGCTTCGCAGGCGTCGCGCCGTGGTGTTCAGGGAGGTAGGGAGGTACCGGGCGTTCGGGCCATTCCGTCACCATCGAAGGGGTGCATGATCTGGTCCCCACCCACCTGGCCACGCGGAGAGATCTTCGTGGATCGGTGATGGAATGGTGGACTTTCGGTCGGGGGGGGTGACTGGAAGATGATTTGATGGGATCATGACTTGTTGAACTTGTTGTTATACTGGGGATTCATCCAAGTCACAAAGTCCATTCACGACAGCCTTTGGAAAGAGTATGCGTGCTTTTAGTAAGCCAAGGTCAAGGTTCATACTTCAAACGGCTCAAAGAGTGGCGATCACTAAAATTAGATCTCACACATCAGATCCTAATCCATTCCGAAGCTTTCTGTTGACGAATGATAACATTTAACAAGCGAATCTGTAAGGCTCCAGCTAGAAGCTAGAAGCCATGATCCTCAACTACGCTAATTATAGACGACCCACTTTGCAAAGGAATCTGATGGGCTTTCCAACGACCCATCACATCACATCCCAAGAAACACATCACGGCTTTGGTCCACAAAACCAGACGCACCAGGCTGCGAAGCACAAAACCAGGTGGTGCTGGACTTTTTGCAGCTCCAAGCAACGTCGTGCTATTGGCACTCACAACAACAAAACAACAAGAAACACTTGGCCCCTCACCCGCAACAAACGTCAGCACTAGGCATGATGTAGCAGTATCCATCGTGTGAGGACCAAAAACAATGAAAAACGCGGAACAAAAAATCACGGTTGCTCACACGGTTAGCCGCCATGAGCGAAAACAACAACCCCACGGGTCCTATTGGGAGTTTGTGAAAGAACCATTCTGGTAGGTTTATTGTAATTTGTCAGCTCAGTTAAGGATAACATTCCCAATGGGTTTCGTTTCACAGGACTGCTAGAGGACAAATATCTCCAGCATTCACCTCACAAACGGCAGAGTGCGCTCCCCAAACTGTTCCCGCAGCAAAGAAAGATGTCCTTCTCTTTGACTTTCCAATAAAGGCGGTCTCTGAGTTCTTGCATTACTCTGGGGGGAAGCGATCAAGAGTCATGCAACGTCATGCACATGCTCCACTTCTGTCCACCCCACAACACCAGCCACGCCACCCGCCACCCACGCCACGAGGAAAAGCGCCTGGAACTTCGCCGGCCCGTTCCGGAAGTAGGTGCCCCTCAAGTCCGCTGGCAAGGCCTCCGCTGCTCGCCAGACCGGCCGTGAAACGGATCCGATGTTCGAAAAGAACTCTATCTGAAGAAACGATCTGAACATGGGATGAATTGGGATGCGTTGTGGGATGTTCATTTGTGGCACCACGGCTGTACAGCCAGATTTCCATGGATGAGGGATCCTCATCCTGCATGCACCAAGGAGTGTTACCTCCAGTATGCGCGAAAGGAAAAAAGAGTTGTGGGATGTTCTCAGCACTATCTCAGAGTTGTTGGATGATGTTGGAACCTCCCACAACTCATCAGAACATCCCAGAACAGCATGTTGGATGTAGGAGATCTCAGGCTCCACCAGAGCTCCACCGTGCGGAGCTTAGGGTGCAACGCTTAGCCGGGCAGCAGGTGTTCCGTGGTGGTCTGATCTCCAGGTTTCAAACGGTTTTCAGGTTTTTGGTCGCTGGACTTCGTTCCGGCCAACCATCTTAACTTATTTAAATCCATCTTCAAAAAAGGATCACATATATGAAAGCATGTTTGAATCTCGCAGCAGCCAGCCTCAGCAGCGAGAACCCCTTCGAAAATAGCACCCGACTGGCCTCGGAGTAGAGGCTGCAGCAAGTCTCTTCTTGAGCCTCAGCCAAGAACGATAAGGGCCCTGCCATCGGAAGCCAAGGATTCCAACCGGCCGGACCACGCAGGCTGATCCCACGCAGGACCCTGCTCCGACCGGTGCCCAGCTGCGCCGGTCGAGGGTGCCGTCCGACAGTCCGCTGCGATGCCCAAGCGGTGCTGCGCAAGAGTGAAGCCAACAGCGATGGCAAAGTGAGTGGATATTCTGCATGAAATAAAATGTTGATCAATATTCTTTCATCCTGGGAAAGGCTGTTTCATATGTTTTATACAAAACTCTTTACACGGGGTTTTGGATCAACTCTCATATAGATCCCCGGCAAGGTCCCAGAAACTGGTAAGAATGGCGTGTAAGAATGGCGTTAAAACGATGATGGTTAAAACTCGTGAGTTGTACCTTGCCATCCCTTCATCCAAACAAAACTGGGGGCCCAGCAGACTGATAGCCCGTCTGCCATGCCTGGTCTGCCAAACAGAAGCATCGTTAGGCAAACAAGTAGAATCAAGTAGATGGTGTTTGTATAGGAGAAGAGGGCTAATAGATACCACGTTCTCAGAGTTTGGACGTTGCCTAATATTGACGGTTTAAAAGGTCTTGCGCTGCGGGAAAGTTGGCCAGGTGTGCTCTTCCTTTGACAAGGAGGACTGTAACGAGACCTTTTTCGGCCTCGAGATTCTGATACGCACCCCTGGCATGGTTCTATGGCCGACCCCTTCATAACCCATACACTCCATGGGACTGGAATGTATGCCTACATTGATCCCCCAGTCAACCACCCCGATCGGCCGTTTCTCGGCATCTCTTCCAGTCCCATGGGTCGCGTTCATAGGTCCATGAATCATAGGTTCCATCCTTTGAAGTTCAAATCAAAACTCACACCGTTCCACCCACCCGCCACAAAACCCGGCCACACGCCCGGGACACCCGCTGGGGCCGTGTAGGCACTCGGCTCGGCGAGCGATGCGAGGTCGCGGCGCGGCGCGCCTTCCGGTCATAGCCTCGCGCTGCATCCAGCCGAGGCTCGACCTGGCAAGCGGTGGAGCTGCGACAGGTAGAGCTTCTGTCCCTGAAATACGGTTGGACAGAAAAACATAGTGGACACTTCTCTACATCAGAACACATACGGTCAAAAACCTAGAACTGCTGGAGGGAACATGCGAAGATGAGAAGGTTTGTAGGTCATTCTATAGGTCCACATGTCCAAATCGACTCACGTATCACATGGAAGTGGATGGATGGAAACCTGAAAGGAAGACAACCTTCCTTTCCGATCTGAACTCCGCGAAACCATGGACCCAGTCAGTGCCAGTGGACGGGGTAAGGCTGCCTTGGTTTTGAGACGTTGCACTTCACCCCCACCATCCGGGAACAAAAACCTCTCATCCAGCGAGGCTTTCTGGGTAACTTGATCAAACTCCCACTTCCCCCGCCCGCTCCCGTCGCGCCCAGCCGCCGGCTGCGCCTCCGCCTGCGCCGTCGCGCGGGTCGTCGCCACGGGACGGCCGGCGTCGCGGGACGGCCGCCGAAGCGGGCGGAGGCCGCGGGAGGCGCAGGCAGCACCTGCTGCGTGGCTGCGTGTGCCGGTGCTAGAAACCTGCACCAGCCCAGTGCCATTCCGTGCGGAAAAAAAGAGGTGAAAGATGGTGAAAGGCCTGAAGTGAAAGCCATGAAGTGCTAGGAAGTGTGGAAGACCATCGAGGTGATGTTTCTGTGTGTCTTTTCAGCTCATCAGGCAGCGGACCGCTGAGTCGCTGGATGGGATGGAGGGACGGCCCCAAATCCGTGTGTTCTTGCTTCGATGGGTATAGTGATCCCAGTAAGTCCAAAGGACAGGTTTAACAAGCACGTTCAAGCAAAGGCCGCACTTCACCCTCAGATGATATAGTACATGATTATATGTGCATGGGTCTATATTGTAGACCTAATTATCCATCCTGGCATGAAGAGCCACTGGGGATGGAAGAAATCCTGCACCACTTGGAATTCACCACACTGGGGACAAAGTAGGGAGACTCATCTCGTGATGCAAGAATCATTCCATCCCAAGTCGATGTGTTCAAGCAGGTACATATTCCCGACAAGTAAATGGATAATCCAAAATAAAACCGGATTGAAAAAACCCTTCATAGGTGCATTAATCAAGAGTCTTCATGTTCGCCTCAAAACGCTAGTTTGCACGGCTGTGACAGTTAGTTGTGAGGGATATCACCCTGAACTACCAAGTGACACTGCTGGAAAATAGATTCAGAAGGTATTGACCAGAACCAAACCAAACAATTTGAGAATCGTTGGCCGAAGCAACTCAGGTCGAAATTCAACCGGATGCAGCACCAACTAAGGGCTATCGAAGCCTAAGTTTGCTTTGGAGGGAAATGCATTTTTGGGTGGAAGAATGTCAGGCAACCCAAGGCATCCTTATTTGGATTGGTTGGATGAGAGCAAATCTCGTTATGCAAAATTTGCAAGGAACAGCGGTGTGCCGCATGTATCGAAAGTTGCTCTCTCTCTCTCTCTGTCTCTCTCTCTCTCTCTCTGTCTCTCTGTCTGTCGTTCTTTCTTTATCTGACACCCGCAAAACTGATCAAACCCGCAAAGCCAGTTCCCTGAGGGCAAAGAAAGCGCCTGGAACCAATGTGTCTTCATTTCAAGGTCTTCTCCCAGTGTCTCACTTCCTTTTTGGGTCCATCCCCCTATCCACTGGGTCTAAACTCGGCGCCTCCAGCACCTGCTAAAGCTGCTAAAAACACCTGGCAGCTGCCAGAAACAGGCTCACGCTCGTGTAGAAAACTCGATTCAACTAAGTGTATATGCAGGTTTGGTGGGTGCCATTGCAAAACCAACACGGCAATGGCACCATCTTCTACCAACTTCATCGTCCAACTTCAATGGCCGACATGGCCGTGGCGCTGTTCGGAGCGCCACAGTCTGTTCAGCCCGTGCTTTTCGGTCCGGCACAACAAGCGCATTCAGTGGTGTTTTGGTCCACCTCGTGGATGAAGTCTACAAGTTGGTGACATTCTTGGATGTGCAGTTCCCTGAAACTTGGAAAAAAACTTCCCCAGAAGAAGATGTACTCAATCGGGGAACATAAAACAATCACCCAATCCGCAAAAAACCAGGCATGTTCACTCTATCCCAGACACCTGAAGAGGTCGGTGTTTCCCTGCCGCGGTGCCTGGGATGTACATCTCCGGTGTGCCTGTCACGACAAATTCACTGATCAATCATGGCGCGGCTCAGATCGGTCGGAGTCATTTGAAATCACTTGCAGTCTGGAGCCAGTCTGGATCAGTTACAAGGTCTGTCAGGTGATTGGATCCTTCCGATCTTCGCCACTTGTCCCCTAAGGCGATGCCATGTGGTGGGTGGGGTGGGGTGGGTCTTCTCCCTGCAACCAGTGCCCGAAAAATACCCACGAAATCGGACCCTCCACTTCACCGTTGGGTCGGGGGTCGCGCGGATCACGGGGGTCGTTTCAGGTCCTATACTCCTTTGGAGTCGATCCGCCGACTGGTCGTGGGTGTTTTGAGAGTCTCAAGGATCGATCGAAGGTCGAGGATGGCTTCCGATAGGAAATGATCCACGTATCGAACGGGATGGAAGATCGCTTGCATCACTGGTCACTCCTTCTTCGGTCATCTACAAGCTTGTAGATGTTATCTACTAAGTCAGTTTCTTCAATGTTTTGGGATTCAAAGCCTCTGGCGTGTGGGTTGCTTACATCTTCTCAACATGATGAGGATGGACCAGGATGGAGAAAACATAGAATTAATTACTTCAGATGCTTCTTGAAACCAAATCAAATGTTCTTCCAAGCATATGCCGCCATGGACCACGGATGACTTCCAAGACTGGCTACCTTGACTCTCACACATGAAGCCGCGGAGGCCTGGGCCCACACAAGGGCCCTGAACTCCTCAACGTCCACCCGGGCCAGCCTTCCAGCAGGACGTTGAACGAAACAAACGACGATTTCTCGTCCCCACCGCTTCCTGTTAGCTTTATATGCTTTATACTTGGCCCCAGAATCCTTGATGACACTCTACTGGCTGACACCCTCTCTTGCTCTTCATAAACTTCATGATTCATGATGCTCCACTGTCTTCCGCGACATGCCGCTGATGCAAAGCCTTTTTCCCGTCTTGCATGGCAGCTTTCTATCGGGCGGCGCATCTCTTGAGCTAGGAGGTGTGGGAACAAGCAACATCACTGGCCACTGGTTTAATGATAAAGCATCCAACAGCATGGTTTCAGTAAACTCAGCAAACCTCCCTAAAAACCATGATGTTTCTCTTGGAGTGTACAGTAGAGTACGTTCGAGTATGAGGAGAAGAGGGTTCTGATCTAAGCCATTCGTAGATTCCTCTGCCTGTACTCTTGCTTTTAAACACCCTATGCCTATGCCTATGCCTATACCTTTACTTAGAGGACCCCCCATTGAACAAATCCACATTTCTGGCAGATCCACAGTGAGACATCTAACACCATCAACTTCAACCGCCTTCGACCCGCTCAGCCGATCGGCTTCATTCCCACACCGAGCTAGGTCGGCTCGCCGCGCAGCCGACACATCCCCAGCGCAGCGTGCGGGTCGAAGCCCGTAAACTCGAAGGCGCGACACTCAGAGGTCAGGGAACACCAAAGGTGGCACAGCTCGACGTCCCCTGGAGAAGACCGGGCTCCGGAGAAGAAGAAGAGCGGAGAAACGGCGGAGAAAGAGCGAAGAGCGGTTCATTGAGTGGTTTGGCGCGGTGGGAGGAGGGTGGGGTATGGTGGGGTTGGTTTTTGGCGGGTGGCGGTTGGTGGCCTGTAGGTTTGGTGGAAGCATGTTTTGAGGGGAGCGGTCTCTTGGAAAGCCTCCCTCTAGAGGTGGAGCAGGGGTGGGAGGGATGAAAGGGCTATGCCAGAGGCATTCCATGCTTGGTGTGATTTTGTGCAGATCTCTGGGCCTATAGGGGGCCTCCTTCTCCAGTCACCATCGAGGCAAACCAGAGGCAATCCGGGCACTAGACTTACCCTTGTCCTCCAGGTCTTCTGATGAATTCCATACTCATCCTCTACTTCTGGAGGACAAACACGTCTGAAATCAGATGCCAAGTCGCCCTTGCACTGTAGTTTCACGTGTGTCACATAGTTTCGAAAGGAACACAAGAATGAACCGATGCCTCGAAACGGGTTTGGCCATCTCGGTCAGCCTAACCTGATATGTTTACATGGAGTAGATCCTCTTTGAAACATGCCCCCAAAAAAAAACGAACACGACCCAATGAGCTCTTCAGCACCAGAGCTTTGGACCAGACTGGATGTAAGAAACTCATCCCACCGCCCCAGTCTTCTCTTCGCCCAACACATCGACCGCGCGCGTGGTTCGACCGCGCTCGTGGTAGCACGGGCGGTGCCTGGAAAGGTCACGTTGTCGTAAAACTCGAAGAGTCCAGCGGGGTCCGACCACTCGAGCGACTCAAGCTGTTCATCCTTCAGCGGTTTCTCCTCCTCCAGTGGTTTCTCTTCATCGCTCTCCTTCGGCTCGCTCTGATCCTCACCCTTGGAGAGGAAAACGCTCAAGAAAGCCGCAGGCTCCAGCTGACAGTTCACTAAACCATGTCCTGGCGTCCGCTCTCTGTCCCTTCTGTCCATTGAGAGTTCACCACATCAAACACGCTCGGAACGCAAGAAGAGCAGTTGGCTGGAGGTCCAACCAGTTGTGTAGATGGAGGAACATGCATCTTCCTATGGAGACCTGAGAAGGTATCCGATATCTGGAAATCAAGGTGCAACGTCCCCTGAAACCCGACTCCCCAAGTCCTCGGAAAATGGCGTCCTTGGAAGAGGTCAACAAGACGAGAGGTGTTCCACCACTGGCCGGTCGAGACATGTCAAGGCTAATCATGGCTTCTGATGGATTGATGCTGTTTGATGGAAGAAAATCTGCTCACCTGTGATCCCAAACATGGTGAAACGCTAGGAGATGCCCTACCTGAGATGGTCGTCAACTGGATATGTTTGCTCTCAACTGGCTTCAGCTACTTGGAAAGGAATGAAGTCTTCGGTTTTCAACCAACCCAGGTAAGTTCCGAAGGATGAGTTCGTCAGTGCTGGGACAAGCAGACCAATTGATGAATCTATCTAATCTATCCTTTCGCGAGTAGGTGTGTGTGTGTGTGTGCGTATGTGTCCTGTCTGAACAAACACTGCAAGGTGAAGGGCGTCTTCCTGCTCAAAACGAAGGCGGAAAGACTCCTCCCGACCCTAAGACGAGAACGAAAGGTTTGAAAGGTGCTCCAAATCGGAAACACCAGGAACCCCCAAACATGCCATAGGATGCCATAGGTTCATTACACCTGGGTCACCTGGGCCCTAGAAAGTGTTATTGTTGCAGGCCTGTACATGATCACAGAAACACCGGCCTCACGTTGATCAGAACCGTTTCGCCCCAAGACCCTTCAACCCTTCCCTGACCCCCTGCCTGCCCCCCTGACCCTCCCGCGTTCGCCGAAGACAAAGCGTCGCAGGGCTTCGGCGCGTAGACCGACACCGCCGGCAGCCGCTCGGAGAGGCCCTCGGCCGCCGCGCCCGGCACCGCGCCGCCGAAGGCCTCCGGTCGCGTCGCGCGAAGGGAGCAGCGCACACGCGGAGGGCGAAGGGTCCCACAGGGATGAAGAGGTATCGTCTTTGGGGATGAGGGAGATGCTTCAAAGGTTCCGTAAAAAGTTGAAAATGAAGGTTCCGTACCTTGCAACCTGTCAAGGTGTTTGCATTGTGTTTGGATGAATTGAAGGTTTCCAACTCTAATGGCAATCATCCAGTCCAATCACAACCAAACCAAACGTATAAGAGGACAAGCCTTCCTTCATGGCTGCTGGAAAGCAGGTGTTCGAGGTCCAACAAAAGTCGTCAGCTGAGCACTTCAGACCACTTGAGGTGCCTAAGAGTGTCCTCCAAACGGCCCATCTCTCAGACCACTCCACGACCAGCACCGCTTGAGCCTCGTTTGGATGGTCCATGGATGTCATCTACGTTTGGCCGCTCCAAAAAGCATCTTCAAACACCGAAGTCGCCTCTGTTTAAAGGTCTTGACTCCAAGCGAAACCGGCCCCCCCCCACGGCGAGCTCCCACCTGGCTGAACGGCCGGGTCCGCACGTCCGACCGCGGGTCCGGACCGTTTCACGGCGGGTCCGGCCTGTAGAAAGAGGGCGGCGTTCGAGACCAAGAGCGGCCGCAGAAAGACCGCCAAGCGCGGTAAGAGGGGTAGTGCCTCACCACACTTCGAATGGTCTAAATGAGAAGAGCGACCCGAGGTGGCCTGGTAGATTATCTGGTGGTGGGCTGCCAGCAAACTCGTTTTGATAGAACTTGCTATGACAGGAAGACACTGGTCGACGCAAAGTGATTCCAAAGGTGGACACCTGGGCACCTGTCGTTTCTACCATGTCTGCTCACCATGTCTGACAAAGTTGTTCTACCCGAAGTCTTCAAAGTCTTCTTCTCCTCCTCACCACGTCGGTGCCTTTTGTGTGCCACCCTGGTCACCATCGAGGCTCTTCTTGATTCAAACAACCAGTTTTCGCTCCAGGAAACTCTGTTGACGTCGTACCAGATGCGGATTCTCCCCCGGGTTCCTTCCACCCTGGTGTGCGAAAGAGAAACGTCCGGGGTTGATGGAGGGGCGGTGTTTGGTCCCAGGCTTCTCGTTAACACATTCACCTGGCCCTTCGACGTGTTCGATCGTCGAAAATTCTGCAACGAAGCACTGAACAACATCTGCTTTGACCGAAAATCACCGGCCTCGGCCTCTTGTAGCATCCCAATATTTTTTATGACACCCCAAAAAAAGCCATTCAAGGGGGAATTCTGAACATATGCCCGAGGGATCCAAGTACCTTCTCAGACGGTGATTGGAGACAGTGTTATGTAGGTGCCAGGAGGGTCCAGTCGTACCTTCTGAGAGGGTACGACTGGATTTTTAGGGATGGTTGGTGCCAACCCCAAAAGAAGAGGCTTTCGCCCCGGCGACCTCCCGGCTCTCCTCGGATGCTGGAGAACCTCCCAGTTTTTTTAGGCTCAGGCTGAAAAAACACCCAAGGCTTGGGATCTGTCCCTAAGGCGACGGATCTGTCCCTAAGGGTCTGGTGGAGTTCCCCAAACTCCAACAATAGGATGTGCATTAAAAAGAACATGTGCACATCTCTGCGAAAGGCCTCTACAGTACAGAGCCTCTTACAGTACATCTTCGACATCCTCACGTGTGGAACACCAACTTGCAGTAGCGAAAGTATGCGAAAGTGTCCTTTACAACAGGGTGACAGGCCACTGCGCTCTCTGCTCTCTTCCCAAGCACCCCCATCCTTCCATCCATCCGTTACCAGGCCACTTGGTCAGCAAGCCAGCTGATCATGATGTGATCCACCTCAAAATCATGGTTCTTCAGAAAAAAGGAGTTCCCAAGAAACGGGTCAGTTTGTTGGCATTTCATCCTCCCAACCAGGGTTGGCTCAACCATAATGTAGGAAAAGTGGTTTCCTTCACTTTGCTGGGAGTCACCCGATCGTTCGACAGATGGAAGACTGGACACGCTCACATTTATACCCAAACAGAAAAACAAAAGACAGGAAGCAATACAAAGACTGGTCCCACCATGTCCTACCTGCCCAAAACGCATCAAACCCTTCCCCTTTTCTGCCAGAAGAGAAGAGCCCCGAAACCACACCGTCGCCCGATCGTTCGACGTCCCGAAAGCGCCTGCTTCGACCGACTGGTCGCCAGGCGCTGCAAGAAGCGCCGGCCTTCCGCCAGGCTGAAGACCTCCGCCAGGCTTCGTCCGAAGCGACGCTCCGACGGCGCGGGAACAGAGACAGGACCCAGACGCTCCGTTCACAGCCCGACTGGTCCCTCAAAAACGGATTTGAGACCCCAGACCCCTCCATATGAGGGTCCGACCCCTCCATATGAGGGTCCAGGTCGCGTCTGGGTATGGTGATTGGTGGTGTCTGTGTGGGGTTGAGTAGGGTGAGTTGGTTGGAAAGCATCACCGTCCGCGAACAGCCTTGAAGGAAGAGTACTCGCTTGGAAACAACGGACACTGGAGCTTTTCTGGGTCAACACTGTATAGACATACTGGTTGGTTGACAAGAGATGGATCCCGTGATTTTTCGAGGCCTCCCGAAACAAAATATGTGAGACATTGCGTAAACAAACTGCATTGATTGATCTCGAGAATTGATGGGGATATTGGATCAGCCCAACTTGGGGCTGCGTGGCTGATGTGGGCCTGACAAGTTTTGTATACAGAGGAAAGATGTTCAGATTAAAACCTTCCACCTCAGTGTTGGCAGTGCGCGGACGACCTGTCTGTTCATGGACCCCTGTGCCCTGTGTCTGACATCCTCGACACAAACCTCCCACATGGACCCAAAACGATGGAAATGCACATGCACATTAGTCATTGAAAGAAGCAGATGGGCGACAGCTAGCACTAGTCGTCATGCGGTAGTGTCATGCGGCAGCGTCGCAGAGCCATTTCGATCGAATATAAATGATGTTCTCACCATTCTCACCTGTTCCGGTCCGCTTGAAGCGAGTTCCCAGTTGCTTTCTTGCTGTGCAGTGTGGCACAGTGTGGGATTGGTGTCAACCTTTGCTCATGAAACACTTGAGCAATTGAACAGTACAGCAAAGGCTATGACCTGGGAGGATCAGCAAAGACGCCCTCTCAGAGAAGAAAACTAGCTGTCCAAATCCGCTGGCTGGCAGTTGTGTGCAGGGTGCTTACGCAGGTTGAGCTGTGCCTCACATGTTGCAATTACCTTGCATTTCCCTTAACCGCACCCTCTCCTTCCTTAATTGCACCCTGCCACCCTGAATAAAGAAGGTTAACACCGGCCAAGTGGAATTCTGGGGAATGGACTCACCATAGGCCTTGCATGGCCTTGCAGCCAAACGCGTTCTTCCATGGCATTGGATTCCAACCAACAAAAACACGGAATTTCCGGTGCGGAGTTCCAAGACCACATAAACACTCCTCGACTCCAGACAGGTCAGGGCCTGAGCGAACTCCGAACGCCGGACCCCAACCCCGGCCTGATGGAAGATCACATTGGATCGATCTCGTTCCTGCGTGGCTTTTCGTGACGGCCGCGAGAGTGTCCGTTCGACGTGTGTCCGTGGCGTCCCCAAGGAGAGGAAGGGTCCGACCAGGTGCCAGTTACGCACGCAGGAGCAAACCTTGGAGGCATCGAAGTCTTTGGACCAATCTTGATTCTAATCTTGATTGGTATCTTGATTGGTATCTTAGAGTTCCTTTCCGGGAGTCAAAGGTTTCCTCTGGTACCAATCTTGACAACACACCCATTTCGACCGCATCTGACAACACCCCTTCCATGCGGATCTCCAGCAGGAGGGGCGTGCAAAGGAGCCCAGTGACTGTGCCAGTGATCTCGCCCAGGTGCAGAAACAGCGACGTGGACTGACTGCTTGGATGCCTTAAGTTGAGATGATCCGGAAAGCGCCCCCGTTGGAAGAAGTAATCTCTTGCAGGTGAAGCCGTTCTTTGGGGAAACTGCCGTGGGCTGCTTGGGTTTACACCCTTGCAGACTGACATAGAACCTGAAAATAGCGAAAATAGATGAAACTAGGTCACAGGGAAAATCATGGGAAGAGCATAATGTTCCTGTTTTCAGGTTCTATGATGTTCTATGTTTGGAGGCCATCACTATTAGGTTGGAGGCCATCGCTAGCAGGTTGGAGGCCATTGCTAGTAGTTTGTCTGCAAGGGCTTAGGTTTGATGACGTTTCTCCCATGTATTCCTCCCAGATTGGATCTTGGAAGCCCGCCCCTTCGCCATCAACACATCGGTGACGTTTTCTAATTGAAGGCTCTCAAAAAGAGAACGCGGGGGTATCCAGTGCAATTTTGACACAATTGTTTCTATGGGAACTTGGGTTGGGAAGCTGGGATCCATTGCCTTTCAGGTTTGATGCGCCCTCTTTCAGGCTAGGACCTTTCAAGCCAGTTGTGGGTCTAAAACTTCTAGCGTCGTTCGCTCGTCACGTTCTGTTAGCGTCAGAGATGGCTCGTCACGTTCTGTTGGCATCTGTTTCGCAATGCCACCCATGTCAGGCTTAGCACGCCCAGTGGGGGTGGTTTTCATAAGGCTGCGGCAATCGGTTGCAAAAGTGTGTCAAGGAGTAATCCAACGGAGCAACGATGCACTACAACCAGCTTACCGCTAGCTTTCGGGGCAGAGCTAACCTGCCCCTAGCAGGTGCCAAATCCAGAACAGATTTTTACGCAAATTACAACAACCCGGCTGCAGCTCCATGATTTCAGAAGGCATCCATCCAGCCATCCTTTCTTATGCCATGGCGCTCGTACTGAAGATTGCCCACGCGCAACTGCTCTTGATGCGCGAAGCTATGCAGGAAGTCTATCTCCTACCAGCTTTGAGGATACAAATGAGGAAAACTGTCCCAGTGACAAGCAACACGTGATTAATTGCATTCCATGTGTGTTTTCGTTTTGCCGAACATCCAATTCTGTACGGCCATCTCGTGTGTCTGCGGAGTGCGTCGGACCTCACTCAGGATGGCTGGAAGCGAGAAGACTATGCACAATGGATTGGTTTGACACGTCTTAGGCCCGATTCAACTGAGATTACTTGTTCTAATCTTGATGGCCAGCATGGGGGTCTTGGCGTTTCTTTCGATATACTACCATTCCTGCTGTTGTTGGTGGCCTTTCCTCAGCATGTCGCTGCAAACTGTCTCTCAACGAGCGGCAATGGACTTCCAAGGGCGTGAACATGCAGTCCGGCAGCCGGAGTCAGGAGGTGCTGGGTGATGCACATGAATGCAAAGGATTCATGAAGGGTCCATATTACATATTATTGCTTATTCTCGTGACTAATGTTGCTTATTCCCATGAGTCATGTTACCACTTCAGAGATCTAGTTGAGAATTTGGTGAGTTGAACAGCAGGTAGATCAGAATTTGACTGATGTATAGTTCACAGAAAGTCTCTGTAGCTTACATGATAATAGTGCTACGTGGGTACAGTTGATGCTCGCTTCATAGGCAAAGGGGATGGTCGAATCTACTCGTTGGCGTGGTATATCGGATTCAACTAGTCTCACAAACAAAGACATCCAAGACCGACCATTAGAGTACAGAACCCCAGGTACATCTCCATGCACGCCGTTCCACAGTGAAGCGCTCACAACCAAAAAAAGTCCCACACATCACACATGTCGCAAAATTCTATTGAGCCGTGAAGATGCAATGAAAGAATTGCCAACAACTTCTCTGCACTGAGGGAGCACCTGATGTTGATTCGCCCGATCTCCACTTTGCCCCTCTCCTGCTGCTCCGTGCACACTCGCCTCTGCAGCAGTTCCCGCGCTGCCGCCATCCCGTCGTCGGCCTCCACCCGCCGCGGCGCCGCGTCGGGGCCGTGCGGCGC
>CAXAMN010023184.1:118223-186487 GCA_963970005.1 Durusdinium trenchii | reverse complement strand
AAGGAGAACCTCAAAACGGATGAAGAACCCCAAAGAAGAGAAAGCCGTTCGAACGGCAGAACTTCTCACGCTTCCATCGGAATGCAGAAGAACGTTCCATCGGATTCGGCCGCAGCGGAGGAGCGCTGCTCGGCGAGGGCGAACAACACCACGGGTCTGCTGGGAACGGTTGGGTACACGCAATCGGCAAGCTAGGACAGCTCTGGGATGGCAAAAGGAAAGCCCTTTAAAAGGGTGGAATTGTCTCTGGAACTGATGTGTATATAGATGATTATAGATGTGGAAACAATGGAAAGTAGCAGCGATAGCATAGAAGAAGTCAATAGGCGCCGCCCTCCGGATCGAGGAACCACCAGGATTCGCAGCCCAGCGGACCGCGGACGGCCACCCTTCGACCAACCGCGTCCTGAGCGAGGTTCGAGGTGCTAGCCGTCCTCGACCGTCTTCGATGGCCTGGAACAGCTGGGGCAGCTGAAAAGCATGGGGACGGTACACACAAAGCAAAGTACACTGGAACTGATTGGAATTGTCTCATGGAAAACAGTTAAATCATGTTGAAACGAACGATTTCGGCGACCGATCGCAGTGTGATCGTAGCCAAAAGAGTCCGAGAGTGAGTCCGGCTCCTTTTCTTCCGAAGCATCCGCCGATTTACTGCAAAGCTCAAAAAGCATTGCTCTACAGCGGCACCCAGCATGACGGTGACACAAGGGCACAACGCCGGCTTAAATGAACATGTGTTCCTTCCGATTAGGATGGAACGAGCTGTTGCTCACGTGAAAAGCGGCTGGGCCACTGGAAGCATCCCAAATCTTCACAGAGTTGTCGTAACTCCCTGAGACAATGTGGCTGCCGTTCGGGGAGAAGGCTACCGAATACGCGGCCCATGGGTGGTGGCCCTTGAAGATCCTCAAACTTCTCCCTGAGGTGGCTTCCCAGAGCCGCACCAGGCCGTCATCTTGTCCGGAGATGAAGGTGGTGCCGGTGGGTGACCACTGCACAGAAAAAACCTTCGAGCCAGTTGGAATGGACCTCTCTGGGATTTCAACGCGGTCCTGGGGCGAAGTTGTGCAGCCCTCCTTGGCGTAGAAGGTGCAAAGCTCTTCGAGCGCCTGTTCCACTGCGGTCTTCTTCTTCTTCAGCTCTTGGGCGTCAATCTCTGGAAACTGGAAGGGAACCAGAAGCTCGCTAATCGGCACCAAGAGGTTGGATTTCGAGCCGATTGGCTCCAAGTTGTCCTTCACCTGCTCACCCCATTTCTCTGCATCGCCGGACAAGAATTCATCGCAGCCAATGCAGAAGGTGTGTGTCTCACCCGACTGCGTGGCTTCTTGAAAGGCCTTGGTTGCATCGGCATTTTCCTTATGGTGGTCAGTGTTCTGGGGATCGGAAAAGATCCAAAAAAAAACCTTGGCCGCCAAATCCAAGCTGAATCCTTTCTCCTTGGCGGTCTTCTCCAAGACCTCCTTGCTGCTGTCGCTCATCCACGAGCGCTTTCCCATGGAAGCGCCCGAAGCGATTTTGGCGGTGAAGTGTGTCCCGAAGGCATCAGAGAGCATATGTGCTCCATGACCCACTGCACCGATGCATTAGCACCGTCAGTCGGAATGGATTTCACTGCATTCTGGAAGGCCTCGCTGAAGTTGTACTTGAAGTAAATGGTTTCTGGCGCTCCGGGTAGCTCTCCCGTCTTCAAGTGACAAGCAGCTTTCGTGTCGAAGAAGGTCTGCTTCTGTTTGAAGCTTTGGCTATTCATAGTCTGGAAGGAACTGCTGGCTGTGAAGGAAGCTTTAATGATTTTCCACAACCCCACACTTGCCTTGACGTCCCACTCGCTCATCATTGACTCTTGGGCACTCTTGCCACCAGTGATCTCGTGGGTGTATGCATCGCAGTTGCACCTTCCATCATCGGAGATCCATTCGTCCTTGAGCGAGGTCGGCTCTAGGATTGGTCCTTTCCAACCTGGATCTCGGTCGTTCACAGTGTGTTGGTCCCGAGTGATGATGTTGTAGCCTCGACCCAAGTATTGCAGAGCCTGAGGCACTTCCGCCGGCACTTCGGCTTTGGGAGGCTTGCCCAAAACACACGAAAGAAACGCCAAAATGCTAAAGCTAAAGGACCACCAACATGTCATGGCAATGAGTGATCGATGACCGCTGTTTAAATCTTTGAACTTCATGGTTATCAAGTTTCTCAATTGCATTCTCTCTTCTACAAGGTAGTCTTGCACTTCCAATCCACCCAATGATTCTCCATCCCACTGACCGCAAGCGCTGCCGCAGCCATCCGCAGCCCACGCCTCGGCGTGCGCCAGGTCCGTCTCGCCGACATGCGCCCACATGCGCCCTGGCACAAACATCATGCATCTCCCTCTCCCCCCAAAAAAAGATAGAAGGGGGATTCTGGGGGCTTTGGAGTTGTATGTTGGCTGTTTCGGTTTATATGATTGAGTTTTAATGTTTCTTCGTTGTCTTTGATGTTTTTTCATGTTGTTCAGAGAATATTTTGGGGGGCACACTATTTCGTTTTTTGTTGTTCCTTATTTGTTTTTTTCAACTCTTTTGTATGCGTAGGCTAATTTCAAAGATGTTTTGCTTCGATGTTTTGGTGAGATGATTTTGAGATGTGTCGTTCAGGTTTTGTTGAGGGTTTGTTAAAATTATTGATAGGATGGAAATGTAGTATTTAGATCGTCTATTGTTTGCTGGTGTTGTTTTGTTTGTTCTTCACCTTTCAGTTTTAGTTGGTGTTTTTTGCGTTGTTCATGTCTTTGAAATGTTGCCTACCAACCATCAAATTTGAATTATATAACATGTTCTCTATGTTTCTCCCTATGCCTTCTTTTATTTTCAAGACATACATTACACTGCTTACATCTTTCCATATATCTAAAGGTTGATACACTTTACATGTTGAACATTGCTTAATTTCAGCTGTTGTTTTCTCTATAGATTTAAAGGGGTCATATCTTAAACAATGTATATAGGGATATATAGGGGCTCTGAACTAATGATGCAACCCATTGACCTATACCATCCCAATAAAGCTCAACCAATCTCGGTAGTGATAGTATGTCCATTCCGTCATAGTTCTTTCATTATCGCCATTATTAAAACTATAATGGGCTTTCATGTCTTTTATTCCATCTCTTGAATTAGGCCTTTCTCCACATTCTCTAACAATATCGTCATCTAAAATGTTTTCACATATATATATATATTGCCTGAGAAGGGGGAGGACGAAAGCCAGCTGTTTTTCCGATGGCGGCTGCAGGGCTGCGGCTGCATCCAGAGAAGGCTCCGGAGAAGGTACCGGGGCAGGTCCATGAGCAGGTTCCAAAGCAGACAAGGCTCCAGAGGAGGGTGTGGACAGCGAAGAGATTTTCCGAGTGGCGCTTCGTGCTGTTGGGGACTTTCCTTGGGCTTATGCCACTGATCCGACTGATCCGCCCAAAATATAACCATACGTCGCAGCTACACCTCTCTTCCCAGAGACATAGAGACACAGAACACAAGAGACATAGAGACACAGAGTCATAAAAGACAGAGACATAAAACACAGAGAAGTTGCTATCTACAGGGGGTCCTTTTTCTGATAGCAACTTGTCGCTGCCAACCAACTACCATACTTGCCCCAACACATCCAACCAGACTTCTCTGACGGGATGACTAGGAGGATGGCAGGAACTATATGTCTCAGCATTGGTGTCACCAACCGTGATCCAAAAATATGGCATAGATCCGTGACTATAACCAACCCAGTAACCAACCCTTAAACAGCAAGCTCTTCACCCCACCAAGTTGCTATCTACACGGGCCCCTTTTCTGATAGTGACCTGTCGCTGCCAACCAACTACCATACTTGCCCCAATACATCGAACCAGTTCCACTTGGAAGCAATCATCAAGTACTTTTGCAACCAAAATCCGTCGTGAAAATTACGACAAAATCTGTCGGACAAGTACTGTTGCAAGCAAAATCCGTCAAAAGAATTACGACAGAATCTTTCGGACAAGTACTGTTGCGACCAAGTTCCGTCACAAAGCCTCGAGCCACTATATAGACTAGGGTATGTTTTACCTGCTTTGCTGGTCCAGTCAATACCATCTATATAGCTTCTTTGATTGAAGTGCAACAACGAATGTAAATTGCCCGGTCGTGCATGCTTGGCCAGGACATGTCGATATTCTTGCTTTTGAGAGTTTGACTCAAGCGATGGGGTGCAAGATGTCCAAGGTTTTGGTGTGCATGCTTTAGGTTCGTACCCAACTAGCCTCATACCTTTGCGTGCACGCTGACGTCCCCCCCAACACCCCCTTAACTCAATTCGTTCGGTCTGAGAGCTCAAGCCTAGCCTATCGGCTGGCTTTCGTAATATGTATATATAATATATACGTACTGCGAGTGGATCTTAATCAGCGAAGTTTGAAGCTATCACTGACGGTCCATAAGCGGCGTAGCGTCGGAACGGAAACCGCACCTTTTCTAGTCGCTTGATCCTTGAGCCAAAGTACATATGGTACATATATATGTACAAGTTGCACTGTACGTGTCGCTGCACTTCCATTCGCACCCCCCATGTGAACGGCAACAATATGTTCCGATCACACACGAAAATTTAGGGATGTAAGTGCTACAAAAGAAATTGTCTGATTTGCCGCGAGACTCATATGAGGCTCATACTACAAAACATGCTGGACTAAAGCGGACTTTTACATATAAAGTGTGCAACTATGGCTCAGAACCTATGAAAAAAAAATCGAATTGAACAAGTGAGACAGTCACGAGGCCTCGCTCAGTATCCACTCAAAAGAGCATCGCTTTGATGTAGATCAGAACTGGTGACTTCCACGTAGATGTCACATCGGCAACTGACTTCACACTTCTCAAAAGATGTAGGTTTTGATTTGGATACACTTACAGAACAGCAAGTCGGAGAGACAGTCGGTGACTGTCTGCCTTCCATTATGCTCATGGTATCAAGTCAGATTGACGATTTGCAATGATACACTTACAGCGTTTCAGGTCAGATAGACATCCGGTGAATGACTTCCTCCCTGGTCTGCATGGTATCCTCATAGTCGTTCAAAGAAATCACCACTGGCGATGACCTCTCCATCCACGATGATCCCAGCTGCCCTGAGCATCCCGCCGATCATCTTCTCCCTTCTTGGACTTTCCCTTGGACTTGCTCTTTCCCTTCCCCTTTTCAGAAGGTTGAGGTACTTCGCGACGTTCTTGCGTTAGCGCCGGCCTCCAAGATGTTCCAGGTTGGCCTCCTCCTTTGGAATGTCCTCGGGATGATGAAGAAGTTGTACCTTCTGCTGCATGTGCGTTGGCGGCAAGATCTTCTTGCAAAGCTTGCTCAAACACATCGGTAGCACTGGATGGTGATTTATCAAGTGGTCTGGCTTTTGGAGCAGCCTTTGCCTTGTTCTCCTCTGTTGAAGGTCTTGGCTCCTCACTTGGTGCCGACGACGGCTTGGCCTCGGTTCTGGGTGTAGATGCTGGCTTTGCCTCAGCTCTTGACGAAGATGCTGCTTTCGTTTCAGACTTAGTCGTTGATGTTGACTTAGCTGTTGCCTTGGCTGCCTGCTTCTTCTTGCCCTGAATCTCCTTGGCCCTATCTCCAAAGCCCAGACGATTGGTAAGAGCTTGAACATGCTTATGTTCTACCACGCTCATCCATCTCTCTGTATGTCCAACGTTGGGGTTTCTGGCCATTGACTCTATGACTTCCTGAGCTTGTGGGGGCAACCTGATCTCATGTTGATTAATGATCAACAGAATAGACTTCTCCCACTTGCTCTTCATTCTCGAGTACATGATGTCCAGAGGATCGATCACCTTGTGGTTGGGTGATGTAACGTCGGTTCTAAAGTAAGAATATGTCCGACAACCATAAATCGCATGGATGCACTTCTGTACCAATTCAGTCATTGCGCTGGCTTTCTTCGCTTTCAACTCCTCAAGCTGGGCATCAGTCAAGTTGGTGGAGTGTTCGAAGTTGCCATATTCCTCCTTGAAGGAGTTCGGGGTATGACCAAATGATAGGATCATGAGTGCTACCTTGCAAATGAATTGCTCTCCTCTGAATCGGTGCCAGGCCTCCTCAGTCGTAATATTGTTGTCGTTGGCAAAGATTAACATCATATCATCTGATGGATCCAATGGTCTCCCATCGTCATCGATTTCAGTGGAATCTCCTGTACCGAACTTGCTTATCACATCCAGACGCTTCCTTTTCCAATTTGCTTTGAAGTCGGTAAGGCTGGTGCAATAGTAGCTCTTGTACATCAGGGAGATCATGTTCAGCACACATTTAACCACATACCTATCCATCAAACCCGATGCTTTCACGGAGACGTCCTGACAGTAGGCTCTCTCTTGATGCGCATAGATTCGAGGTTCCGGTACTCGACAATAGATGGGGAGATCTTCGTTGTCTTTTCCTTCTTCGGGATTGAACTCGGTCGCTCCATGTTGTGCATAGTATCCCGGTTCATCACGATCTGTCGGTCGATTCGCCTCCGGATGTAAGTCGTCGGTGACGTCTTCATCCTCGGGCTCACCATCTTGACGTTTCTTCCCCTCATATTGTTGTGTGCTCCTCTGGATCTCGATGATCACGTTTCGTTCGTCTTCATCTTCTAGATCAGAATCACGACCGTAGTCGATCTCGTCCTCATTGAAAGATGGTGTCTCGACATTGTCACTCTTGAAGTTTTCTGCACCATCAGACGGTTTGGAAGGATCTAGATTGTCCATGTCCTCGTCGTCGTCAGCTGCTTCAGTTTGAGCGATGTCTTCTTCCCAAGCCTTTCTGATCTCGTCCATAGTGGCCTGGTCCAAAGTATCTTGAACAACATCTTCAGGCTCCTTCTCTTCCTTCTTTTCCTCTTCATCGTCGGTCACAAGATCAACGGGTGAATCGGAAATGACAGTGTTGCGAATACCACACGAGAGTAGCCTGCCTTGACAAGATAGACACACGGACAAAGATGAAGAAGTCAAATGCATACATGATGGACACAAAATATTGCCATCCACGTTGCGATACCCTTCACATGTTCTGGAGATGATTTCGTCCCAAGTTTCCTCACTGATGGAATCCTCGATCAGCTCTCCATTGTCATCGAATTTTACTTCATCGATAAGGGACACGAGCTTTTGGACGTTGTCATCTGTCGCCGAGGCTGACTTCGTGACTTCGTCGGCTCTCTCGAGGATGGTATGCTTCTGAGCAACCCAAAGTCCATGACGTGCCGCTAGAACAACTTGCTCTCCAGTGCTTCCCAGCAGGAGTCTCCTCCATGCCTGAACGTGGTCGTCCCAATACCAAGCACCTCGTACACATCTCCATGGAACTTCTCTAAAAACAACAGTGTAGGAATTCTCCGAAATTCTCCCTCCAAGCTTCCTCAAAGTCATGATTGGAACATAAAGGCAAACGGGCATTCCCACTCTTGGCCATCTTGATCTCAGAATCTTTGATGATCGATCATCCCACGGCGCAAAGTGGTTGAAGAAAACACTACCTCTATATCCATCCGTTCCACCAGGGACAATTCCTAGTTTCATGATTGACTCAATATTGGAAAGCGATGTCATGTGAAAGCTTCCTCCAAGCTGCATTGCCACATTCTCTGGAATGAGATGTGAAGTCCACACAGGATATATTGACACATCCTCTTCAAGAACAGTCTCTCTTCCAGAATTGTGAGAGGCAACAGCTCGAATTGCACAAGGAACGATCCAACGTTCATGCTTCAGAAATGACGGTGCATCTGTGCTGTAATACATGAGGTTTGCCCAGTATTGCCTTTCCCCTTCGAGTGAGACATCCTCCTTTGAGATTCGAATGGCGGCAATCTGATAGCGCACTCTGTTCTGCAACTTCTTTGCATGCCACATCGCCTTGCATAAATATTGGTATCGCCTGTCTTGGTATCTTGCTCACGTTGAGTGCCTGAGATAGTACTGATATTGACACCATCGTTGAAGACATGATCATATTCCAGGATCTCATCGATGTTCACCCATCCACCCTCATTGCACTTCGGGGACACATGAGGTTTTCGACCGCGGTGCGATTGAATCCCATTATGCTTTCCCACTCCATGCCTGAGTAGTCTATTGAGTCTATGGCTAATCTCGTTGACCCACTGACTCTCCTCGCTGGACTTGTCGATGCGAGTTGCTGGGTTCATCTTTGGTGGATCCGTGAAAGATGCATCTCTCTTCGGTCCATTCCAGTACTCCACATAGAATGTAACTCCATACTGTGGAATTATCTCGATGTTTCCTCTATCGCAAGTCACCTCAATCTGCCGATATCCAACCTTGTGAACTTGTTGTTGGTCAGGAACAAGGTCTTTCACTTTGGGCATCTTTATTCCGAGTGCTGCAGCCTCCTGAATAAGTGCATCAAGTTCCCTCTTTCCATCGGGACCTGATCTATCAACCCTGTGATTTGCGACCCTGTATTCTCCTCCTTCTTTGTCATCGGCAATGTCAAAGAGGTCGACGGGCTCTTTGAATCTGGTGACGAAACTGGCGTTCCCAAAGGCCTTCTTGGTTGCCTCGACCGCTTTCGCGTATTCCTCTTTTGCAGAGCCTGACGAATGTGGTCTACCTTTGGCTCTCGGAGAGTGAGGTGGTACCTTACCTCCTAGTTCCGGCTCTTCTTCGGGAAGTTCAATATCTTCATCATCCACATCCATGTAGTCCTCGTCTTCGACGTCTTTGGATGACTTTGCTTTCCTCTTTCGGCTTTCAACATCACGTCGGATGATTGCCTTGTCGTCCTCGGTGAAGCACTTGCGCATAGTGTCCTCCATGTAAGAAAATGAGTTCATCAACTCGTTCTTCTTCTCAGTGTCGGGACAAATAGCCAGGTGATGTTGGTTTGAACCACAACAATAGCACACCATTTGGCTCTCTGCACGTGCTCTGACCCTTCTGAGGTTGTCATAGGCGGATTTCCAGCTGGAAGCGGTTGCTGTACCTTGCCCACTGCGCTTGGCAGCTCTTTTCCGTTCCTCAGTATCTGGATTCGATGTCGGGTAGTGTGACCATGTTTTCGTCGGAGATACTGAACGACCTTCCCCTTCCTTGTAGTCTTGCGGATCAAGCTCAGGCGTAGGTGGTTCAGGCTCCTCGACTCCTGGAGTGGTACTCGCAGGGTCGGCTTCGCCATCCTTCATCTCTACATCAGGCTCTTCCGTAGACGTTCTTTTGGGCTCTGGGGCTATGGCCAGTCGTACCATTCTCCTGAACTCTGGTCTGGTAGCATACCTGGACACGACGGCATCGATACAGGCTCGTTCGTCAGCTGTAACATGGAGTCCTGAAGGTTTGTTCCTCTTGGTGTTGTCATTGATTGATTTTCGGCTCGCTGCATAGAAGTGAAGAAAAGACATTTCTATACCTCTTCTGCATTCATTGATCTGAGCCCAATCCTCGAACAGCGTGTCTTTGAAGATGCCGGCCAGTTCGAGAACACCAGTCCAAAACTCCATGATATCACCCGCAAGCTCAGAATTTGTAACAGTCCTATATTCATTCAACGAGAAGACGTCCTGGTACTCCTTGCGCGTGAAGAAATATTGGATGTAGTCGTGGTACGCCACATTCCCATAGTCCATATACGCTCGGAAGCCATAGTCTTCACTGTTTGGATCATAGTCTCGGTGGATGAGAAGAGTGGATCCCTTCCCTTGGGTACAGTACTGTTCCACAAGTTCCGACGGGGCTCTGATTCCACCGTGATGCGAAATAGCTTTCAATGCTCCTTGAATCCAAGGCGGATTCTTCCTGGATAGCATCATCGCACCCTCGACCATGAATTCACGGAGATTCTGCGCTGGATACAAACGGTTCCATTCAGCATTCTTCTCCCAAAGGACTCTAGCTCTCACTGCAGTTTCCCAAATGCTTTCTCTTTCTTGTTGAATCGTGGGAGTGCCGCTCTGAACACACCAAGAGTTGAAGTTGCAATTCACACAACGGCTTCTATTGTCTTTGTGTGTGTTCCAATCCTCGGATGCATCATATTTGTTGCAATCTTCACAAAGATATGGTGCGGCATCTGCAGTGGCTTTGCAATTCTCTACTTTCCGATTTCCCGTCATCCAATATTCCATCCTGTCCTCCTCAGGCTCCGGATCTTTCAGAACGAATCTGATGTCCCTCCATTCGGTACCTTGACTGAAGCTCCCACCAACAGTATGCTTCGTGCTGGTCTTCTTCGGTTGCCCATCGCTTGCCGACATAGCAACGTTCAAGTACCTGTCGAAGTTGTCCTGAGAAATTGGGACCTGGATATCGTCCTCTGCCATGTTATTCAAAGCACTGACATGAACTTTATTCATTGAACACAATAGGATGACCCTCTCTCTCGTGAGTTGTTTCTCCATCACAGCCCAAATCTTGTTCTTGTCGCCGCCTGTGATATAGTTCGCACTGGGAGCACCTGCAACTGAGTACATAGCTTTCCAGGCACGTGACGATTTGGTGGCCAAGGCACCACTTCGTCTCACTTGGTCTACAATGTCGGTGACAATGTGACTGTGATCATATCTTGCTGGCCCGAAGAACTTTGAATCTGGCTGGATGTTCACTAATACTGGAGTAGTCAGGAGCTGTCCGATCGAATGGACCTTCTCAGCCAACTTCCTTGAGAACTCTTTGAATGTCGCCTCGGTCAACCTCAGTGTGCTGCCGTTCGGAAACATACAATGAAGACACAGCCAGATGTGGACGGTTGTACCGTCCCCCTGATCTTCTCCATGTTCTTCCAAGAAAACGACTACTCTACCAAGAGTATCCAGGATGTCTTGATGCCTTTCTCCCTGAACTTGGAATACATGGCAATTTTCGAATGCCATCTCAGTTCGGATACCGTACTGCATCGTCGTGATTTTCTTTGACGAACTTGCTCTAGTCGCATAGTCAAGGTCTGTCACAAGAATGGTGTGTCCGGTACCGACTCCTCTAATCTGGCCACTCAAATGATCAACATCCATGACTCCTGTATCCCCGTCAATCATCACCTTGTCCTTCTCCTCGGTGTGGCACCCAACTTTGGATGAAAGGGACTTGATGTGATATGCGGCCTTCTCTGGTACATCGATCAACTTCAAGATAAGTACCATGGCCCTTGCTGAGGGATACTGAAAACAACTTGTTAGATCGAACTCTTCAACCATCTCAACATAGAGCTTTGTCCAAAAACCGTCGCTCTCGTTCACTTTTGTCCTCAAATGAGAATCTGTGAGAGGTTGAAGCCCCATTGATGAACTCGATCTATAATTTCCACCCAAAGTCACCCCGACATAATACGTGAGCCTTCTCACATACTGTCTCCAATCTCTTCCTGGCTCGGCTGTACGAGGACCAGCAAACGGAGCTATAGCATAAGCAGTGGTACTGCTTCGATAAGTCCAGAGATTGAATATGATGGGTTTGCCAAGGTAGTCCATACCGTTGCACCTGATAGTCGTCACACCTTCAGGAGGAAGCGTGACAAACCATTCTTTTGGCTGTGCAGGCTGTTTCGGCTTCGGCATGGGTTTGCACTTCGGCGAAGCTTTCGGTGGAGGTCATGGAACATCATACGCTCCATGAGGTACATCGGATGACCAAGGATCCCATTGTTCATTGTTCCTTTCCCAAGGTGGCCTAGGACCTGAACTAGATGAAGTGTAAGGACCGCCCGGTGGTACCGAACTTCCTTTTCTTCCAAAAGTCTGGGTATAGTCATCACGATTCTTTGGTGCTCCACTTTGATCTCTTGCCCTTCTTGCTTCCTCCCTCATCTGTTTGGTGATTTCATCCTGACTAAGCCCTCTGTTCTTGGCATGATGGATCCGAAATTGACACAACCATTGAGGTTCCACCGCACTGAAATCTTTCAGATTGGGTGGTCCGATTGAGGGATTCTCGAAGGTTAAGTAGATCTTCTCCTTTGGCTTGCCCAAGGTCTCCAGATCTGGTTCTTTATCCAGGTTGGCTTCGGATAAATGGAGCTCTGCAATGTACTGATTCAAGATACTGATCGATGTGTCCCTTGCGAGAAGATCTCGATGGACTCCTAGTTCAGCACCAAGAACATTGTAACCTGCTGTCCACACATCCGGTTTCACCTCTGGAAACCATTCTTTCAAATGCTGGAATGCAGCGAGCATCTGCGCATTCGCTTCAGGTCTGAGGGAAATGGCAGATTGCTCAATGACATGCCTATGAATGCATTGATACAACGCTTGGATGCACTGGAAATTGTTGATTGCGGCACATCTTTCCAAGGTTCCTCCCGATTGCCCTTTTGCAATGATCTGAATGAGGTCAGTCAAAGATGTGAGATCTTCGGGATGATTCTTGTTGTGAAACCTCAATGCAAATCCCAATGACGCACCCGCCAAGCTGATGTATCTGCAGCTGCGTTCCCAATGTTCGCCGGTCATTGCCACGTAGTTGCTGCTACGACCTTCAATGGGTATCCTGTGATGCAGATCATTCATGGAATCATAGAAGTACCCGTCCCTCGTGATGTCTAGAAGTGAATCTTTTGACATCGCAGTGGAATTGATACCTTTCATGCCTCGTTTGGCGACCTTCTCATTCAGGTCTTCCAACATCCCTTTGACTGGTGCTTCTTGGTTGAAGGGTTCCGGCATGAATAAAGCCAAGAGATTGTCTGCAAATAATTCCAACCTGTCCCAAACATCATTGGGTGCAAACGCCTCATAGGGAAAGTGATCCGGATTAGGAGGAGGTGGCGGCTTAAGAGGCATGTGTTCTGGTCGTACCTGTCGCTCTTGACTCTTGGCGATGCCGATCACCCTCTTTATTCCAGCAAAGAATACCCTTGTTACCTCATTGCCGTCGTCCGTCGCTGGGTCATACTTGCTGAGCAACACTCTGAGGGTTCTCACGAGGCGCTCTTGGATGGCTCCACCCTTGGCTTCAACGGCACAATAACAAGCGCTGATAGAGTAGACGGGTGGTACCCCTCTCTCCATCCACTTCTCTGCCAGTTGCAGAGCTTGTCCTGGGTCCATGTCTTCGACGAACCGTCTAGGAACAAGTGTAGGACTCTCCCCTCGTCTGCTATCCAATATCTGGAGGTGTTCTTTCAGCTTCTTGGCTGAGGCCATGCTCCTCCCTGTGGTCCCATAAACAGTAGAACGGAACATGTTGACTACACAATCTCCACGATGTAGGGATGTTGTCAATCTCCAGGAATGGCTCACGAATGCTAATGAGTTCCCCCTTTGTGGTAGGGTTGCCGGTGACAGCCCACCAGTGATTGGATGGAACTCAGCGAACTTCTTCTTGGCAAATTGCTGGATCACGCCGGCACCAAAATGGCTAGCTTGGTTGATCTCAAAATCTTGCTCAAGATGATTGTGAAAGGTAATGACACTGGCGCATGAATCATGAGTGTCATGGTTGTTTTCACAAGTGAATTTCTTCTTCTTAGAATCGTGAACCGACTGAATTATCTTGTCAAATCTTTTATTGATATTGACTTCTGAACATGGGTTACCGGTTGACATGGAAGGATGCGGCGACCGCGACCAATCGTAAAGCACAGGAGCACGGCTGGCCACATGCTGCTTCTTCCACAACGACAATGCACGTTTGTTCAAAGTCTCTATCATATGCTGCGCAATTCTAAGAGTATACAATTGAGTTACTCTCGTTTCTCTTCCGGCACAAGGTGCATGCTGATGTTTATGATCACACTTCTTCATCAAACTTTGAAACTGCACCCCCCACGACACAATCCTCCACGGCTTCTTAATGGGTATATTTCTATGACCATAATGAGTTGCGAGGCCATACATACATCCGTCGAAGTCATGTACGTGTGATTCCGTGCCTTCTATCAGAGTTGTCATTCTATCATCTCTCCAATACTCGCAACCTCTAGGTAGCTCAGTAAGTGCACATGCTCCTATTGCGAATACATGGTCAAGTGCATTGGCAAAGCAATTCCACAACGACCAATACAACTCTTGATGTTTCTCAATCTGCATTTCGGCCTTTATACTTACAGTCCTATTCAAGCGATTCCATGCAGAACCACCAGTGCAAGGACCCGCAAAGAAGACACAATCAAGACTGGACCGGACACATGCTTTCACTTTATTGATGCCATAAGCAGAACAGGCATCGTCGTCCTCTGTGATTGTCACGATGTTCATGAACTGCTTCTTCAAACAAGTCTGGAGAAAGGTAAACCAATTCTGTTCTTCAGCACACATGAGGACTAAACATGGGACATTTCTTTCGAGCTCTTGTAGCATGATGCATCTATCAAAGATATCTTGAGGACCCTTGACATCTTGCTGATGGAGTTCGAACTGATATTTGTGTGACCGTCCTGATCTCCTTTGTAAGACCAAATGCAACGCGGGTTTTCTTCCCGAAGGTGTGTCACTTGCAACATATTTTGCTGTTTGTGCAATGAACATGTGCTCATGGGCAATGGTGTTCATCCCCCACGTTTGTATGCCTGTTGCAATCGCCGTGACATCGCCCTTTTGCTTGTTGTTGCTGTTGTCTGTCGTTTCATGTTGTGGGCTGTGTCCGTGACCGTTGGAAACGATCAGGAATGTTGTATTTCCTATCCATGGATCGTCCTTACCTACGGAATTACCCTTGAAACGCCAGGAATCAACTTTTGTGTCCTTACCGCTCTTGTAGTACTTCTCAGTCCTACGATAATCAGACAAATCCGACAGCCGGACAGGACAGTGTGAGTCTTCACTAGGGACAAACTCTTGTGTTCTCGGCACATTATGCACTCGGGTGAGTGTGTCGCCATCGCGTCGCCATTCATCTCGGTAATTGTTATTTGTTTTTGGGTTTTTCTCCTTCGAATCCAGGCGCACAAAATGGTCTTGCACCGCACCGAAAGCGCGAATTGATGCACCGTCCTGCCCCCCACTCCCCCCATGAACAAGACGTAGAAGCGTGTTGATCACACGAAGGGTGGCAGGATGACAATTGTTGAGAGGAACCTCTTGTGACTGGAGCAAAGCTGGATCAGTCGACAAGGAGGCAATAGAAAACTGTAGCACAGCGTCAGGAGTCCAAGGAACATTGGCTAAGGCCAGGAACGGAGATTGAGATAAGCATGCGCCCGCCTCTGGAGATGAGGATGCCTTGGAGGCATGATACAGGAAGCATGCACGTTCGACCCAATGATCAAAGCGCAAAGCTTGCTGCAGTGGCGTAGCTTCTCGTTCCACACAATTCCAGGAACCATTAACAAGGACCCATGTACTCCGACACGTGTCTGACGGTATGTAGCGACCCGGTGGGAAGCGACGATAATAGACTGGGACTTTGACGACATAGATGCAATCTCCATTGGGGAGATCCTGGACACCTTCTTTTCCTGTCATTCCTTTTACAAAGACTGCACGAGGCAAGACCGGAGTCTGAGTGTATGGGAAATTAGGAATGTCATCCGTCTTAGTCTGAAAGATTTGATGATCGATTTTCTTATGATCGACTGATGGAGAGACCATGTCAGCCAACTCTTTGGAGCTCAAATCCTCTGGATCAAGAAGGTTGATCAACATACAAGCCCGGCGCCACGCAAGTGGAGTCCGAAAGGCCTTTGTATGAATATCAGCACACATCTTGTGGGAGATCTCGTAGAGCAGCACGAAATGGTCCTGTTGAAAATGTTCATGCAATGAGACAATGGATATCCCATGAGTGCGTTCAAGATGACGCATGGTGGGATTCTTCCCGGTTCTGGCAACTCCAATCATACCTTGATTGTCATCATGGAACAATATTTCAGGAGCTTTGCCCGAGAGCGTTTGCCATAGGCCGATGGAGGGTATCCCAAAATTGCGGAGAGTGGAATCTGCAGCGACTATTTCTGCTTCAGGTGTTGAATGGCTGATACATCCTTGACGCTTGCTCCCCCCAGCAATGGGAAATCGTGTATGCTTACCTTGTACGTGCATGTGAGAGCCCGACGTGGAACGAAGGGTCTCACCGCAACCAGCAAAATCAGCATCAGCGAAGATTCCGACTGAGAGAGTTGCGATCGGATCGCCAACCCATCCAATCATGCGCTTGTCTAGAGTACTGTTGACATAGCACATGAGATGATGCAAACGAGCATCATCATTGCTGGTCCATTTATTCACATTCCTGGCCAGCGTGTTGATTGATCTCAATAGATCGAATCGAGCAATTCTGGCAGCGTACAACAACTTCATGAGTATACTCGCTGCATGTGGCGCCAAAGAACCACGGTTTCCATCGTCCGGAGTGACGTCAGATTCGGACTTGGAATGCAACTTACCAGAATATTTGGGGTCAAAGGTGTTAGCACACCATGGACACGTAACGGCCTCTTTCCCTGGAGCGGGTGCTCGTGCGGGATGAGATTTGGTTTCTTCTGGGACGCTTGGTGTCGTGACCTTCTTCAATTTTGTATCATGACCGACAATGTCTAAATACTTCTCGACGGACAGTTTCAACAATCCTTCCATGTTGTATGAGACGGTGTTGACTACTGTTCCATCGTGGAGTTTGGACTCCCCTCGTGTGAGCATGCAGCCGAGATAAAGTCCAAGATCAGTCTCGGGCTCAATCCTGAGTTTCGTTCGTAGCATAGACCATCCTTTGGTCATGTTCTCGGTTGGTCCGGCAAGCTTCAGGTCGTCCACATATATAACGAGAAGAAGTTTCAGGCCTTCATGAAAATACATTGATGGCCATTCATCGCCAATTGGCTTGAAGCCAAGTTGGCGCACCTGCGTATCGCAGTGCTTCTCCCACATTGTACCTGCGTCCGGATGCCCATACAAGGCTTTGAGAAGGCGTACCACTGGTCGATGATACTTTGATACATCAACATCATCTGGCCACGCGTCTGACGGTAACTCGACCCAACAGGGCGGTCCCGTAAGAGAAGCCTGAATGTATGCCTGAATCGCATCAGCGAGCTTGACCGAATGTCCGGGAACACATCCATAGAAATCTGCCCATCTAGAAGATTCAAAGGATGCTGGTGAATTGCCCAAGTCCTGAAAGAAAGCTGCTTCCCAATTCTGATTCTTCACTTTGTTTCCTAGCAATACTCCTCTTCCCTTAAATTTTCGTCTCTCATCACTCATTGGCAACTGGTAGTTCTTTTCCACAATGATGCCATGGACCCTTGCAAAGTGCACGACCTGCTTCAGAGTGAGCGCTTCTTGTTTTACGTCGTAATACTCCCGAATCACAGAGAAGTCGAACACTCCTTGCTCATGAAGTCCCAACCATTCTTTTCTCATTGAGGCTTTGGCCTTGGGATTCTTCAGCATTTCTGCTCGACTAACAGGTCTGGAGACTGCTGCATTGAACAGGTTCCGATAAGCACTCATCGGGTTCGTTGCGTCGGCATATGTGTATCTTTCTCGATGCTTGGAGATCGAGTTGATGCAGGGCATTGACGGAAATGACAAGTGATGATCTTTCAAGTTCTTTGTGAAATCTTCGGTTGTACATCTATTGGATTCCGTTGGTATTGCATATGCTACTGCCATATCATTGAGGATTTCTCCACTGTTGACATCAATGATATTGAGTGGATCCCAAGTAGCACGTGGGCCGAACCCATTCTCCACACTCGTCCATGCCTCCCATTCGACTAAGTAATCGTCGTCGCTTGGGAGTTCTGTGGAAAGTGTAGATGCCGAAGATGGACTATAGCCCCCCATGTCATCGTCATCGGTGATCAGCGTCCGATCTTTCTTCATATCGATGAAGATGTTGGGCGATACGTCCTTAGGATCATCATCCTTGTCCTCCTTCTTTTTCTTCTTCCTTTTGTCCTTGCTGGATCCTGCACCTTTACTCTCTCTCTCTTTCATCTTTTCTTTCTCGAGAGCTTCTTTCTTCTCAGCGATAGCTCTATCAGATAGAGACAACGCTTTCCATTCTTCTGGAGTATATTTTGATCTTGGTCTCGGTGATGACCTGAAGAACCTTCTTCCGTCTGATCCAACCTTATATGGATTCCCTTTCCTGTCCAGTTTCACGGTTTCACCATCATCATTCAAGTAGATGATACCATCACTTGCTTTTCCCATGGACATGTGATCCATTGAAGGATCTCCAACTGGCGGGTGATCTTCCCTGCCGGTCGAAGGTGGTACCTTCGCCTTGGCAGGTTTGGACAATATTTTGGAGTGACCGCCATCAGGTTTTGGATCATCATCATCACCGGGATCATCTCGTTCTTCATCATCTGCTTCATGATCTCCAATGGCGTCTTCGTCGTCCTCATCCCTAATCTCCCTTTCCGCAAGCTCCTCAAAATCCATACCGGGCTCAGTTGGTTCGTAATCTCCATAGTCAATCATTTGACTAGGATCTCCGACTTCTGGCTCTCCATCTCTCCTGTCACGGATCTTCATGCCTTCCAACGTGTTGTTGATCTTCTCGTATCCTTCCTTCAACGGGAATTCGATGGGAGCGAGGAATACCAGGGTCTCTGTGAGCTGTGGTGTGAGTAGCTTTCTGATAGGGCGATTGGCATCAAATGCAAGGCTTTGATGTGCAAAAGTTTCAAGACTCCACACTCTGTATTGTCTCGACCAGTTCATCCCGGGCTTGATCTCATATCCGGCGAAAATACCTGGGATTCCCTTGGGATCAAACTTGTGCTTCTGCTCAATCCTTCCTTGACTGCTCGGCATGAAGAAGACCTTTGCACCAAAGGGAATCTTCTCTCCATGGAACTCTTTTCCATGTAGCTTGTACCAAGGGCTCACTCCATCCTCTCCTTCCTCAATGTTCAAAAGATGGCTGACGCATTCTACTGCATAGCTCCAGAAACATGGTGGTAACCCCGCTTCCAAGAGACAAGTTGCGGTTGTCATCATAATGAACTGATTGTTCCTCTCCGCCAGAGAATTGTTCTGAGGATGATTCGGCAGAGAGTGATCGAATGGGATCTTCAGCTGCTTCATAGCCGTCTCAAACTCTGGGGCTTTGTCGGCATAAGCAATCTTGATCTTCTTCAATCCTTTGAAGTGGTTTATTGCATTGACCACGTCCTTGGTAAACCTCTCTTTCGACGGATAGGCCCATATGACGCCTGTGTACCTGTCACGAATGACGAAGATCTCTCGATCAGTACTGATCCCTTGATCAAGGATGTTCCTCGTATCGACAAAATCAAAGGTAACCAGATCTCCAAAAGCTTTGAGCTTTCTCTTGAACGCTCCTCGATGCGTCTTGAAGTGTTTCATCTTTGCTCTGATGCATGACTCACAGTAGGGATTCTTGTAACGATGTGTGAGTAGATGCTCAATTTTCCTGGCATCTGCTTTCAGAGTTCCTCTTCTCACCATTCTACTTGCACCGTCAACAACATCCACCTCGATGTCATCTGCATCATCATCGTCAGCTTCTGGTTCACTGTCTCCGGCGACATCTGATCCTACCTCATCTTCTTCTCCAGGAGATGCCTTGAACTTCTTATTCCTCTTTCGCCTTTTGACTTTTGGAGGCTCAATCACAGGAAGGTCGTCATTATCACACATGATTCCTTGAGGATCCACATCACAGTTGATGAAAGTCGATTGGTAATCAGCTTCATCTTCTCCTAGGGTGAACCTTGCGATCATCTCCGCCCTTGTATCGTCGGTGGGAGTACAGAAGTCACTGCCCTTGACAATATATGGGATGTTTCCCTCTACTTCTAACATGATTTTCTTGTAGTTCGGGGAAACCATGTACGGGTTGCCGCAGGCTGGCCATATGAATGTGTATCCTTCCTCCATGCATTTCTTTCCAACAGACAGTACTGAAGGAGACTCATCTAGGACGAATGGGGAGTAGGTAGAGTCAAATTCGTCGAAATGAATGTCGGCGATTCCCTTTGTGGATGTCACTCCATTTGCAGTATAGAATGACATTGATTGGTCGCTTTCTCTCACTTCCAGACCTAATTTCTTGGCTCTGCCTTTCGATATCAAATCATATCCACATCCTGTGTCCATGATGAACTTCGTTCTTGACCCTTTGGCTGGAATAGACAATGTCTTTGTGTCTGCATGATCTTTCTTTCCCTCGCATACATGAGGAATGACTTTATGATGGAAAACTAGGCCGTCATCTTCGTCAAAAGACATAGTGACCGATAGATCACCCTTTGGTCCAACTGGTATTCGGACCCTCTTGATCTCAGTGTAGGGGACCATCAATATGCCTCTCGCCTCTGCGACCTTTTCTTCAAATCTGGTTTGTTCTTTCCTCGTGTAGCAGGTGAGCTCTTTCTCATCGTATCGTTTGATGTCCGGACGTAGAGGTTTCTTTTCTACTACCTTCCATTTGTCCCTGACTGAGTAGATCGCTTCGTTCAACATGATCTCACAAGTCTCTTCATCAAAGGATACTTTTGCACCTCCTTCTCTTGCCTTGGCGGATGCAGCAATCCCTTCATCTTCGGATTCGTCCATGAAGAGTTCACCGCCAATGGCTGGGGCTCCAGGCTTCGCCTTAGGCTTCGGTTTGGGTTTTGCCTTGGGCTTTGGCCTATCGTCTCCTGAGTCAGCTGGTGCAGATATCCCTTTCTTAGGAGAGGCTTTTGGGTCATGGTAGAACTTGCAATCCTTCCCTTTGTCACAAGTTCCTCGAATCCACATCCAACATACTGGCTTGTCATTCTTTCCGACAGAAGATCCTCTGGATGGTGATCTGGGTTTCTTGTGACTGAATGGGCAATCTTTCCCCATAGTGCAGTTACCTTTCACGAAGAATTTGCATGGTATCTTCTTCTTGTCTGCACTCGGACTTCGGCTGCGATCCTTTCCATCACCTTTACCTTTCCCCTTTCCCTTTTTGTTCTTGTCTTCAGGATGCTTCTTGGGATTGGGTTTCGGCTTCACTGCAGCAGCGTCTTCTGAGACAACCTGTTCTTGTTGCCCTTTTGGTTTCTTCTTCGGATCAGCTGGTGCAGCTTTCAGTTTTGGAGCAGGTCCGCCTGGTTTGAGATTCTGAAAGATATTGGCCACATTCTTCACTGCCTTCTCCTTTTCCAGGATCATCCTGTCTTCAGTTTGCCGTTCGATGTGCCTTCTGATCATATCACGTAGATGTTTGTATGTCTTCTTGGCATCATCGTCGTTCATGCTATTGTAGGCGCTGATGTCGTATGCCATGAGGTTTGAGTTCCTGATCTTTCTCCATAGGAGATCCCGAAGAGTTTCGTCGCTCGGGACGTCAACGGGCTTCATTCCTGCCAGAATCTCATCCCAAGTGTGGAAGAACAACGATAAGTTCTTGTCTCCTTGATATTCTAGTTGGTAAAGGTGCATTGAAGTATATAAGACTTCCACATTTGATGTTGTCTTGAAATTCATAAGGATCAGGGCTAGGACCTCTCTTCCCTTTATGAGGCTTGATGTTCTCCGTTTTGCATTGATCCTCGTCCTCAACTTCATAGCTACACCTGAACCATCATCTTTCGCATCCATGACGACCTTGGTAAGAGCTAGGCCGAGTTTGGCATCGATTGAATGGAATCTTTGGTCTCCTGAGTCGACAAACTTGTCCGGATCAGGATCGTCCATGGCTTCTTTGATCCAGTCGATCCAGGGCTCTTGATCTGAATCATTGGCCGCAATGATGATCGATTGAATGAGATTTGCCTTCCATAGTCCAAGGTCATTGATCCTGGGCCATGACGGAACGTTTATCTTTGATTCTTCCTTCCTCGATACTTTCATGATTGTAGAGGTTGCCGGTGCAAGATGAGATGAAGAGGATGCTTCTGCTTCTGAAATCTTGTCCCTCAATGATTTGTTCGCCTCGGATAGCTCAATTGATTTCTCCCTTTCCTCGGCGTACTCATTGTGGGTTTCTGCATACCATTCATACATCTCGTCTCGGCTCTCTGTCATCTCATTGTACCCGTCCTTGTAATGCTTCGCCTCCTCTTTTGCGTTCCGAATCTCATCTTCCTCGGACGCGTGGGTTGGTAACCCGCGGTCTCTGGAATTAGGACGCTTGCTGTACCGAGAGACTATGGGTGCCATTCGTGCTTCTGCTTTTAATTTCGCATTTTCCATAATGACATTCTTTGTCTCCTTCTGGCTTTCCAATAGTGCATTCTCCAGTTCTCTGATCTTCTGTTGAATTTCAGCACCATCATCACCGAACATAGGAGCTCTCATCATATTCTCTCTTTTCAGCTGTGCGTTGGCTTCGGATAGAGCGAGGTTGGCGTCTTTCAACTGTTGTCGTTCACGGATGGAACCTTCTAGGACTTCGTTGTTGAATATTTCTCCTTTTGCGATAGCCTCCTTTGCGACGTTTGCTTCGTATTCGTGGTGGCTCGCCTTCATTTCTGCCATTTCTTTAGCAGAGACTTCAGTCTGGCATACAAACATCTCCATCCTCATGCCCACTTCCATCTCTCCTATCTCCGCTCTCGCGTTGAGTTCAGCTCCACGTGCCATAGCTAGTTGACCTCGTAGATGATCAATAACCATAGCTTCCTGATTGCTCTGATCTTGAGATGAGTGAACACTGTGTTGAAGACGTCTTTCCCTGACCTCACTGTTCCATTGTTCTTCTCTCTGGTGTTGGATCACCTCGTGCATGTTGACATTCTCATCCTGTAGCGCAGTCATTCTAGCTTGTATCTGGTCAGCTATTCCGACGAAGGCTATGTTTTCATCCTGAATGGCTTTTGATCTTCTATTGATCGCCAATGAAGATTTATTCTGTTCTTGGATGTGTCCAATTGCTGCTTGAAGCTCTTGGGACATTCTGTCCTTCGTTGCTTTCACAGATTCAAGCTCTGAATGTTCTTGATGAGTTTCTTGTGCAAGCTCTTGATATCTCATGTAGATATGTTCAGCTGTCGATTCCGCCAAGCGTAGCTTGTGTTCGAGCTCTTCAATTCTTATTGTCGCTCCTTCATCTTCCTGTGTCATCTCTTGTAGATGTTCCTGCATCTTCCTGTTGTAGTCAGACATTTGCCTGAACTCCACTTCAGCCTCGTGGTGTAGTCGTGAGTATCCGGCTTGGATGCATTCATATTCTTCATGAAGAAAATTGTATGCGTTTCTCGCCGATCTCAATTCTTCACCCAGCTGAATCTCTCTTCTTTGCTCTTTTGTTCCTCTATCATCGTCACGTCTCTTCTCTATACTCCTTCTTGGGGATCTCGCGGTAGACGTTATAGGCGATGTAGATCTTGTTGTAGCTCTCATCGATCTTCTTGGTCCTACGGGTGCAAGATCGGTCAGATTCCGAGCCGGTGGCACGGATCTTTCCGAGATTTGTGATCCAGTAGGCATAGTGATAACGTCAGCATTTGCTGACGAATCAGTACCCATTGTAGAGTCTGGTGACGAAATGGTGTTGGGACCACCAGGAGCAGCGAATGAATAGGGTTCGCTTCCATTTCCTCCTGAGCTTGACATTGCAGGTTTCTGTAATGACTAGTCTTGTTCTTGGTCTCGTGTAGCTCGTACGGCTATAAAGAGCGCGTACGGCTGATAACCTGCGAGTGGATCTTAATCAGCGAAGTTTGAAGCTATCACTGACGGTCCATAAGCGGCGTAGCGTCGGAACGGAAACCGCACCTTTTCTAGTCGCTTGATCCTTGAGCCAAAGTACATATGGTACATATATATGTACAAGTTGCACTGTACGTGTCGCTGCACTTCCATTCGCAATATATATATATATATATGTGTGTGTTTTCTGATTTTCCATAATCATTACCACCAACAACAAAACTATCAATCTTTTTCTTGATCACTCCGTCAGGGAGCATCTTCAAGCCAAGTGAACAATCTTTCTGACCATTCCGAGGTACCGAAGAATGAAGACTATATTGATACTATAATATGACTTGAGTGGTCCTTTCCAAACAGAAAGAACTCCTTTGGGAAATCGCTGTTCAGACCTTTTGAATCGGACTCCCATCTGGACACATCCAAAACCATCCAAGAAAAGACACGACTCTCCACTTCTCCATTTATATAATTACAGTCGTTGGGCTAGGAAATGTGAGTCCTAGGCAGTATGATTCGAGGGAATGACTTCACTCCAAAGTCGAACTCCCACATCCTACCCTCTATTGGGAAATGCATCGAACTTCCCCTAATTACTCTCAGTGAAGTACATCGACCTTCATCGAGTCGACCTTCCCACATCAGGTGCTTCAGGTGCTTCAGGTGCCTTCGTCGCCGCACGCCGCACCGCCCTTCGCCGCACCGGAGCCCGGCTCCGTTCGTCCCCGGAGAAGCGGAGAGAGCGGAGAGAGAGAACGTGGCGAACGCGTGGCGAACCACGTGGCGAACCACGTGGGTGGTCTGGTTATTGGTCTTAATGCGAAAAAAAGAATCCGCTGAGATGGGAGGCAAAGGGGGGGCAAATGGGAGGGATGTACTAATTTTTCAGATCCTGATTTCACTGCTCCACCAAGCTGTTCCCAAAAAAGACACAAGGTGCTGGTCTGATCACGAACTTCAGTCAGGGCTTGAGCAGTAGAACTTTCCATTGGCAACCCAATGTAGTCTATAGATGGCTGCGTGTGAAAAGCTCGAAAGGTACGGAACATCCTCGGATACTCACTTCGACCGTGCATGGTCATGGTCCTACTCGAAGCACGTCTCGACCATGGCTCACTCTGTTCCCGCCCAAGGTCGAAGCGAACCGATGGACTTGGTGGAACCCAGCGAACCGCCCAGCTGAAGCCATCTGGAATATAGCAAAATTCAAAGGAAGGTCTATCAATCCAGCAAAAGATCGTGATGAAATTGTGACTGACAAACTTACTGTATCTGCATCCATCAACTCTTAGTTGGAACCTCCCAAGACTCCCACACAAAAGAGTCAGCGCCATCACTCCCGCGGCCTTCTGAAGTGCTCTACATGTGGATTTGCAGATTCACTGCAATGCGCCAACCAAGGGTGGTGGACTCTGCACCAGAGTTGGACACCAATTGAGGAGGGGCCTGGTGCATGAGACCCGACAGAAAACATGGGTCGCTTTCATCACATTGCAGTATATGATCTTTCAATGGTTGTGTTGCCTTTCTGCAAACTCACAGTGGTCGATTGCGATGTTCCGTCCACAGCCTTTTCGAGTGTTCAAGACTCATGCTGCCTACTCTGCCACGCACATGTGGCTCGTTTGCTCGATTGTTGCGGTTCACACTGCAAAGAGAGCGACTGAACGGACCATGGAGTGACCAAATCTATAAAATTGTGTTGAAAAGCTTAAACATGGAGAGAGGCATTGAGAGCCTGGGAAACTGAAGACTCGACACCCACTTCCTGCCTGGTCCCAGCCGGCGGCCTCTTGCACCTGGACACCGGGTCGGTCGGGACGGAGACCGACTTGGAGGTCCAATTCTCCGATGCCCGAGATTGAATGAACGAGGGAATGAATGAACGAGGGGGATTAGCCTGAGTTCGGTTCTGTTTCCTTCAAATTAAAAGTCTCTCTAAGCTCTCTGTAAGTGTTCTTAGTTCTAGTAATAGCGACTTCATGTCTGATTAGCGACGGCATCCTTAAGTGTGCACATTGTGTGCACCCTGTACCACCTCTTTGGATATCTGAATCAATTCTCAATCTGACGGTCAACTCTTCAGACCTTGCCTGGTCCTGACTTAGCATAGGCAGGCATATTTTCCGCCAAAAAATCCGGTGAACCAATCGGATATGGACCATGGGATGAGCATAGAGTCCTTGGGAACACCTGGCTCTGGCTCTCATCGATCCCTCAGAGAGAAGTCCGTCTTTGCTCGTGATTTTGTGGGTTGGAAGAAACGAAAAAAAAAACCGAAGAGAACTGAGGACCTACCTGTCCAAGTTCTTCCGCACATTGGATGCTGTCTTCATGCAGTCTGTTAGACCCGACGAATCCCCGAAGTTCTTTGGAAACGCAAGGTCCACTGAAACGAATCACCGAAGTTCTTCACCAACCTAACATGTAAACGGTGAATCCGGGAGACACCCACGTCAAACTGCGCGAAATAGGCGCCACACAGGCGACACGAACCTGGGCGGTGGTCAGCTGGTACTTCTGCGCAGAGCCTCCGCTCCTCATTGCCACCTTAGGCTTCTTGACCAAAGTTGGGGTGACCGGTAGAGTTCGAACTTATCGGGCGGTAGACCTGAAATGTTCTTCCTTTTTGCTCTTAGACATTCAAAAATAATACACTACTTTTGTGAAAGGCTACAGCTGCCATCACAAAAACGATTATAACTAGATTGCTTTTGCTTTTGCTACCAAAAAAAACTTGGGTTTTCTAGCAGCAGGACCACGTCATGTCCACCACGAAGGTCTGAGGAGTCCGATAGAAAGTCGAAGAAGTCATCGGCTCACCCAGAATACATTCATGACTCCCACAATTAGTCCCAGCAAAAGTTGGTTTGTTGAACAAAACTGAGAATCTTCATGCTCTGAATAGACTGCACTTCGTCGTTTACCTTCAAAAGCAGGCAAGAGATGAGTTAGCCAAGGCGCAGGGAGCGCAACACTGCCGCAGGGCACGGCGCTATCGTGATGAAGAAGAATACGATGTGTTTCTTGCAAATTATGCGGTGAACCTACTTGCGATGTGTCTTTACGCCCTTGCCGTGGGCCAACAAAGAAAATACTTTTCTTGGTCTCACGTAAAAGCGACTGTTCAAAGGAACATACCAAACGGTATCATAATGTATCATATCCAGTATTGAGGTTTGAAACCGGTCTGCGATGTTTCGATGTCAACGGAAAATCTAGTTTTTTGGCCGAGTAGATTCTACTTCCCCTGGCGGGGGCCGAAACAAGTACTTGTAGCTTGGTGCATTGCGGGTTGGTTCCACACCAGATTTGACGGCTTTAGACCATAACTCCACAACTTTTTGCTTGAAATCCTGAATGTTTTCAGACTCGGGTTGCATCTTCATCAGCCGCTCGGTGGATCGTTCCAGCTCCAAAAAAACGTTCCACCCGTGGGCGTTTGCCACAGGTCATCCCAATTCAATGACACCGCGAAGTGTTTTTTGGCCAGAGGTTGGAACCTGCGTGATGGATCTGATGGATCTGAGAGGTATCAAAATCATCAGTCAACAAATCCACACCAACTCTGCTGGCAATCCTACAATCAGTTTGCTTGGACAAGTTGGAAGTAGATTACCATGGGAAAAGTCTCTATATATGTTAACTATGGTAACTTAGTGGCAATTTGTATATGAGTCAATTCTGTGGTGACAACTTGGCTTGAGCCTTGCTGCTGGCGCCAGATCACAGTCTGCCACAAGTCCAAAGAACCCCTCACGAAGACTGAGCAAGCAAGCAATATATAGAAGTCCTTTCTGAAGCCGAAAACATGTCCCAAAAAAACACATGAACCAAATTTACTCATGGGCCCATGGAATGGGGACCTTGTTATGGCAATCGAATAGAGAGAGAAAGAGAGAGCCCATTGCAAAAGTCTAATTCTAAACCGATTGGTCAAATTCTGAAGAAACTGCTTCAAACAGACCCTGATTCGGGATGATCCGAATATTTCGGAGTCCAGGCTCCAGACTCTTCCATCTGGACTGAACCCAGAATTGTTTCCACTGAATGTGTATATGTGTATGTCCGACACAAGAAAACGGGGGCGGCCTTAAGCGATAGGTGCTCGCAACTTGTCTCTTTTGTTGTCCTTCGACTGTTTGGAGTTGTTTGAGTCTTCTCATAAGGTACATAATTATATAAGTGAAAGCAAATCCAAAGAAGCTACCCAATGCCATCCATTGATGGCTTCATGAGCCTCACACCTGAAATTTCGGAGCCTCCCCCCCGCACTTCTGCCGTTCAACCACCCCTCACCACCGCCGCACACCACGCTGCGGTCGCGCTCCACCAGCGCTCCACCGAGCCTCATTCTTTTTCCAGTTCGAGAAAGATGACTTCGGCCCCGTCCTAGGTCGCCTCGGTCTCGGTCTCGGTCTGGGACTCGTCTTCTCGGTGCTCTAATGTGGTTCGGATCCGTATCATGCGCGACGAAAGGGAGCCGGAGTTGGGCAGTTGAGAGAGCAGAGCGTGATGTCAGTGATGTCAGTTTCCGCCTGCAAGACACAGAAACGAGCACACAAATTCACGAATCCGTACGAATCCCAAACAGATTGCGAAAAGAAGAGGATCCCGTAGGACCTAGCAAACTTACATTCGATACTACGGATTTCAAAGCACATCTATGGATTCTGCATGATTCTGCTACTTCAAGCTACTCCATCACTCCTTCGCCTCACGAGAAGTATGAGATGTGGTGCCCACATGTTGGATGAGCAATAAGAGTCTTCCCTAACCTTACAACAACTCCAAAACCAGCCACGCTTTAATCTCTTTGCCCGCGTGTCGTCTGCTTTCCCTTCCACAATATAGTAGTTTCATAAGAATTGAAGAACTCGACAGAAAAAGGGAACCGACAGCGTACAGTCGGCGGACTGAGATGCGGCGTGCCCCTGCCCATTGACGTGCAACATTCACCCCCGCCTGTTGCAGGGTTTATGACTGTATGACCAACACAAGAAGGCGAACCAGGAATGAAAGGATGCGATTAGATCTGTTGAAAAGGATGAAACTTGTTGGTCCTCATTCAGTTGTAGGTCTCCCAGGTCGCAGCTTCAGTCTCCCAGGTCTCTGGTGTCTCCCACTTCCGCGCCTCAACCGGTGGAATGTTCTCTGCGGAAGCGCTCCAGGTGACTGCGGACCATTTGGGTAATTTGGTGCTCAGGGCCATGCACCTCCTGCGCAGCGTGTCGGTGGAGGCTCTCGGTGGCTCAGGGTGAGGTCTCGAGGATCTCAAAGTGTCTCGACGGGTTCGGGGCTGCGGAAAAACGAGATGAACATCAGATGCCGATGCGATGTCCCAACCAGTGGGATGTTCAAGATTTGAAGATCTGCGTCAAAAACGATCTCTCCAGGTGAGCCCAAGATCCATGTTTATCAATTAGACCTTAGATCTGTTTATATATCTTCAACTGAACCCGCCGATTAGAGTCGTGGAGCTTCCAGCCTCGTAACCATTCAAAGCTCTAAGAAGGAGCTCTTCCACCTGGACAAGCCGGCCCGAAGTGATTGGTCACGAGGCAATCAGTCTTCTCTTTGGTTTTTCATGATGTTTCACGAACATCTTGCCATCTTGGCAAAGCCAGGAAAATGAGAAAGGTCCAATTGAATTAGTTGGTAGATGGCCATGACCAGAGAACATGTTTTGAAGAGCAGGTCCCAACCCTCCACCGAGCGGATCTGAAACGACCATGAAATCGTGAACATCTATGTCGAGCAATGTCCCTGCAGAGTGCACCTTGGCGGAGCCCAAGGAGATGAGCGCAAAAAAACAAGTGAAAAAACTGGATGAACAAAACAGCAACATCAGAATCTTCATGAACCTTTTAACATCCAACACTCCTCGTTGCCCCACATCTTTCATCATCTTTCATGCCAAAAGACATCTGAAACATCACCAAAAATGACGACGCCTTCAAATACCCCTCCAAAAAGATCCAAAAACCTAAAACATTGCCAAATGATGGCAAACACAACTGAACATCTTAAGTTCATTCCAACAAAAGTTGAAAAAAACACATTGGGCAAAGACCTCGAGAGAAGGAATTATCTTTGATTTCCGGCACTAAAACACTAAACACTCACATCAGAACCACGCTCGGGATCACTGATCGCGTGTTAAGCAGGAGGGTGCGGCTTCGGCTCTGCTTCACCCTCCTCAGCCCACCGAGCCGCTCGGCACGGATGAGGTTTTGACAGTGCCGTCCAATTCTCCTCAATGGCTCTCTTGGGACGATGTTCCAAGGGACGCTCGCGCAGTTGCAGCTCATGGACCGTTTTTCCTGGAAATCTGCTCGGGCACAGCCACTCTCACCCAAGCCATGCGGGAGTTTGGAGTTCCTACATTGCCACCAGTGGATATCACAATCTGCTCGTCTGTCCCGACTGCCTTTGACGTTGTGGACGCCGATTGTTGGAGCTTCATCATGGAGCTCATTCGAGCTAAGGGCGTTCGCTTTTTGCACTGCGGAACACCTTGTAACACTTTCTCAGCTGCACGTAAGAATGATGGTGGTCCACCCCCGTTGCGATCGCCAGACAGCCCGCTCGGGTTGCCTTCGTTGTCTGCAGACAATGATGCTCTCGTGTTTCTGGGAAATCTGTTCTTGTTTCGCTCACTGGAAGCTTGTCAGGCAGTTTTCGATCTTGGAGGAGATTTCTCTATCGAGAATCCTGAATTCAGCCTCCTTTGGCAGACGCCACAGGTGCTGAGTTTCGTGCAAGCCACTCGAGCTTTTAACGTTGATCTCGACCAGTGCTTTTTCGGGGCTCCTTCAATCAAGCCAACTCGTTTGCTTGTTTCGCATGAGGCCTTGAATTGCTTGGCTCGCCGTTGTCCAGGCGGCCATTCGCATGTTAAGCTTAAAGGTAGGGTTTGGTCACCCTTCTTTAACGCCTGGGTCTTCCGTACGAAGCTTGCTCAAATTTACCCTGATAAGCTCTGCTCTGAGTTCGCTCGAGCTGTTCGTTTGATTTGGTCGCCACAGTGTCTGCAGTTCATGAAGAGTTTCACTTTGCAAACACACGATCGCAAGAGGCCGGTCGGTCAAGCATTGCGATGGAAAGCCCATCGTCAAGCTCTTTCAGCTCTAAAAGCAGAAGCTGCTGGCTACCAGCTGCAGCGAGGCGCTCGCAAACCGCTTCTACCAACAGAGGTTGAGAGTCACTATGGTCGAACCATACAACCCTGGAGCTCTATAGTTCAATTTGGTTTGCCTAAGGATGGCTCAGGATAGCTGCTCAGCTACCACCAGATTCTCCACGGCTTTGCCAAGTATCAAAAAGTCGTTGACAAAAAACTTGCTGGCGCCGCTGCCGGTGTTGTCAGCTGGCAAAGCGCACCGGCGCTGGTGTCAGCTGGTTGCGCGCGCTGTGGAGGTGCCGTCAGCTGGCTGTGCAGGCTGCGTGCATTCTTGTTCCAGCCAGTCGCACGTCAACAGCTCGTGGGATTCTGCCTAGCTATCTGGGTCTATGCTGGTGTAATTTAGTTTTTGACAGCTGTGCCATGTACGACGCAATGTATCCACACCAAACACGTGTCCGACGGCAGCAAACCTCGTTTCGAACCAAAACGTTTGAGTTTGAACCCTTGCTGACGATAGCGTGCTCCGTTTCGACCTCTCGAGCTTCACAAGGGTCCGTCTACATGTGAGACAGCCACTCCCTTCCGCACCATTCCAAAGCCGCCATTAAACAATAGTGTTGGAGGACGCGGAGGGACATGGTTGACGGATGAGTGTGGGCCGCTAAGTTTTTTATACGGCCAATCAAGTCCTCGTCAAGGACACAACTGCAGTGCCTGGGGTTCACGAACATTGCCTGCTCAAAAATTAAGTGTTCCATTTGATGTTGCTTTGGCAAGAGCGGCCACACCAATTTCTCACGCTCAAGCGCGTGAGCTGCAAGCCCTAGGATGCCCAGGTTGATTTTTGGTAAAGCAGCTGAACAACTCAACTCAAGAGTTCCAAGTAAAACCACAAAACTTAAGACAAAGATTAGCGTCAGTTGTAGGACCCTCGGAAGATCATGTAGGCATCAGCCAACGTCCAAGTTGGATGGTTCTTTGATAGCCAGTTTGGCGGCCAGAACTTCCTGGGAACGTTGCGGCTCAGCTCGGCGTGAGCATGTGGCAGAGACTTTAGCTTGGACACTGCAGACTAGGGCAAGCACCCATGCTCAGCTAGAGTCGTGTAAATCACTGTGAGCGCCAAAAATACGTTGAAACGGTGCCTCAGGCTGTGTTGAAACCACAGTGTTCCGATCTACCTGTCTTCACTACAAACCATAGATTTGCTGAAGCACTTTGAAGCTGGAGTCTCCGCCAGGTGCTCACGCGCAACATCGCACATGAAATAAATCATCATGCGCGCAGCGATAGCTTTGAGGTACCGTTGCGAAACGCTACAATACTGGGCGGATCCACCATGGCAAAGAACCTTTGTTGTGAACAGCTTGGAGGAAGCTCTCGCTGCATATGGGATACCTTGGGGGCAACCAAACAAAGAATTGCAAATCTCAAAGCAGCAGGTGAGCCCCACTATGTAGACGTCGCCCCACAAAGTTGCAGCGACTCAAAAAACAGAAAGTGCAGGTGTTTGTCCTTCCATGAACCCCAGATTCCATTAACACTCCATGTCAGAAACGATCATGTTTTCATGTCCGCCTGCTATTCCGACCTACTGGACTACCCCCCATGGCATGCCCAGCAGCCGCTTTCGCTGCACCATGCTTGGTATTGGCGGAGGAGCTCCGCAAGTTTGCTGTCTCTCGAAGCGTGTGGAGTGGGCTCGGTCAGTTCCAGCAAAGTGGATGTGATGGCGTCTGGACAAATCTGGAGGTCGCAGACGTGCATCAGGTCTGCATACACACCTATAGGTTTTGGTTGTCCATTCGTACATGTGTGACGCAAGAAGAGAAAGCAATTAAAGTGTAAACCCACAAAATCAGTGGCGAGTTGCGGGAGGGCATGAATCCGGGGACCCGTGTCAACGGAGCAGCTCCATGAACTGCCACCCATTCCTCTTTCGTTCTCAGGATCCTGGATCAAGCATGTGTGGTTTGATCTACGTTTGTATGCGTACACCCAAGTTCTACAACACCCCATATACATGACCGTTTTATCTAACAAGTATCGTTTGCCGGTGCGCTGCATTCAATCCGTAGGCAGTGAACAGCATGCTTTCTGGCTCTTGTGGCAGGAGTGTTCGGACTGCGCCGCAGTACTGGCACATCTGCCTTCTCGAGCTATGCCAGCTTCCTGAGAAGTTCTCCAGAGACTTGGCCAGAAAACCACGCTTCGCAAACAGACCAGATTGTATGTATTTGCGGAAAACCAGAAAACACTGTTTGGTGCCAAAACGCGTTTGAAAGATAATAGTTTATGAAGAAAGTCTTGATCTCCCTGTAGTCCATCAAGAACTCCTCTGAACCCTGAAGCTAACTGACTCCCGGCCCTTGCGAACCAGCGCGGTTCATAATCCTCAGAAAACTCACGGCCCCAAGCATCAGCAGTCGGCCATCGACCTGCGCCTCAGACAAGAATTTTCATTCCAAGTGCAATTCTCTATGACCCTTGCGAGTGTTTCCAGCTGGTTGAACCGCGGCACAGAGTGCGGTGAAAGACCAAACGAGTAGATCCACCAATTTCTCACGCACTGATTTTGAAGTGTATAGGGTGTTGCGCACTGCGAGCCTTGCATCGGCGTCAACGCTTGACGCAAAGCAATTTTCAAGCCAAGGAAAATTCTTCCCAACAATCAAGCACTCTTTGTCCACGTGTTTGGCAAGTAACACAATTCGAGATTTCATGGAGCTCGAGTGTCGGGATGACGCTGCAATGAGGGACAGCATCTCGAAGTTCTGTTGACCTCAACCACCAAAAGCGGATTTGTCTAATCTTTGACCTTTGGAAATCAAAAGCAAAGCACATGGAAGTGGCATCGACCAATACCAAAATAACAAAGCAGGGGGGCCTAACACATCAGCACCATCTCCATATAGGCGCAAGGGCACACACTGTTGCAGGTTCACATCTTCATCCCAGAACTGTGACAAATTCTCTGCTAGGTCCTGGTTATTTTCCCAATACATTTCCAAATCCTCAGGCGCACACCAAAGAATGACCTGAAGATGTTGAGTTCCCCGCATGTTCAACATGAGAACTTGAGACCCCTTGAACACAGGTGCAACTGGGTGGCCCCAGGGGTTCCTGTCAATAGTGAAGAAAAAAGTTCTCCATTGTTGAACTCATACAAGCTCGCAAATATCTCGTGCGGCAGCAAGATCCCGACGCGGGTCGTCTTCAATTTCGATGCAATAGAAGGGTTCGCCTAGGTGGCTCATAGAACTCGTTTGCGCGCGTTTGCACGGTATATGTCTATAACCCCTCCGACCGCATCCGAGGGATCGACCCGCTCAACGTCAAACCTGAGACGTGTTTCTGCTGTTCCAAAGCCACTTGTGTGTTCATAGCAACAAGTTTGTATGTATATGTCTGAGATCAGAGCTGATAGATTGGAGGAAGGCATTTTCTCCAAGGCTGTTGATCCATCCACTGGGCGAATGCCCTCTCTAACCCCCATCCTTTGGCTGACTCAAAACGGTCGGCCAAGTCCAAGATAGCCGGCCTCAGGTCAACTACCAGAACCGATTAGAGTCTAATGATTAGAGGACTAAGTTTTCCCCAAGAGAAAAACGCATCAAAGACACGGAACCAAGTGTGTGGAGTGTCCAGCAAGCATACCACTGTCTCACTGGTGCGCTGCATTGAGGCCTTGCGCCATGTTTTAACCGCAGAAGTTCTTTTAGGCGTTCCCATTCCCACCTGGCCCGACAGCAACGATTCAATGAGGTTCTCAATAATTTTCTTGATTCCTCTTGAGGACCGCTTCGCTGCCATCTCCGAAGACACCTGCACGCGTTCAGAGAGACTCGGCAGTCAACGTCGTCCAAGGGTGGGAGGCTGGCTGGAAACGGATAAAGTGTGTCAAGCACCAGTGTGGCCCCACTGTCGGAGCTTATCGTAACAACATGTTTCCATCTTTTTCACCCCAATTCACACTCCGGCTGCTCAGAGTGTGCAGTGGATCCCACGTCACATACGCGGCTGACGCTGGCACTTGCAGCTCAGAACTAAGCGTACGTGTTCAACGAGAATTTGCCAAAATGTCTAATACCCTAGCCGCTCAGCCTCCTGGCAGGTTTTGAAATATGGTAGCTGCTAGATTGAAGGAACATAAGGTAACAGCGCACCTTTGCACACCATTTGGCCCAGTCGTCATCGACGTCAGAGGCTTGCGGAGCGGGTGTGCTTGGGTCGCTGGTCCCCTTCCTTTTCTCAGACCCTGCGCAAGAGGTGGTTTTGAACTCAATTTGGTGATTTTGTGTTCCACCCAACCCTTTTACGACTTTCTGAAGCTGAGGAATGAGCGACGGCGAAGTGTCTTGGCGAGAGCTTTCAGCGACTCGACCTTGTCATCCATATCCTGCAAGACAACTGGGCATACGTCCAGCTCTGGCTGGTTCTTTTGGCGTCGGGGAAATTGATTGAACATAAATTGCACCACGCAAACCAGAAACCTATTTCAAGAGTTCCTTCACGCTTGCAGGGGCAGTCCTGCACCTCCCCCTGCGAGCTGCATAGTCCGCTTGAATTTTAGCGTTCGACATCCCGTCAACCATGTCATCTTCCATACTGGGAGCGCATGGCTGTCAAGTAGAACCACATGTTACACGTTACCCAAAGCATGAGAGAGAGCCTCGTGGCCAGATTGGAGAGGTCGGTGTGGATCTTCTTGCACACCTTCCTGTTCTCCTGCCCCATTAACGATATTGACATTTCTATTTGTTTGAAGTACCACCCTCCTTCAACAAATATAAGCAACGTAGAGATGGGAGGGCCGTCAAAAAAGTGTTTACAACATTTTACGACCATTTCACGACCAGATCCAAGGAAGCTGGCCTCATTGCCATCGAAGCGTGCAAGTTCCTGGCCGACATCTCTGGCTTTGCCAGCCAAGTTGGTCAACCTGGAGACATGGCAAGCACTTTAAAACTCTAAGAAGCTGTGTGCGTTTTAGGGCACTGTTCAACACAGGCCGCAACGCGCGGATGATCTTGTTCACTTCCTTCTTCTCCTCGCGATCCTGCCAAATTCCACAACAATAAGAAAACAAAAAAGCGCCGCTTGTAACCTGATATATAGGAAGGACATCTCAAGTCACAAACACATACACGCTCTCTTATCGCTACATGTTTAGATGTCATGCTTGAGCGCTTGCCTTCTTCTGCTTTTCCTCTTTTGCTTTCTTTTCTTCCTCCTGTTCTTTCTCCTTCTGCAACTCTTCTGCCGTCTTCTCAGACTCTTTCTTCTCAGTCTTCTTCCTTCCAGTCTTCTTGTCCTTCTTCTTCTTCTTCGACGCACTCTCGCCTTTGCCCTTTTTCTTTTCACTCTCACTGCTACTGCTGTCGTCAGCATCCGGTTTTGCATCCAAAGGTCGCATTCCATCCAACATAGAGGTGAGGGCCGCCTTCTTTGCAGCCACTTCTTCGGGGTTGGGTGGATTCTCAGGGTCCGCGGTGTTCACAGCCACCGCAGCCGCGACTTTGGTCTTTTGCTCGTTCTGTTGCCCGCCTGGCGCATGAGTTTTGATTAGTTTCATGAAGAGACACTCATTCCAAATGAGGCCAGAGTTGCTCTTCTCCTCTCTGCACTTGAAGACTTTGTAGATTCTGAATTTGGGGTCGTTCCGGAACTTAGCAAAAAAGCTTTAGTGAACAAGGGTTCTCATAGGCTTTGCAAAGAAAGCTTGACAATTGACAATTTGAGCTCTAGACTTGCTTCTGCGGGTGTCGTTTCCCGCGCTGCGTGTTCTTGATCGTCTCAATATAGTCCCTGCAAACATGGAGAGCTGTCAGTAAACCTTTAGGAGAATGAAGTAGGAGAATGAAGCGGGAGAAAGAAGAACGCGCCCATTCCAATTCCTGTTCACGCCCATTAGTGGAAAGATGCACACGACCACAAAACTTGCGCGTTCTGTTGTGCAGTGTGTCCCAAGCCTTCCCGCTTGAGTACCGCTGTATTGCTGCTCCAAATCGAAAAGAGACATCTCTACATATATGTCATCGGTCTTTGTTCTTTGCGACCTGCAACAAAGTGCGCGTTGCAATGTGAGTGTTGGGCGCTCAAGATTAGCCAAGGAGCGCTGAGACTTCTGCAGTGATCTGGACATCGCGCCTGGCTGCCGGATGCTGCGAGCTGCAAGGTCGAAGCTATCAGAAACTGGGCACATGACATCTCGTCAGAGAGCAGGAACTCCTTGAGGAGGTCAAACCTTGGGATATTTTGGTGGGCCAATCAACACAATTTAATTCATAAACAATTTGCTCATCTTTTTGGGGCGACTGAATTGAGGGAATGACTTCTTTGTGTGATTGCCCGCTGCTTCGTGAAACTTTTGCATCAACGCAGCCGGTAGATCTGGCAGAGCCAGTGCGTCAAAGGAGTTGAACTCGCAAAACACCATACACATCACGCCTCCCTTCCCAAACCTCCGGTCCATAGCTGCGTAAAGGCAGCGACGTTCCTGGCAGTGAATTTTGAAGGACATGCCACAGTGATGTTTTTTCCGCACAGGCACCTTCACATCGATATCACCCGGTCCAGAGAGGTTGGCGACCATCTCCTTTTGTTCTGGTAAAGCTGTTTCACCTGAACTGAACGTTTTGGCTGCGCAAGCCAAGGATCACGATGGATTGGGACTGTGGCTCTTTTGAGTTTGCCGTCCGGCCCTTTGACTGCGAGGCCGGAGATTTTCACGAGGCCGGCCCCACTCTCCTTCAGACGTGTATAGGGAATCCTCAAACCCAAAGACATGTAAACTATGACTAAAGATTCTGGGGGCTGGACTGTCCGATTGAGAGTGTGGGAACGCTCAATCTTAAGACCTGCAAGCGCATTGTAAAAAAGTAGACCGGGTCATGTGGATTGGGCTTGCCTTCCTTCTCACTCTTCTCATCCTTCGCGTTCCCTTTCTCCTGACGATGTTGTTTGTAGAAGTATTGCCGTGGTGTCTTTACAACAGCCTCGCACTCTTCAAGCCTTTTTTGCTTCCATGTTCTCTGGGCCCACTTGACCCAACTATGTTTGTAAAGGTACTGCCGTGGAGTTCTTACAACAGCCTCACATTCCTCAAGTCGTTTTTGTCTCCATCCCTTCACACTTCGTGCATCAGGGCAACCGTCCTTCTTCGCGTCACGAATTTCTTCAGCACTCATGCCTTCAATGTCCATGAGTTCTTCCAAGTCTTCTTGTTGCCATTCCTCGCCGTCCAGCGCTTCACCATCCAGCAATGTGTCAAAAGCATCATCTCCACCACCCTGCACCGGCTGCTCGGGAGCAACTTCATACTTTGTTTTCTTCTTTTGCCTTCGTGTTGCCATATCCACTTGTGTTGGTTCCTCATGCGCACTAGCGCTTGTTCCTTTTCCTTCTCCTTCTCCTTCTCCATCTTCCTGTACCTTGACCCTCTTATTGCTATCATCGTGTGGCCCCTCTCCGCCCATTCCCTCACCATTCTCTTCGGCTTCAGGTCTCTTCTTGTTTCTCTTCTTCTTTGACTCATCCTCTGCAGCCTCTGCCTCATTTGCATTCTTCTTTTTTGAACGACTCTCATTGCCTTCTTGGTCACAATTCTTTAGTTTCCCCCGTTTGGACTGATGGCCATCCGTTGGATGGCTCTTCTCTTCTTCTTCTTCTTTGCTGCTCTCCTCCGCTCCAGTAGGTTGTGAATCATCAATCACTTCCACAGGCTCTTTTGGTCCCTTCCCCTTCTCAGAAATCTGTTTGGCGTTGAGCCAACCAGAGCTAGCCACAGGCTCCAATGGGTTTGACTTTGCTGCAGTTTCTAGCCCCTTTCCTTTTCCTTTCACCCCCTTCAACGTTGAGGCTAGTGCCTGAGCCAATTCCTTTGGAATTGCTTTCCCCAAACCCTTTGCTTTCTTCACAGCTTGGATCATGCCCTGCGGAGTTGACCAGTCACCCAAGTCATCACCACTTACACTCCGCAGTATAGACTTGCGCGGAGTGTTTTCCTTGAACTCCTCAGCCTCGAGGTCATTTCCCATGCCTCACGCTACAACAAATAGAGCAGGATCCCGGGGCATGAAGTACACGGTCGGTTCACGCAGCAGAGATCACTATGGTTGAACTATAGGTATCTCTTCACGCAAGTTCACGTTCGCTCATTTTTCTTGAAAACTATACAGGTGTGTGTCTTACAGTTAAAGTATTTTTATGTATACGAGTGTGGTACGTCTGAGATCTCTCGAGTTTTCAGGAAATTCATGAATTTCGTGGAAACTTCATGAATTTCGTGGAAACAAATGAAATTTATGAAGCCGGTGATGAAGGGAAAGCAAACCATTCATCTTAGAAATCCATGAATTTCGTGAAAAGTCCGGTCATAGAGAAAGGTTCATTCCATGGGATTGAGTGTGCTAGTTTTTCTATTGGATTAGCAAATGGTTCATCTTGTGATTTCATGAATTTCGTGGAAATCGATGAGGTTTGCGAAGCTGGTCGTAAGCAGGCGTAAAGCGATGATTGATTAGGCGTAGTTTGTGAAAATTCATTCGCGCGCAGGTTCATGAAATTCGTGAACTTTACCGGGACGCTGTCATTTAAACCCAAATGGCAGATGTGAAATTCACACAATTTCATGCCGCGTGGTGGACGGGAGCGATATAAAGTCAGCAGTCCTTTGTGAATTTCATGAACCGATGTGCCCCTTGTAGCCTCTCAACATTTTTATAGTGATCGTCTCGGGAGCTTGTCGTGGCAGGGCGATCGATGTTAAGCGAGTGTGCCATGCAGGCCAGGAGAGATCAAAAGGACACAAAACTGATACAGACGGTAAGGGTCCTTACCGTCTGTATCAGTTTTGTGTCCTTTTGACCTCTCTGGGTGAATTTCATGACCATTCGTTCAGTGTCCTAAGGGACTTCTTTCCTGGCAGGGTGGTGATGGTATCCTTCGATATGTCCTCATGATCATTTTGTGGAGGAGCGATGTTGATAGTTGAAAGTGAATTTCATGATCTCGTCGTTCAAAAAAGGGTTTTGTGTTTCTTAACTTTTTGGTGTTTCTTTCTTAACCTTTTGTATATATTTCACCTGGTATACATGAAAATACATATACATATACGTATGCTTTGCGATGTGTCCTAAGGATATGTTTTTCATCTAGCGCTTCTTGTGGTGACATCTTGACAGGGAAAGTGTTCTGCTTTGAAGACAAAGAAGTGAGTCAGTTCTGACGCGCTGACCTCTGCAGGATCGATCTGATCGAGCCTGATTGGCGGAATCACGGAGCCACTTGGACGAAAGAGGGAAAGTGTCCAGGAGAACCCAAAAAGACTGAAGGGTTTCTTTTGCGACTGGCAATAGATGTACTTGCCAACCAAGTGACACTGCTTGGCAACGGGTCGGTCGTCGAGGTGCAAACGGCTTGTGGAAATCAATCAAACACGGTTGCATGTTTGTACCAATGAAACTCTAATGTTCTGTTGCGCAAGAGCTGTATAGCCTAGCAAAGATGAGAGTGCTCGCATTGCATTTTCACCACAGCTGCCATGAACACCGGTTGAAAGTAAGCGCTTCCTCATTAAACTGGCCAATCCCATCGCTTCTTTTAGAAGCCCCCATGCACCAGTGGAGGTTTAGCCTAAACAGGAAAAGCAGTCAGGTGACTGTCACTCGAGCAAATTCTCCAATCCACTATCCGACCCATCATCTCCATGGTCGTAGAACTTCATGCCCTGTTCCGGAGGCACATCACCAGGGCGACTTTCCCTAGGCAGAGAGCATGCTGGAATTTCAACATGGAGTCCAGTCTTGTCTCCACCAAGACACAAGTACTCTTTCATGATGGACCCCACCTGCAAGAAACATGCTGTTCACCCGAAAACGGTTTGGAGGCTCAGGGGGCATAGTGACCAAAAGTAAATGACTCTTCTTGAGGAATCCAACCCGGCCTTCAAACCCAATCCAATTGGGTAGGCAGCAGACGCTTTCAGAGCTGGTCCACCTTTGATTTTGAGGTGCCCCTTTTTGTCGCGGTAACGTTTTACCATCCTGATTCGGAGAGTTGATCGCATCCTTCTCAACCTTTCCCTGGCAAAGGGGACATTCACGTTGTGACCCCTTCAAAGAAAGACTATCCCCAGTAGGGCACTAGAGTGTATGGTTTGGTTGCAAGCGTGCCATAGCATGCCTGCGCAGTGGGTCCAACTTTGTCCCAAGCTTTTCCATATAGGGAGCTGTGGTGTAGACCGTCACCCGCTTCCTCATAGCACCAAAGAGGGTCACATCTAATTTGTTGCCCTCTGATAGTACAAGCGAGTTGCAAACTCTTAGATTCAGACTCGGTCGGGGCACCGTAGGCACCTAGCGGCACCGAGATCTCCATTGCCTTGTGGCGTTGAAGCATGGCCTGCAACGGCGAGGCGTCGGGAGATTTACCTATTTCATGACCCAAAAACAGATTTTTATGTAAGAATAACCATGCCTTCAAAGGTGCATACCTCCAAACCAAACTGCTGCAAGGGTTTTCGATCGCGTAATGAACCCCTCGCTGGAAAAGATATTCGCACCTCACCACACACACACAGTCAAGCGTCCATAAAGAAATAGATGTGTATAATGTTCACTGATGGCTAGTTGCTAGTGACTTCACTAGTTGCCGTCAAGGGTCAAATACACGACTCGCCGTATAAGCTTGTTGTTTTTGATAACAGCTGGATATTTCTTCCGTCCTAGGCTTTTTTTGCCACGCCACGAGTCACAGCAATGATATAAATGCTTCATGTTTAGGCAGAACTGCAGCTCACAAAGTTAAGGGGCACACCTTGAGGTGTAAAGAACGTTCTGGAAGAGCTGCCGCGACTGACCCAAACCCAACTACTGCATGGCGGAGCAACCCACCAGCAGCCATGAGCCCTGATGGTTCTGACCTGAATGAAGAGCAGACGCCAAACAAAAGATCACAAAGAGTGAGAGGGAAAGAGACAGACATAGACAGAGAAGAGAGAATGGCGCAAAGGCTCAGTAAAGCAAACTTCTCGCGCAACACCAAAATCTAGCACTTCAATCTCAGAGTGCGCCACACAATTACCATTGTAAGCAAAGACACCGCTGCAAAAGTTGATAGAAATCCCACAAACGTGAGGATGTCCAGCAATGGATGATACAAAACCTGGTTGCCCCAGCGCAACAAAGACAAAAAGAAAGAAACCAGCGCTTCTTCATCTCGCATAATCAACACATGTTGCGCGCAATTGAAACGCTGAACTCCAACACAGACATGAAGCATCTCGCCGGGAGCCACGAAGACCAAACGCCAAAACCCCCTGCGTCAGTAGGCCATCACCTGCGCAATCCTCCTGCCAATCAGTCTCGCAACCTTCCAGGACTGGCCCGTAGGTGCCTAACAGCAGCGTCACTATGGCTGCCAAGTGGGAAAACTTCATAGCGTGACTGGAGTTACGCAACACCACCTCACAAAGCTAGAGCAGAGAATGCAGAGATCACACAAACAGCAACACATAAATCACTGCGCTACAACAACTTTGCCAGAGCTCTCCCAGCACATGCTAAGCGCAAAAGAAAAGCATGCACAGAGCACAAAAGAGAAAGCGTGCAAAACGAGAACTAACATTTTCCAATTTGTGCCCAGTAGTCGATTGCCGTTTGACTGTGTAGTTCCACACAGCCACCAACAAAGAAATGCGACAAATACCTCTGGACCCTGTGAGATTAAACGCCCAACCACTCAGAGGAAATCTTTTGGAAGATTGCAGTCATCACCCAACCACATTGAAGAATGGTGAAGCTCGTAATGGTTCCGTACCCCAAGGCAGATTGCAACCTGCCAGGGTCCAGGGCAAGGTTTTGTCCCCAAACCCACTGCTAACCACTGTAGTGAATTACAGCAGTCAGCGCCAACCGTTTCAGTTGGCTCCCCAAAAAGAGGCTATGCGCTTGCCCGCTGACAGGAAGAAAGATCTAAACCAACATCTAAAACCTACGCCTTTTCCGCTCACCGTCTGAAAGGGTGTCGACAATTGCGGCTCTCTCATCCGATGTTTTCCACGTCTTTAAGGCATCAAAGTAAGAAAGCCCTTTATCTTCATTCCTCTTTCCATCAATGAACTCTTTCAAGGCTTTTGTCATAGGTCCATTGGCTGGCTTTCGCTTTGCCCTTTCCACTTTTTCCTTCCCCACCTTCCCCTCCACTTTCTCCTCTTCCACTTTCCCCTTCTTCACTTTCCCCTTCTCCAGTCCCTTTCCCACCACCTCATTAGGTTTCACCTTTTCACGTGGAGCAGAAGCTTCTGGCTTGCGTGCTCTGGACGCAGCATCAAGCTTCAATTCCAACTTCTTAGCTGCCTGAAGTTGAATCTTTGAGTATGGTCTTGGAATCGGTGGCGGGGTTTCCTGATCTGTCAGAACGGCCTGACCCAGAAGGTTGTGGGGAGGGGTGAGCACTTCGGCGTCTTCGGAACAAGCAGCAGTCCAAATAGCGTGCCAAAGGCTTTCGCTTGAGATCTCTAGCTCGGAGAAAAGGGTTTCCTGCCACAACATACAAACAACCCGGAACACACACGCCCTCCCTCAAGACCCAAAAGCTTGTTGGAAGAGTGCTTTCAAGCGCCTTCGCTTCCTGACCTCCAGCACCACCCTCAGCCTCACCACGCCCCACTGGTGTGGGGCCAGACACCTGCCAGATTGGCAAAACATTGAAACTCAACTCAGACACCTGCTCCAACTTACAAACATACAACGGCGTGTAGCAAATCCATTCCTGTTGCGAAACATCCATTCTGTTCAAAACAACAACTCTGGACACCCGGAAGGAAATGCAAAGTACAACCAACATATTGAACCGCTCTCCAAAAAGCTTCTGCAATTTTTTCGCGTTAGAACAATCAATAAGATCTCTGGCGTTGTCAAGTTTACAACTTGCCTGCAGCTCGGTCTTGTCCTCCACATGCATCGTGGGCTCAGAGCACGGCTTCTGCCGCGAATGTAAACAAGCAACCTCTTGAAACTTTGACAAGTGTTCGAACACGTCATGCATTATTGGCCTGCGTTGGAGGAATTGGCGGTGGCATTGCAGGAAGGGCCTGCCGCAATAAGGCCGGACATGAACGGTCACAGCACATGAATTCCTGCCAATGGTCTGCGCTCTTGATAGCCAGGTTTTGTATCGAGTGCAGAAACCTTCGACGGCAACGACACTTAAACAATAACGCCTCCGCATCAACGATGCTTCCACAAGGTCGCCGACCGATCTGCGCGCGAAAGCAGCTATCAGCGAGTCAAAAACAAATTGCAAGACCCACTTGAACTTTCAATCAAGATGATCATACATCTCGGTCTTCGAGAGATTCCCAGCCTGCCATGGCAGATGGAAATGTTTGAGTCCAGCTAGTTGGTATAGACATGTCCTGAAAACTGTTCACTAGGTAGTAGACGACAAAGAGGTCTTCATGCGCACACCACTTCATGAAGTCAGTCAAGTGTGATTGTTGCTCTTCCTCAAGAAGAACATGAACTCATACTGAACGCTGGCGCATGAACTCAGCCCAGCACAGTGAAGCACCAATCCTACCGAGAAAAATGCAGAGCCTGATGTAACTTTACCTCAACAAGTGATATGCGTTGATGCCTCGACAGTCATATGGGCCACCAACGTATCCAAATCCTCTTTCCCAGGAATCGCCTGTACATTCCATGCCAGCGCCCAAAGTTTGGGCACACTGTCACTAACAAGCCTTGCCACTGGCTGCCGGAGATTGAGCTGGGTGTCCCTCCTTGCAACAAACAATGGAGAACAAAACGTTTACAGATCACATACCTCGCAATGGAGAGAACTCGCAAACCTCCTTCAGATCTTTCAGGGCATCCTTCGCCTGGCTAACAGGCATCACCAAAGTTTGTTCATAGACAAACTCTTTATCTGCAGCATGAATCATCCATGGTCTCGCCTCCGAAATTGCGTTGCCGTGATCTGCGATGAAAGAACGGGCATGCTTTCTGCCTGCCTCAAATGCCTTCCTTTCTTCTTCCTCACACCATTCATAACAAACAAAGGGAAATCCAAAAGCATCTGGCACAAGGAAAAGCATTGAAACGTCTTAGAATGAAACTGAATCAATGTCACCCGATTCAGGTTCTTCATCCATGTCCTGAGGCGATGTTGAAATCGCACAAAAGACAACATTCTGCCAGGTGTGTTGGAACAGATGAAATTCGGAAAGCTGCGCTGGCACAAACATAGTTGGGTCCTCTGGCCACCAGCAATCCTGAACCAGCAGAAAGAAATTCTACAGTTTACGTATCCGATGTACGCTAATATTTGGCAAACCTCTGCCAGCTTCAGCAGCTCTCCAAATTCATCACTCAACACATCCATGTCCACCGGCGGCTCCTGCCACTGAAAAATTCGTCACGCGACGCTCGAAAACACAACGCTCGTCAACACTGAAAAATGACCCACTTGCCGATGAAGCTCCTCCCGCGCGACCATTGTGGGAACCCCCTCAACAGCCTTCGTGGAAAAAAAAAGACAGTGAGACAGCGAAACAAAGAAGGAGAGAGAAAGAGAGAGAGGGGAGAAAGAAAAACACTCAACACTTGAAACGCAGAATTCAAATAAAGAGATACACCTCCCATTGCTGCGTCTCTGCATTGTCCATCACGTCCTGCAGGAGTGTCAAGGGCGTACTGTGGAAGCAAACAACATGTCTGCAGCCCAAAAGTTCCTTCTTGAGTCTCTTTTTTGCCTGCGATACAGCGATACAAACACAACTTCACATATATGCACACAGCCCGGTTGAACTCAAATACCAAACACTAAATTCCACCAGCCTCAAGCTTCTTCGCAGCAGCTAGCAGGCTTTTGAGTCTAGTGCTTTGGGACTTGATAAAATCAGACTGGCTCACACCAGGCGGAGGCTGCAAATGCACAGCGTGCATCAACTTTCGCACAACAGACTCTATCAACTTCTGGGTAAACTTACGCCCTGCATATTGTTGGTCCCCACACCACGCAAACATCCTTCTGAGGCATCTTTTTTTGAGCGAACCTCTCGGAAAAAGCTGGTGGGACAATTGGATTTGTTCCTCGTCTAGCCTTTCCGACAGGATGTCGCAAACAGCACGCGCGAGTTTGTTTCTTGTCGTCTTTTGGCGAGCAAGCCGTCCTTTACCCCATGGCTGTTTTGGTCGTGGCATTGTTGGTACACACAGTTTTGTCTGTGAATTGTATATATTTATCAAAAAACATATGTTTTATGTGTTTTATATTCCTACTGCGGTCGCCTATACAGCGACATCAACATATCGAGCCACACAGCACTTGTCAGAGGCACAGGAAACAGTTTATGTCTGCAAACACATCGGCACAGGCTGCGCGAGCCTCCTGAAAGATGCTGAAGTCGCTCTGGCATTGGCCCAGCAGTGGAAAATGAAAGCAAATGCTGCAGACTGGTGGTCAGCGTGGGACGTTTTCCTAGCACATTTCTTAACCCAAACCATGACACATGAACCTCTACATGTAAGAGGTGAAGTTGCATGACCAAAGAGATGTTGTTTGTTTCACAACACGTTCAATTCATTATGTTGCCAGCCAGATTGCATAGCTCGATGCCCACTGCAGAGCGGAGCGGCAGTGTGGTTTCAAAGCAAGACTTTAAAAAAAAGGGACCGCCCGTGTTTTTTCACACGCGCACGACTCACATCCACATCTAAATTGACGACATGCCTGTGTGTAGATATAATAACTTAAAGGATAAACTTCCGAGTTACCACCGAAGTGACTGAACCAGAAGCGGTTTTACAAAGAAACGTCTGGGGACGCCAAAGTCACGTACCTGCAGAGCAGCTACACCACTGTTGGGACAGAGTTTTTGAAATTTGCGCGCGAAGCCAAGCCAATTGACTCATGAGCCACATCTGTGCCTGGGGGGGCCCAGACCCGACCAGGGTAATCGAACCATAGAGCCTCTGAATTTCACGACCTATAGTGCCTCTCAACCTGCGTTGGTACACACTGAAGTCGAACCAGGTGTTGCCATCGCTTGGGCGCTCGACATCCCGCACCCTTTGAGCCTGGAAGTGGATCTAGATCCCGCATTGTCGGAGGCAATCGGCCAACTGGCCCAAGATCCGGCAACCGTTCTTCGCCAGCGCGTGAATGCACTCGGGCGCTGGGAAGCACGTGCCAACCAACTGCTCCCTGAAACAGCCGATTTGTTGGCCAAAATAGAGGATCCTTACTTGAGACGCCTGCTCAGAGGCGTTCCGGATCACCTGCCTTGCCAGCTCGGCGTCACTTGTCATGTTGCTTTGTATTATGACATGTTGCAGGCCTGCAATTCGGTCGATCGATTCCTGCCAGATTTGTTGCTGTCCGGGTTTCCGATCGTCGGCCCGACCGCTCGTTCGAGTCGTTGGCCTCCGTATGATAAGGAACAGAAAGTTCTGCCGATTGCCTTCGCCTGTGATAGGGCCTGGGGTCTGAGAGCCAAAATTCTCGCTCGAGTTCGTAGTGTGCCTATCTCGGACAACTTGCAGAAGATTTGGGACTCGACACTCGAGGATGTGGCCGAGGGATCCACTCTAGGCCCTTTCTTTCAGGAGGCTCAGATCTCGGAGTTGCTCAAGTGTGACGATTGGATCCCAACACAGCGTTATGAGGTCGTTCAAAAGAATAAAGTTCGGGGTTGTGATAGTGCCACCACTAACTTTATCAACCAGATCACTCAAATCACTGAGAAATTACAAGAAGGCCGTCTGACTTAACTTAGCCTAGTTAACTTGTTAAGTCCGCTAAGTCTAGTTAGCCTAGTTGTAAGAAGTTGAGTTATAAGTCCGCTAACTAGGACAAGTTCTACATGGTTGATTTTCATGGTTTTCATGGAGAGACATGGTTTTGCGCGCGGGAGCAGCTTTTTTCTTGGCTCACGCTGTCAAAAGAGACAAATTGTGGACGTTCCATCGTTACGTTGCTTTGCCATGTGGGCATGGCGATGGACTCAGAGAGGTCTACTTCCCACAGGCAGCGTTGCGTTGTCCGCCTGTACACAGCCCCAAAAGAATGGCCGGAGAGCAATTGCATGTCTAAAAATTCAATCCAAACTCTCTTTTCAGACGCCAGTCCGCGCTGCACGAGGCCCGCTCGCGCTCCTGCGTCCAGCAATATGATGTCACCGTGGTAGACATCGAGACCAAAGAGCCTACGTTCCGGAGGGATGGACGGCTTTCCCACAGCACGTGCACACTCGCTGCGGCGCCTCCGCCACCTCAGCCGCCACGATCGCCTCCGCCATCGCGCCACCCAAACAAACAAAGTCAGAAAGGGAGCGCAAAAAAAAAAACAGAGAGCCAAAAGCTGCAGGGGCGCGCGGAAACGCAACACCTCAAAATCCCCCCAAAAAACATGACATGCCGCGCACAACGCGCGTACAGCCGCGTACATCTCCCCACCTTTTCGTTCTTATTGCAGCACTACAAGAACTATAGAACCGTGGCCGTCCGCGCACAAACCGCGTACAAAACGCGTACATCGCCTCCCCAGCGTTTTGGTCGCTCGTCTGGGTCAAGTCTGCTGCCTGGCGTTGTGCTCGGCACAAGACCGCGCAACGTCTCTGGTCGCGGATGTGGCCGTTTCCACCAAATCCAAAACTGTCCGGTCCATCCCTCCGGAACGTAGGCGTTCCCCAAGAAGCTCCATCCAGACGTGGCCCCGCCGCCCTGCGCTATGACGGCCATGGTAGCAAGGGTCGGTTCCGTGGGCCTGCGCAGCCCCAACTGGTAAGCGCGCTCGAAGACGCGCTCACAGTTCCGGAGAAATGGAGCTCCGTCCTGCCTCAGATGCTCCCAGTCGTCCGCCGTCATGTATTCATACAGCGCGCTATAGTCTTGCATGGGCTTCCTGCCGCCCGACATGTTCCACGGGCCCTTTAAATGTTCCAACAACTGATCACGAAAGAGGGGCTTGAGCCATATATGATCATATATGTGACAGACAAACACGCTCGAAACGTATAGTCAGCTATGGAGTCCTGAAAGTATTCGAAAAATTAGTTTTGGGTGACATCGTCCCAAAAACATCCTCCAAAAAGCAACGCGCAGTAACTAGGACAACTCCCCTAAGTTCTGAACACGAAAATCTCGTGCTACTTATAACTAAGTTATAACTAGGACAGCAACACGTTGCAACTAGCACAAGTGCTACTTATAAGTCCGCTAACTTCTAATTTTTTTCGTGTGACTTAGCCTACTTATTTCGAAGTTATCTAACTTATAACTTCGACAAGTTATGGCTTGCGAAACTTATAACTCGACTTATAAGTCAGGCGGCCTTCTTGTACAACTGCCGTCGACCGACGTGAATGTGGCAGCTCTGCGCAAGTTGAAGTCGCTTTTGCCCGATCTGAGGTTTGCCGGTTGGGTTCTTGATGAACGTAAGGCTTATCGCCAGAATTCTCAGTTCCTTTGGTTCAGGGGTTTGCTTTGCAACCAGGGCTTTGGCCAAATCTGGCCAAACATACTTAGCTAAGCAATGCAACTGGCTCAATTTGGTCTGGCCAAAACTACTTAGCTAAGCAATGCAATTGGCTCAATTTGAGACCATTGCTTGCCAAGCAGAGACCATGACCTTGCTGGCTCAAAGGAAGCATTGACAAGCCTTTTCTACAATGTTTTTTGGGATGGCATGTAAAATGTGTGGTGACACTTGCCTATCACTCACTATTTTCAGGAAGAGCCAACAAACACAGAGGCAAAGAACTAACTTCTGAAGTTGGCTGTGTCCTATGTCTTTGGTTGTTTGTCCCGGTGTTTCTTGGAGCGCTTCCTGAGAGGTTGTGCAGTGGTATAAGGAAAGGGGTCCATGAACCGACCGGTATGCGTATGGTGACCTCAACCAGGAGGGTTTGGTGCGGAGGATCACACAGAGCCCGCTTGGCTGCTATTTGGGTTCATTAGCTTAGCTTCTTTTTGTCTTGGGCGTAGGTTCAAGGCCTGGTGCGCATCAACCCACTCTAAACAGGGAAAAGGTTCTAAACCAGCAAGCTACTTGCCTCAGGTGGCCTTTCCTGCTGTAGAGGCCTGTATCATTGTGGAAACCAGTCGCAAGATTGGTTCAAGCATTGTTGCCAATTCTTGCAGGCAAAAACTGGTTTCGCTCTATGTCACGGCAGGCCATATTACTCTACTCTAACCAGTAGATAAACAATGGTGAGCCGACTTCGTGACCCGACTTTGGAGGATCGTTCACGCACACCCCAGAGATCCCTGTCGCCGGCGACACCAGTTGCGACCCAAGGATGTGTTTCTTTTTGTTGCTAAGCTGTAAAATGCAAATAGAACATTGGCACTTTGGAGTGATTTGGTGCTTTGCAGCGTTTTCCAAAACTATATAAACATGTTATATCATATGTTGTTGTTTTTGATGTCCACCCGTATTTTGATGTGTGTGTGAGGTAGCATGTGTGGGGCATGTGTCCACCGACTTCCTTGTCATTCCCCTTTTTTGCGCCAGGTCGAACGGCAGCCCTACCTTCGAAAGGCCACTCCGAAAGCAAGTCTTCAATTACTTCACAACTTCATTTGAAAATTCACTACATAGTGGCCTTTGGAGGATGCTATTTTGGAATGGTCACCACTGCTCTGAACTTGGCAGAAATTGGAAATGCCATGGTCATGCTTTGGAGACCGTCATGTGTGAATCAACGAGGTCAAGGGCAATTATGGATGATGTTCAAAATCCAAACTTGCGAGCTGGGCCCTATGTGACCTACTGTTTCCTTTAGATCTGCCAATCCACAGACCGCGTTCCCAGGCCTACCGATCTCGAATGCCCATGTGCACCAAGGCTGGACCAATTTGTCTTTGAATTGAATCACCATGAGACCAGTTCACGAAGTGTCACACCATGGTCCCCATAAGGTCACCCAGGCATCCGGCGACCACTCAGACACAGAGTCAGGAAGCGAAGCGCCACCCTGAGCTCGGGCAAGCGTGTTGCTAGCGGGTTTCATCTGTTTTTTGAGGTTAGCATTGAAAGCATGGTGGTGAATGAATTTTCTCTCGCGGTGAACCTTCGAGCGCTCTTCTTAGCCTTCGAGTGATCTTAAGTTTCTTAGCCTTCTAAGCCTCAGGTCAGGGATTTTCTTACTTCCAATCGGGCTTTGGATGATCCTCGACGAGCGCTCTCTCGAGCCTGTGTGGTGATGAACGCAGCTCAAGATAAGATTGAACAAAGGGAAGGCATTGTATTGTTGGAGGATTATTACAGCCTCCTGGATGCTCTTTATAGCGAGGACTAGATGCCAACCAATGGCATATGTAATTAGAGTCTTCCCTTGGCCAAGCTTTGGGGGCCAAGCTTTGGGGTTGGGTGTCTTGGCGCTGGAGGAGCTGGAACTTTGAAAATGATTAGAGAGCTGGAACTGAAACTTAAATGATTTGGAAGCATTCTCATTTGGAAAGGTTTTGAACGAAGAGTCTTCTTGTTGTTTACTGTTCCTATAGCTGGCTTTTTTCTGCTGGGCTTCCGAACGGGAGCCTGTGCCATGGCGCTATCTGATGTGGATGACCTTAGCGAGCCAAAACCCCAATGGCTGGAATCAGGAAAAAACATCATTGTATATACTGTAGTGAAAATCGAATCATCTAAGTTATGATGATGGAGTTTCTCATGGGCCTGTGATGAAGCCTATGAAGGCCATGGGCAACTCATGGTTTGAAGCCCTGACTTGCCTTGATTGCAGGTTACAAAGGATAAGTTCGTCCTGAACGGTGTGCCCTTCAAACCGCGCTGTTTCCCTCAGACTCCGAGATCAAAATTGAATCTCATCCTCGTTTCTTGAATCAAGCACTCTGTGAAGTAAGTGTGTGAAGTAAGGGGTTGAACATCTTCATGATAAGACGTTGTGGAAAACTCTCAATGTGTTATTGATGTTGACACACCATGTCATGGTCAGCTTTCTCTTTCTCATGCTTTCAAGGTCAACAAAAAGCCAAAGCGGAACGCCAAGCTTCCGAAGAAGGGCAAGTTGGTGACCTCCCGAACTGTAAAACTACAGTCCTGGGGGACAATAAGTCCAAACCTCAGAGCCTTTTTGTAAAGTTTCTTACTTTAATTGCACTGTTTCTCAGGGTGCTTCTCGGCAACGACAACCGCTAATACGAACTTCCTGTCAGTCAGGGGTTGCCAGGACCAGGGTTGAACAGAATACCTCACACCCCAACTCAACTTCAACCATTAATCATTCAACATTGTGCCACTTTCTCTTTCAATTGCAGGATTTTGGAAATCAGGTCTTCTGGTCCAGATGCTACCAGGATGCTTGCAAAAAGGCGGGTGTCACTCGGGGGAAATATGTGAATTGCCTTTTGGCTGAGCACATGGCAGGTCAGATTCTAAGTTATGCAGCCATCAGGAAATTCAAAACTATCATCGCCCTTTGCATTCGATTTCGATCGGTTCCCTTTCTCCAAGGTCTTCCGGCCAACTGGACCAAACCACTTCAAGGCGCTGTCTCGAACAAGGAAGTGGTGAAGTCTGTGCCATCCTTGCGCGAGCATTCCCAGGATCGGTGCTTCCTAATTGGTGTAAGTGGACACTTTGGGCTGTGGGAAAGAGTCACAAACTGACCGTTATGCACCAGGTCCCAAAGCATCAAGTGCTGAGTTGCTTTGCGGGGATTGGTGGTTTGGAGTTGGGAGCATCCCAGCCTGTTCCCCAGTTGGAATCACAATGACTGTTAAAACCATCATCGGGTTTGTTTTGTTTGGATGCCCCAGGTTTTGCGAAATCCGAGCAGTGGCCAGCTCCTCAATAAATCTTTTGAGACCTTCTATCTATTTAGTATTTGCTGTTCGAGGTAGAGAAGGACACATTCTGCCAGGAGGTTCTCATGAACCGAATGTTGGAAGGGAACCTTCCTTCAGTCCCAATTTTCGACGATATCGCGCAGTTCAATGGGGTCCCCTGGATTGGGATGATTGATGGCATAACAGCTGGATTCCCGTGTCAGGTACTTCTGTCTTGCTTAAACGTTTGGCTTCTTGCTTTATCAAATATCATTTGATTTCCGGACAGCCCAACATCGGTGGCAGGGATCGTCAAAAGCAGGAAACCGCCAAGGGCTCCGCGACCCCAGAACGGCATTAGTCCGACATCTGTTTAGAATATGTGATGAATCAGCAGCGCAGCTTGTCTTCACAGTGATCATTGGTCTCAAAGAAGTCACCCACACCCGAACAACAGCGCCCAACAAACCTTCCTGCGGCCCAGGCAGTTCTTGCTGATGGAGAACGTCGGAAACCTGCTGGGAGCTGACATGAGTGATCTGTGGTCTTTGCTCAAGGAGGTCAGGTGCTACTATCAATATGTTCTTCTGTCTTCTTCCCACTTCATCGAAAACAGTGTTTAAGTTTAATCAAAAGTTGTCAGGAGTTTGCCCATCGAAATATGCAGTTGAGCTACGCCGTGGTAAATGGGCACATGTGTGGCCATGATGTGTCTTTGTTCAACATTGTACTAGTTACTGTGTGGTGCGTCCATGAATCCAGACACCGATCAACTTAAAGAATGTCTCGTCTCAGGTATGGCGAGAGAGGATTTTCATTTTAGCCCGCAAGCCAAATTTCCAGTTCTTTCGGGAGGCAGGGTTGTCTAATTCTGCGCCGTCTGTGCCACTGGTAAAACATTATATCACTTTAGCGCCACCTTGTCAGGGTGTCCAGATCATGCCTGCTGAGAAATTGAAAGCCTGGCCCGCTGCCCCCTGGCACCCTGAGTCCAAGCCTCTCATGAAGAAGTGGCTGGATCATAGCCAGAGTGATGAGGCAAAGAAACGCCTCCATGCGGTGGGCAACTGTGTGATACCAGACATGTGCCGATTGGCCTTGAACCTTTTGGCTTCTGAGCACCGTGCTAGGGGATGAGCTAGATGTGTTGGATGAAATGAAATGAACTTCCGTCATCGTTGTGAGTTGAAATGCTAGATTGAAGAGTTGGCTGATCCCACGGGTCGCTATCAGAAGTGTTGGAAGTCCTTGCAATTCAGTGCTATAAGTTAGGTGCAACAATCCTTGCAGGCTGTGGTCTACCGACATAAGCTTACCGCAGCTTGGAATCTGACAGGGGTGAGAACATGGAGAGTGGTGCGAACATTGGTCTTTTTTAGTTGAAGCCTGCAACAACACAAACTGCGAGAGCATCTTCAAGTTTTCGTACCCGCAGCTGTTTTCCAATTTTGGAGTGCGGCCTGCGTGTTCCGTCCCTCTGGCATGTCTTCCATTCGAACCTGAAGCTGGATGTCTCTCCCATGATCTCCCATGTTTTCAGTGCGTTACCGCTTCTTCAGGGCTCACATGTCACATGACATGCACGTCGCATTTGCATTTTGATATGGCTTCACAGTTTTGATTTGTCATTGCGAAACATGGTGCATATGTGGTCACACTTGCCTTCAAACATGTCATAACTTTAACTAACAATGCTGAATTATGTTGACTAAAGTTCATTTCTTTGTGGTTCCATGGCCCGTTTGGTTTTGGGTTTCGCAATCTGGGGTCTGCTCACCTTCAGCCACTTGGCTTTTTTCCACTCAGAACATGACTTACGTAGACCCTTCTCTTGGTTTCTTCCCATGCCCCACAACCATCCAAGGCTTGAGCATGAGTTGCGCTTCAAGTTCTTCCGCCTGTGCTGGGAAACAGGTGGGTGGTCAAAGGGGTCGTGAATCGTTGGTAACCATACGGAAATGTTTGTGCTAGGTGGGGGCTATGTCAACTACGTTGGCAAATGTTGATGAACTCAGTGACGATGGGGCTGGAGAACCATCCAAGAAACCAACGCCGAGCGGTCGGCGGGCGAAGCGACCGGGTCGAGGCTTCGTGAGAAAGGTGGCTAAGGTTGACACTTCAGCCGATCCACAAAAGCTCAGGCAATTGATCAACTCAAAGTGCGGTTGTTCATCGCAGTGCTTCCGGCCATGGAGGGTTGGCTGGCACTTGTGGGATAAATGGGTTTCACTCCGCCAGCGCTTCATTCAAATGACGAAGCTTGAGAAGGATCAACGTGTCAGGGACTTAGGCCTTTCCCTTCCAGTATCATTCCCGCTGTCCCAACACCAGCCTCTCAAGGTCTACAGCTTGATGAAGCAGCAGTCTGAGCAGGCGTGCCGGGGATCGCGCCATTTGGTGTTTGGAGGTCACTCAATTTGCCATCGTGGATTCGCCAAGCTTATGGGGATTGGCAAGGGTCGTTTTGAGCGCATGCGAAGGGCGCTTGCAGAAAATGCAGAGGACCCGCCCTTTGACCTAAGGTATGTCAAAACTGGTCCAAAAACACCATCGCCTGCTTGGTTCAGTGTTCATGGATATCTTACCAAGCTATACAATGAGGCCGCTGAGAGCATCCCAGATGGATTGAACAGCAACAAACGCCCACGACATGGGGTCAACAAGATTGACCCTCCTACCATGAACAGAGAAGGCATCAAACATCTCCCGCACGGGTCGATAAACGACTACTGGATGCAGTGTGTCGCTGCCCTTCCTGGCGTGAAGATTAGCAAAAAGCTGTTCACAAGTGTGCTTGGCATCAAAACTTGTTTTACAAAAAGTTTTTTTTCAAAACACAATAGGCGTGTTGTTGTGCTTCGTGCAAGCCTTAGGTATGGCAACGTGACTTCTGTGACAAACTCCGGATCCGCTTCCGGAGTCATCACAGCAAGTGTGGCCAATGTGTCAAGCATCGGCTAATCCTCAGGAAGTTAGGTCACCAAGGACCTGCGCGTCGAGCTCAAGAACAACTCTTATTCAAACACCTCTCACGTCAGCACCGCGACAGACAGCACTATTGGAGCATAAGGGCTCAATCAAGGCTGGAAAGCGCGAACAATCAGGTGTACACCCTGTCCTGCATCTTGGACAGCATGGATCAAGGCAAGCATGCCTGGCCCAAGTCCTTGAGCTTATATTCAAAGGAGTTCAACGCAATGAACAAACCACGGCTGGCATCGACAACTCTCATCATACACGGCCATTTGTTGGCAACAGCGATGTCCCCGCATGTTGTGACATGCAATTCGTCCAGGTCTTGCGAGATACTATCCCATGGACTTTCCGTTGTAGCACGGCGCCTGGACATGCGCTGTGTAACAGTGCATGTCCAGGCAGACAACTGCACGAAAGAAATCAAGAACAACTGTATTTTGAAGCAACTGAGTCTGTTGACAGCTCTTCGCAAGGTACGCGCAACGCAAGTGTCATTCTTGAGCTCGGGGCATTCCCATGAAGATATCGATGGCTATTTCAGCCAAGTAGCACAGTATTTGCAGTCAGTACCCGAGATGTGGACTCCCAAGGCCTATGTTGATTCCATTCAAAAGTTTATGGATTCCACGGAAAGGCGCCCATTGGAGAAGCACTATCGCAAAGCATATTTGCTAACGCAGTATCGCGGCTGGAAACTGAGTTTCGCTTAGGTTAAGCCTTTGGTGTGTTTCTGCAAGTCACAGTTTGGTTTCTTCTTCTCTGTCCTGATCCCAGTGCCTCAGCGGAATTCTGTTTCAGGAAAGGGTTTCTATCTGAGCGTTTTGGAGCAGCGCACATCACTGGAATTGGTGGTCCTGGAGCGCCACATGTTTTTCGTCTTGATAGACTTGAGGACACAGGAGAAGACTTTGTTTGGTTTTTCAGCATTACACAACCCTTCCCAAACATGCGCTGACTAACCGTCTGATGTCTTGGACTTCGCGCAAATCTCCAGCAGGCATCCCAAGATGTGACATCAACGACCGTTTCTGGCGCAAAAGGCATTATGAACCGAGCGGAGGGGATGTCATCCTCAGGACTTCTACGTGCTTATCGTGCTTTGTGAACAGAAACTCTTCAGTCAGTCTTTGGACAATAAATGTTTGTCAGGACCAAGCGGTTCATGAGCAATGATTCTTGGGACGGGCCACCTATCTTGTTCCTTCCAGAATTGGTAGCCCGTGGAATGCAAGGTGATTCACCACCAGGCAAACATCATATATGTTTTGTGAGATCGAATTGGAAACACATCGTTGTCCGGCTTGATCGCTGACTCGCGCAGTCTTCTGGGACAAGCCCGTCAATCCCCAATCTGAAGAGAACCGGGCCTATAGAAAGTATGCAGCTTTGATGAGCTTGGGCCTAAGTGAAATGACACAGAATCAGCATGAACTTTCGGGTATGAAAAGTTTGCCAGGCGCTGATCCTTTCGACATGCATGCGGCAGCTCAAGCGCTGGAAGAATATGCGAATGGTGTTCACACACAAGAACCCTTTCTCGATGTCAATTGGTGCAAACCCCAGTTGTGAAGTCTATGTTTTTGCAAGTCAATACTATATACTATATTTATATATATTTATATACTATATTTCAAAGTTTCTGTTTGGACATCACTCCACAGTCTCTGAGGGCCCTGCCTCATCTTGGGCCTGGTGTTGGGCCTGGAGTGGCCGCGCAGCCGGCAGCTGTGGGTCGAGATTTGGATGCGGTCAGAACCTAAATTCTTTGCAGTGTGTCTTTTTGACTTATACTCGAAAGAAATGGACGCTTAAGGCCCCAAATCCCTTGAACATGGTGCACCAGCGGCCAGATCGTGGGGAACTTCTACGGTACGGGAATGCTCGGAAACATCAAGCCTTGTACACTGCCGCCGCCAGGCTTTGGTCACATGGAGTTCCGATGGCAGAAGCAATCAAGATTGTTTCTGAAGCGATGAGCATCTAGATGGGAAAAGAGTCAGCTCTGGGATGAAGCAGTGGTTGATGGACTGGGGACCCTGGTTTTGTGAAGAACCCCCGCTGGTTTTGTGAAGAGATTGTTCCAAACAGTTTGAGGCATCCCCCAACCGAGCTGTTTTGTGAATAATCGGGTCGTATTTCTTCACAAACCACCTGTTCCCACGTCACAATTCACAAAATTTGTGTTCAGCCTACATTGGCCTTGAGACGGCAGCCTGGGAGACTGAAGTTTGTGAATAATCGGGTCGTATTTATTCACAAACACTATAGATAAATTTCAAGTGTTGTTTGTGAAGATGCTTCACTTCACAAAACACAATTCCCGCGTCGCAAAGCTGCCAGGTGCCCAGCATGCCGCCCAAGAAGAGGACATCAGGTGGCCAGCCTCAGGCACAGAGACCGAAGAAGGCAAAATCTGGAGAAGGAGTTTCTCCAGATGCGATGGCCTTACCTCACATGGTGATGTTTGAGGAATGGATGAACCTTGGATAAATTTGCTCCAGTAGTATACTTTCACAATTAGATGTTAGATCATATTGAATCCGCATCATACAATCACGCATCTTCCTGAGCCTCCAAACCCCACCAAAAAAGGAATCGTATATATTTGTGTCACACACCCCCCAGGAAAGAAGAGATTGTGGAGAAGGGCTTGACCGTGGATATCTTCCTGTCTCAACATCTTTCCGATGAGGCTTTCATATTTAATCTTTTGCGATGTGAAATCATGTTGAAATCCTTCACCACCTGCTTCTCAGGCCAACGCCATTGGCTTCTTCAAGTTCCTGGACAACAGCTTTCCAGCGACCTCGGGGGTGTCAGTCGCTGAGATTTGGTTTCTGTTGACACAGCTTTGAAAGAAAAGAATAGATCGTCGCTTTCGACTTAGGACATATTGTGGATTGGCTGACCTCCGAAATGGGGGCGCTGTGCAACTCCGACCGTGGCAACTGCCTTTCAGGGGAGACTTAGGTCTTCGTGGAACGGGTGACATAGCAGCTCAGCAAGTACAGCTTGAGGTTTGATATATTTTGAAAGCATCTCTTTGCTTGCAGTCTTAAAATGGATGTGAAATACTTAGGATGTGCAACGGAGCCTATGTCAACTAATACTACTCAACGGCATGATGACAGACGCAAACAAACCAGGAGTGGAAAAGGTGTGCTGTGCGTTGACGCAGAACAGCTGGCTTAGCCAGCCCTTGACGCAGATTCGAGCCCATGAAGATCTTGGCATCGAAGATGTCAAGTTGCTGAGCCCAGGGAACGCCTTTATGGTGAAGGGCTGGAATAGAAGCGTATGCTGTTTGACGGTCTGCTATGCAGCTTACCAGAATCCTCATCTGCTGCAGGCCAGGTTCTGTGGACTTTTGCTTTGCAACACCTTGCAAAAGAACATGTTTGCTTCACATGAGCGTGCAGGCCATGCCAGACCATGTCCGCGAGCGCCTTGCTTGCATCCCAATTGGGTGTGCTCAACAACGTGTACTCATGTTTACTCTTCCGTTCCCTTGTTAATTATTCTATTCATGTTCTGCGCAGGAGCTTCAGCACGATCTATGGCACTGCTGTGAACTCAGAGCTCAGCACCGCTGTCAGCACAAACAGAAGCCGGGCTTGAGCGACAACTATTTTACTAGTTACTAGTTACTAGTAACTAGTAGTTACTAGTGAGGAGGAAGTAATTTGAAATTCCTGGTAGTTGTGAGGAGTCACGTTGGGCTCCTCTGTGAGGAGGAAGCCTAATGCGTTTAATCTGGTCCACCAGCTGGAAATGATGATTCGCGGTGGCATGTCGCGAGAACAAGTTCTTGGAAGTCTCGAGGTGGACAATAGACTGACAATGATTGTTCATGGCATCAAACTACATCAAACTACAACATGTCATGACTAGTTGAAGTCTTTCGACCATTCCTGGGAGGCCACTGAGGGAATTGCAAACTTCGCCCACGCGTACAGCCTTGGAAAACAGGAATGTGGCGCAGCTGTGAACCTGCTTCAGAGGATTCCTTCTGAAATCAAGCAGGTGTTGACGCTATTGGTGCAGAGTCTTGTCGTTGCTTTTTCTGAAGAATGTAGTTCACTTAATAGCAACTCAGAGATAGTCAAACAAATGTTCATGGCAAAAGTTCATAGAAGTGCTAAAATCATTCAGTGAAAGTCTATTCGAGTAAATACACGCAACCGCGATTCCTGAATCATGAGACCCTGAGTGCCAACTTGCTGAATGGTGGATTTTGTTCGGCGACTGGAATTCTAGCACCGTGGAAACAGCAGCTGACAAACTCACCTGCATTGTTGCGAATCTTGGTCGTGCGCTTGGAGAAGGACTGGCTGGCAATTGCACCCAAGAACCGCCGGCCTTGGAACTTGAAAGATGTGGACTCTAGGCAGCTCATTTGTGGGTTTACCAACTGCTTCCCGTGTCAAACACTGTGTCAACATGGGTAACAACGATTCCAGATCTGATCTCCAACAATTGAGGAAAGCTTACAGCGAATCTGCGGGGGGTTCCTAGCTTGCCTGGAGCAGTTCCAAACCATGATCCCTGCAGCCTTTGCAGACCGTTGCCTTCCCGACATCCACAAAACGCGATAAACTTAGCCATTTCTATCTTACATCGTACCGCAGTAGTCTTTATTCACAACCATTCAAACTGACAAAGTTGTTTATGGGCAACGGTGCTGTGAGGTTCGAGTTGCGTCATGGAGACGCAGATCTTACACAGTTGCTGGAGGGATCAGTACCACCAGCAGATTTGCAAAGGGTCTCCATCTTTTCTTCGCATATTCAGAAGTACTATGCTCAGGCCAGGGCCTGATGTCATTTAGTCATGGCATGAAAATGAGATCATGGCCTGTGTCTGATCTGCAGATGGAGAAGGACAACCGCGACAAAGCAGCAGAGTCTCCTGGCAGATGTGCACAAAACACACCAAGTCTATGTTGTAATGTGTTGTGACGTTGAACTTTGAGGCTGAGTGCTCAGCTATTGGTAACTACATGGCATCAAACAGTGCTTCAAATGGAAGATGATCTAGAGAAGATCAAGCTGTGGACCAAGAAGTTCCAAACATACGCTGAACAGCAGGCCTTCTGAAAAACAAAGCTAATTGAAGTCTGTCAGCAAAGTAAAACAGTGATTATACATGATTGTACCATAGACGAAACCATGTTCTCATGAGCTGATCCAGGGAGCGCTGGACTTCAAGCACATCAATGACCGTTTTCAAAAAGGTAAGGAGTGGTGCAGTGACTTTCTGGAACGGAAGCATCAACTGATTCATGTCAATTCGCTGGTGTTAGCGCACAGCACCATCGTATCAGCCCAAGCGGAGATGGGACCCGACGGGCTTCTTGATCGAAACTACATTGCTTGCGTAATCATGAAGACATAGATAGAACAGGAAAACAATATGTTATGGCTTAGGCTCACAATCCTTGTGGTCGATGCAACGCTGTGGCCCACACGCCCCTTGCATTACTCTTTGCAAGTCTATGGATTCCCAAAAAGGTTAAGTGCGCCTGACTTGTGCCTCTCAGGTCAGATATCAATTGACGAGGCCATTCAACTCTGTGCGTCGGTGAGCTCTGGAAACACCAGCTCAGTTGCCTTCTTTTGCATGCCCCAATGTCACTCTAGCACGAAGCGAGACTCAGTGCTGAAGAACCGAAGACTTTTGGAGGACAAAGTGGGGGCGTGCCCTGTTTGCAAAAAAACATGAGACCAATTACCTTTCCCGTTCTAGATCGCACCTACATGTCAAACTAGTTTCATGCCATTGTCTTCCAGGTGCATGGATGTTTTCGAGCTCGCGATCAACTACGCTGATGCCCAGCATGGGGGGGACAAAAGAAAGACTTCGCAACAATGCACCTTTCATGCACATGGGTTGTCATGTCAGTTTTTGTGTGTTTTTTGAAAGTTTGTATTGCAGTGGTATTCAACAACTCCAAAAAGCATCATCCACCTAGCCCTGTCGCTGCCCAGGTATGGCTGCCATTTGTGCCTCGTCGAACTCGGCCTTCACGAAGTCCAAAGCTCTCCTGGGAAGCATTTGCGACATCGAACGAAGCAGAGTTGGAGAACTCCAGAATCCGGATCCCGAGAGATCGCTAGCGCCACACTGGCGTGTTCCTTGATTCAAATCATTGGCGTGTTTATACTTCGGAACTTCAGGTCATATTTTGGATATAGATGTTGGATCAGGATTGGCCGACATGGCTTTGAGGTCCAACAGAGAGGCATCAGTGCAACTTCTGGCATCATCAAGCACTTGCTTGAAGGTGTTTCGAGCAATGCACAGCAGCCGGTGCTGGTGTGTGACCTCTTGCCCAACAGGCTGAGTTCTAATGTTCACGCTAGGATTCAATGTGAGCTTGATTTCGCACATGTTCCAGTCTTGATGAAAAACAAAATTTTATATCCATCCTGGACCCTTTCACCGGCTCAGGTTCAGTGAGTGGTCCTTGGCGACGTGGGACTTGCAATCAGCTTTCCTGATGGAAACGAATCGGGAATTGGATCTGCGCTTCTTGGGGGTGTATCACTCCGACAATGCTGATGAGCTAAGTGCTGCCAATGAAGTGCTGATGGGTCGGCTCATCGCCGACTATTGGGATGGATGTGACAAAGCAGGTCCCAAGACCAGAGAAGCCAGTGGCTTTTCCGAGGCTTTTCCAACTTTGCAGAGCTTGGTTGTCAATGAAGGTGAAATCAAGTTTTTTGCTTGCAGTCTCATGTATGAGCAAAATGGAACACACAGTTCTGGTCATAAAGAAACATCGAAAACTACATGTTTCTGATTGGCCCCAAGGCTTCCAGAATTGCTGCAGCAGAAGTACTCGCAACAAGCTGGTTTGAAAGAGTTCTTAGAGAAGATCTCTACGGACGCTGACATGGCTGCAGCTCTGAGGTCCTACCATGCAGCCAGCAATCGAAGCAGTCCTGGAAAGCCAGTTGCAGCCGCCACCACCATGACCAGGACGCTCGCGTCGCCTGAGTGGACAGGCGATGCACCGCTGAATTTCCGCAAGCCGCTCAACTTGGATGAGGTTTCCATGAGTGACTTTGAGTCTGGAAACACGCAGCTTTGATGGTATTGGTATTATGTTTGTGTTTGGTGAAGGTTGGTTGAAGGTTTCATCCTTTTTGCAGTGGTTTCCTAGTGCGATCTAGTTCAACTGGGGTCGCTATGTGCTAAGGGTGGAGTGCATGGCAGACCTCCCTCGAGTATCAGGGGTGAAGATTTGCATCACCAGTGGCAACCACTTGTGGCTTATCAATAAAAGTGGGAATGGCTCTGTCGTTGAGGTTCCACCAGGTGAGCTCTTTGGCTTCAATGTTGGCCAATTCCAAGAAGTACCGCTAGGCCAGGGACTTTTGCTGATGTACCACGAAGGCTTAAACATGGTCAGAAAAAGAAACATAAAAACACCTATAATATCCTATATTCCTTTTATCTTCAATATTTCCAGGCAGTGCTGATCCCTCGGATGCGCACCTTGGCTGGGTCATGAACCAAGACAACTCCTTGGTGGCCATGGCGGATACCAAAGAGATCAAATCTCTTGCCGAGATCATGTGTGACGTTGCCAAGCATCAGGGCGTAACCGAGATCAGAATTATTGACCACAGTGTGCAGCCTAAGGCCAGTGTTTACTTTGAACGCATGTGTCAAAACAGTGCCTATTGAAAGCTGCGTTTGTCCATCTGCTTAAACTTGTCCCTTTGCTTTCTTTTTATGAGCTTTCCATCTCCACCCACGCAACTTCATCCAACCCATCCACCCATCATCCAACCATCCATCCACCTCATTAATGTCTATCGACCTGTGGGTCTATCCATTTGTCCCTCCATGCTATCATCATATCCATCCATCCCCTCTCCATCCATTCATTGTCGTCCCACTCTCCATCCATCCTTCCACCCATGACAGTTGATGTTCCTAAATTGGCAGGCTGGACCTGATGGGAGGGCTTTGGCCTATCGCTACAACATCTCACCTATGGGCAGTGTAAATGCATACAGGCCCAAGGAGGTTGGAAGTGATGTCGACCGGATGAGCATGCGGTCCGTGCAACTGGGCGCTACGTTCAATGCCAAATACTCCCAGTTGCCGAAATGGCAGCTGTGCAATTTGATGTGGGAGGCAATGTTGTGAATGCTTTTTGTGGTAAACCCATCCCAATACATGTACAGTGCCATGTTTTAAAACATGAATTTGAGAATTGCAATCTTTGTGTCTACCCCTCAAACTTGCCCTCTAGGTCAAGGTGGATGCATCAGTACCCGCCGTGCTGAAGCCCATCAAGCCAAAATTCTATTTGTTGGGTGTGATCACCATCAAAGATGGATACGCAGTCAAACTGAAGTGACATGCTTCCAAACCGTTGGGGGTTGGGGTGTGATTGCATGGATGGCTAGTGGTGTTGACACTCCAGGATTTATAGTTCATAGTATGTTCAACTCAGTGTTCAACTCTTGACAAGCTTTGCTGAATGAAACACCTATGCCACTCCAAATGTCGAATCACATAGCTTTTTGAGAAGGCGTGGGAGAAACCTGTGCCATGGGTAGTGTGCTTCAATGCAACCCGGATTGGCGGTCGAGTCCAAATGAACCCAGGCTCAGCTCTGAGATGCCACACTGCAAATCTGAAGAACCAGTCCTGCAATGCAAGGGTGTTTGAATGAATTATTTGTTTGGTCTTCCCCCATAGGCCTTTTTGGATCAGCTCATGATCAGCTCATGATCGGCTATTTAGGCTTGTGTGCGATGGCATTGGATGCTGTCGATACATTATCTGATGAGGAACACAAACCGCCAGAGCCGCAGGGTGGTGTGCTTCCAAAAGCTAAACCTAAGGGTAAAGCAAAAGCTACTCCAAAATCTGAAGCTTCTTTGCCAGTGAAGCCGAAAGCATCTCCTGTGAAGAAGAAACCTTCTACCCTAGAGACACCTTCTGTCCAAGCTTGTGGTGAGTCTGTCAAATCCGTGAAGAAGACTCAAATGAAACGTCCTGCAGCTGCATCGGAGGCACGCCAGGAACCTTCCAAGGTCTCGATTTCGAAAGGCTTGTACAAGAACGGCATGTATGGTTTCAAGATCAACGGCAGTGAAAAGCTACGAGTCCCTTTGATGTGACACTCAAAGCAATGACATGAACTTCTTAGAGGTTTTCAGGATCAATGAGAAACATTTTTTGTTGAATCATGTTGCATCTAAGTTGAAGCCGGTGGATGGCCTCAGTGCGGAGACACTGCAGGACATCGCAGCTACTTGGTGCAAAGTGAATGGTGAACATAAATTGTTGGCAACTTGAATGCGCTGCATCTTTTTGTTGGCTCTCTTTGCATAGTTTCGATTGAAGGTTGCGGTTCGAGATGAATTGATTCGCACAAAGGGTGATGTTAAAGCTGGATCGGCCCTCATTGTGTCTTAGCCAACAATGGATTCCATTGGATCAAAATGCTCACAAAAGAATCCAAAAGAATGTGACTGCGGACGCAATGAACTCCTAAGGACACAATGGTGGCCGCTGCTTTGGCCAAGAGCAAACCGTCGACTGAGTTGGCGGATGAGGAAGCGCCTGAATTGGAGGACGCTACAGCTGAGGGGGAAGAGGAAGAACCTGCAGAATGTGATGATGTTGAGGACATCGAATGAGTTTGTCTGACATGTTGTTCAGCTTTTCAGTTTTCTGAAAACTTCACAGCTTTTGAACCATGCGGGATCGGCGTTCGGCCAGGTTTTGGTGCGAGAGCCCCTGACCCGTGCGATCGGCGATCGGCAATCATGTGTCATCCGCAACAAATGAGGTGACAGCGGAGGCCCTTGAAATCTTTTGAAAAGGTTTGATACCCTTTCGATGTTTCAAAGAAAACATAAGCATCCTTTGCTTCATCTCCTGTGGCCTCAAAGATTGCAACTAGCTTGCAATGTTACTTGAAAGTTCAGCAAAACAGTGTTAAAACACGTGAAAGCGGAGAGTGCAAGCTTGGTGACACTTGGAATCGTGCACCGACAACAGTCGGAATCGTGCTGCAAAAAACTGGCAGTTCTTGAGATTGCAGCTCAGGGGGATGGGACACATAGACGAAACTCCGGTGTTGAAAGATTTTGTGGTCGTTTTTGGTGGTTCTTAGCCATAGTGGACCATGGTGTGGAGAAACTAGAACTTAGACATGCACCGTGTGGCTTCTAAAAGTGCAAATCGTGAGCCGTCACTGGTGAGAGACTGGTTTGCGTGGGTCTTTGTGAGTTCTCAGTCCGTGCCCAGAGTGGGGTTCTTACAATCCCTGTGCAATATTATGTGGCAAATGCAAGGCTCCTTCATTTATGGTTTGGGGTAGCCTCAGTCCCTAAAAGAACTTAAAGGTTATCGGTTTCAGTTCTTTCTTTTACATAGTTTGCACGGTACTTTAAAGGTCATGGTCCCTGCTTGACAAGCACAATGATCTCAAATTGAATAAGTCAGCATATCTTTTCTGTCTGAAGGTCATGCTCTCTGCTTGGCAGTTGAATAAACAAACATTGCCGAGCTGTCTAAAGGTCATGGTCTCTGCTTGGCAAGCGCCAATGGTCTCAAATTGAGCCAGTTGCATTGCTTAGCTAAGTATGTTTGGCCAGATTTGGCCAAAGCCCTGGTTGCAAAGCAAACCCCTGAACCAAAGGAACTGGGAATCAGATAGGCATCAAGCCTGATCGCCGGAAGTTCAGCGTGATTTGCCTCAGGGACCCTAGCTCGGGACGGCCAGCCTTTTTCGTTATGGTCGGCCACTCGTTTGGCCTCGTTTCTGCAGTGTATAACTACAATCGTAGATCTGCTGCTATTAACGAGATCTTGCTTTCCCTTTTCGGGCTAGTCGCCTTTAACTTTTACGATGATAAGTATGGGTTCGAGCCGATCGAGACCGTCAACTCGGCCTTCGCAGTCGCTCAGAAGGTTCACTGGTGGCTACTGAGTAGGCGTAGTACTTATATGTGTACTTATCGTACTTATACTTATAAGTATGATAACTATGTTAAGTCTACTTATACCTAAGTAGCACAAGCGCGACCTAAGTCTGACCTAATTGTAACCTGGTAGAACCAAGGTTTTTCGAAGAACCGGTCATGTATCGCAAAACTCAACAAAACGCAGGAAGGACATGGCGCGCAGAGGGGGGCACACACTGCTCTATACCCGCGGAACCGGAAAATGCTGCAGCGGTGCGCATTCACTCCTAAACAAAAAACAAACCTCTGCTGCCAGGTGCGAGACAAACGCGAGACAAGGCGAGACAACGTGCGACTATCCCGCCAGAGACGTTTTGTGGCTGCCGGATGATTACGCTCATTGGTGCGAGACAAACGCGAGATATGCGAGACAATGCCGAGTCTTTGCCCCGCCCTCCGGCGCGAGACAAATGCGAGACATGCGTCTGATGTCCCCAATCGCCTATAGCGGACCCAACAGCCCCATCGCAGGAAGTCTGCCAATTGCGTGTAATCTTGTAAGCCTGCCCTCTCCGCCATTCTCCTCTCTTTGAGCCGAAAAATCCTGCGGGTGCGCGGCTGACTGGTAAAAACATAGCGTTCTTAACTAGAATCTAAGTACGCTAAGTCCGCAAAGTCTGTTAGGTCTATACTTATACCTATACTTAGTTATTTACTTACAAGTGCCATGCATGTACTCTAACTCCAGAATAAGTATCGAATAAGTTCGATAACTTTTGTTGTACTTATCATACTTACGTCCATACTTATCATACTTTAACTATACATTATCTATACATATCCTGGTTATTTTATGCTTATAAGTACGACCGCCTACTAAGTAGGGGCTGCGTTCGACTCGACGAAGCTTCAGCTTTCGACGAAGCCGGTCGTGCTCGGTGTGACCTATAACCTTGAAGACTGGATTCTCGAAATTAAAGCCTCTCGAAGGACCGAACTGCTCGAAGAGATCGACTCGATCCTTGATCAAGGCTCGCTTGACCCGGGACGCGCAGGCAAGCTGAAAGGCAAATTGATGTTCGGAGCCAGCCAGCTCTGGGGCAAGGTGGGACGAGCATTCCTCAGACCTATCTCAGAGGCAATACGCTCGCGTCGCCGCCTCCGATCGTTTTGAGTTAGATCCGGCCTTGGTCGAGTCACTGAATCAGTGGCGGCTTTTGATCGAAGCCGGACCCCCAAGATCGATCGATTTTTGCGCCAACAAGAGAGCTGATGTTTTGATTTTCACTGATGGTTTTTCGCCTGATCCGAGAGATACGATCGTCCTGCCGGATAGGATCGGGGGCGTCATTTTCGATCGCCGACTTATGCAACCTCGCCAGTTTACTGAGGTTGTTCCGGAAGAGATCAAATCCAGGTGGCTCAGCCGCAAAACTCAGATCATACCAGTGGAGATGGTTGCCACTATCGTGGCCCTGGAGACGTTCTCACTCAGACTGTTCAGAGCCGACCTTTTTCTGTTCACTGATTCAGAAGTGGTCGAAGCCACGCTCGTGAAAGGTTACTCGTCTCGCGAGGATGTCTGCCTCCTGGTGTCGGTCTTTTGGGACCGTGTTCGTGAGTTGCAGTGCAGAGTGTTCATCGATCGTGTCGCCACGGACTCCAACCCATCGGATGCTCCGTCGCGCAATGACCTCTTGACTGGAGAGAAAGCCGGCTGGGTCACGATTGACGCAGTTTGGCCACCTGCTCTCGATCGGGACATGAGCTCACAGCATCGTGATCAAAAGCGCTCTTACCACGAGGAAGCTTAGGGGAGGGCCTGGGTTTGAGGGTTTGATGCCTTCTGACCTTTTTCATTTGACCTACCG
>CAXAMN010023184.1:100533-118213 GCA_963970005.1 Durusdinium trenchii | reverse complement strand
CCTCTGTTCAAACACGGTCCACTCCCTTTTTGTTGCTCTCGCTGTTGTTTTGAGTCTTTTGATCATACCGGGTACAACGACCCCATGCCTGTTCGTACTCGGAAAAGAGAGCTCGCGGCTCTTTTCAGTTTTTGGTTGGCTGAACAAGCAAGGGTCTCCATTGCCGTGCCAAGGATGACCCTTGCCACATTCAACACACAAATGAGCGCTCTTGCACTGATCTCCGAAACGGCAGCCGAGCGAGCAGTTGAACCACGGGCACCGTTTCTTCCCTGAATATTTGAACGAAGTGATCTTTGACCACTCTGCTGCTGGCACCCGAGCGTCTTTCTTGGGCTGCTCACGACCATCACGATCTTTGTGTTGGACCTGCGCACGAGCGGCTTGGAGCGTCTTCTTGGCCCGCTCGCGACGAGCTTTGTTCTTCTTGGCCCGAGTGGTTGGAGGACCTTTGGTCGGAGTCTCCGAGCGATCGTTGGTGTGGATGGAGCACTGTGATTAAATTGGCTTGCTTGAACTTCTCAGTTCGGCACTTGACCGAGCGTCATTCCAGAGCTGTTTGTGATTGTTCAACACCTCAAGCAGAGCACTGGAGTATGTAGGGAATTGCTTCCTGTGATCGGAGTTCAAGCGATACACCTTCTTCCTGATCAGGGAGTCGACCGACAACAACAGAGCAAGGCCATGATTATCATGGCGCCATTCCTCGAGCTCAGACAGGTAGCGAAGTGGCCCTGCCGCATGCGAGAAATCACAAATGTTCAAGTATTCAAGCGCGATCAGAAAAGCGTGGAGCTTGTCCATGACCTGAGACTCGGATGCAGCTGATGAGGGTTGATCCACCGCCACAACTTTCAAAAGATCTTCTGCGTTCTTCGAGAGCCCGCTCTTCTGAGCGATCTGCTCGCTACGAGTGCGGAGCTCTCCGACCTCATAGAATGGCACGGAGCCGTGCACCAGAAAATCGCGCTGCAGACGTTCGACCAGTTTCCGATGAGGTTCACGATGGTGAGGCAACAGCACGTCCGGATGACGTACGACAAACTGCTCACGAAATTCTGCATGGTCATCTCCCGGGATTTCCGGAACTTTGGATGGATCCTCCTCCATCTTGGCTCTACGAGCGAAATGATCTTGAAGAGTCGAGCAAGTCTTCCAAACTGCAGCGATCGATGTCAGGGCAAGTTCTTGTTCCCCTGGTGAAGGGCCTAGCAACGACTCATCTGAGATGATCACTTTAACTGCCGTCTTGACGGAAGCGATGGTGTCACCGAGCATAGCGAATGCTTCAACTGTAAGAAGTTTCCTATCAGCAACAACACGGCGCAAATCGGTCGAGAGCCTCTGACGACCAAAGATTTGGCGTAAGGCCAGCTCAGGGGTCCTATCAGGATCATAAGTGGTACGATCGACCATGAGTGCGCGCGTCGAGCCCGGTGCAAGTTGCTTGAACAAAAAAACTTCGGCACACAAGAAAAAGGCTGCGGATGAAACCAAACGACCGACCCCCGCTCGTGACCGACGATGAAGCCCCGAAGCGAGCCAGGGAGACCTCACGCAGAAGGTGCAACCCGAGCAGGATCAAGATCGTGAAAAGAAACGACCTCTGGCCTCGCCTTAGCACAAGCCTTGCAGAGAACGTTCGTGTCCGGGAGGACTTCACCGACCGATGAACAGTCCGTCAAGGCGAACTTGTTGCATGCAGTGAACTCTTCATTCGAACGAGAGTTGCAATGATACTTGTACTCGTACGAGGAACCCGTCGACGGCTTTTTGATGAAGAACTTGAGGATCCCGAGGTCCGCATCCGGAGCATCAAGGAACAGAGTGTCCTCGTTCTCTTGTGCTGGGTGCGACTCTTGAACAAGATCTTTGACGAGCTGCTTCACCATCAAAGCTGCAACTGCCGAGCGGTTTCTGGTATATTTGAGGACCAGCGGGCCAGGGTTCTTCCAATTGGCCTGAAGTTCAATTTCTTCAGTCGATCGACCTGCGTGAACTGCTGCGTCAAGCAACGTAACACGACATGAATGCATGGTGAGCTTGCTGATCTGAAAAGCGCACTCGACCTGTTCTGTCTTCTCAAGCTGATGAGCTTCATCGACTGCCTTCCGACTGAGGAACTTCATCCACTGTAAGGTGCGAGCGAACGTGGGTGGTACTGTCTGAAAAGATGCCTGTGTGTTGAGCTCAGGGATCCAAAAATCTCGATCCAGGTTGGGCAAGGTCTTGAACAAAGCCCAGCCAACTTCAAGCCACGTCGAGCATGAAAAGCCGATATTCGGTACGACGAAGCGAGTGCCCACACGTTTCCGCTCGACCTTCGTTTGCCAAGACACCCCGAAGAGTCCTTCCTCTTTCATCTCCAGCTCGAGAGGCCTGACGTGGATGGCATCGTCGAATCGGAGGGAGGCGAAGATCATACAAAGGATCCACCAAATGAACACTCTAGCTGCCGTAGGGCGCTTGTCGTCAAGCACCGCCTCCTCGAGCAAAGAAACTACCCGAAGTGGGAAAGGTATGGCTTCCTTGAGGGTCTTTGCACGATCGGCCATGACTGTAGCTTGGAGTGCAAGGAAACGATGGTCCTCGAAACTGGGGGGATCGATAGCTAACCGAGCACACACCCACTTCACGGCAGCTCGAAAGGTAGGAAGCACTGAAGGTCCGCTCACGAGCGTTCAAAAAGAGGCCGTACTTCAGAACCTTGTCGAGCGGGCAAAACGAACCGTCGAGAGTGCTTGCCCACCTTTCAAAACGTTCGAACGTCTTCACATGAGCAGCCATAGTTCTATGAGCACCTGAAACCAAGACCAAGTTCCTGACCTGAATCTTCTCGGCTGGTGAAAGATCAGGGCCGAGTTGAAATTCATGGAACAACTTGGCATGAACACCCGCACGCAACCCGATCTCCTCAAGTCGAGCTGCCCACCGCCTCTTCTCCGATTTCTCACGATCGAGTAAAGGCGTAGTGGACGAAGACGCCTCTTCTGGCCCTTTCTTCGAACGTTTCGGATGAGACACAGGCTTTAAGGTTAGAGCTGCAATCGCTGCTCGCTTTCTCAGCGACGCTGTTGGATCTTCTGGTCGAGCGACCACTGCTGACTCACAAAGGCCGAAACCGAGTTGTACGGCAGTGGACTCGAAATAAGCTTTTTCAACCGAAGAGGCAAGTGTCCAGAATTGTTCCAACATGAGCTCCCTTCCCTCAAACACGGTCGCGATCGATTCGTCCAAAGTCCGTGCAAAATGAAGCGTCCGATCGACAAACTCGAGCCCGTTCGCAACCTCCATCGCTGATACGAATGCCAGGTTGCCCAAAGGCGACCTCTTCACCGCCTGAGCAAATGCGACATCGAACACGGGCAAATCGAGGATGCGCGAAACCCACCGATCGGTGGTGCCTGACATCGCCGGCTTTCGAGCCTGAAACGACAAGCAAGGTTCACATCGAGCGATCGGACTCGAGCGATACATGGTGCGTGAAAAGAGCTCCCACGCTCACGTGAAGAAGAATCTCAAATTGAAAAACTTATGATCACTTGATGTGCAAAATGAAAGTTCTCTCTCATCTCAAACACTAGTGTTGATCAAATCAAAACAAATCAAATTCTACCCCGAGAGGGAAACATCAGACCAAGAGTGTGCAGCGCCTGCTACATGTTAAGTACGACAGGTGCGAGCGCCACTCTGGTGAGAGACCCTCTGGGGTCCCACAGCCCTCCCAGCTGAGAATCTTGCCTCACACGCGAGCGCGTTCTTACGAGGGTCTCGAAGTGCCGATCGGCGTGATCGAGTGCACAAATCAAGACACAACTGCAAGAACTGCTGCAAACAGAAATGAGGTCAAAAAGGAAATCTTCAACACTCGACCGAATTGTTTGAAAGTTTCTTGGCTCAAGCGAACTTTCACCTTCTTCGAGCTGGTTGAAGAACCTGCTAATTGAAATTGGAACGATCAAAAGCCGCTCGACTTTAGACATCTGTCACATCTGGCCGAGCCGGGGTAAAAGATTTGGGCCGTCGATCACCCTGATCTTCTTCCACCTCATTGATCCTCACCGTAGAGGTCTGAGCAGACCTCTGAGGGGGATGACTCCCAAACCGGCGGGCAGCGTCGACGAACGCCTGAGGTGTCATGGCAGAATGATCAAGGCTGTCAGCCCTGCGCTGATCCAGCGTCCTCCTCGATGGAGCCAAAGAACCCCCAGTCCAGGAGCTCGGCGTGGGCGATTGCCCTGGAGCTGTAATCGATGGAGCCACGCTGCTGACCGGCACAGGACCTGCCGAGAATTCTGACGGAGCCTGAGGATTAGATAGGGCTGGAGCCAGCTTGGGAGCACCATCCAAAGGCCGCACTGTCGGACCGTCCACAAGTGGTGGTACGATACTTGCGACGACCTCATCCAACGGATCGTGCGATTGCAGAGCGAGAGCTTCAGCCTTCACGATCACCCTGTCCTTCTTGAAGAAAGGAGACTCGCAGACGAGGTGCAAGTTGAGGGCATTAATCAATTGGACTCGACAGGGATCGCTGATACCCGCGGGCCCGTGTCCTCCTCCGTGGTGGCCTCGGTCTTCGCCGTCCAGTGAGCATGGATTGCGGCGAGCTGCGCAAATTGTAGGGCTTGATCAGGACTCTCGACCCTGGCACCATGCTCACGTCCCCAAGAGGCGCTTCTGATCAAAGTAGGTCCTGAAACCCTGCTGAACACAAGCCACGATGGTGGTACGCAGGCCAGACTTGCACTGACGTCAAGCCGATCGGCAGCTGAGAGAAATCGGAATTCCAATCTATCTGCGTCGGCTCCGAACGAGTCAGGCGACGACGTGGCCACGAAGCGGCATTCGAAGTGGCATAGAGGAAAGTCTAGTGCCACAACGATGCCTCCTTCAGAGCACAGATATAGGCGACCGCCAACCTCCCATGAACATGCTATCACTCTCCAGCCTTGGAAGACCGTGACCACGATCGATGGGATGAGCGCACCATGAAAAGGCTGAAGTGGTAGCCACTTGAAGGAGATCTCACCAGGGATCTGTCAGACTTGATGTTCACATAGGACAACGCGTTGGTGAGCACCTCATCGATCAGCCAGCCTTGGAATGGGCTCTGAATACGATTGTCACGATTGTCCATGATCAAGACTGAGCGCTCCCCTTCGTTGGAGCCAACTTGAGAAAGGTGACCAGGGAGCTGTGTATCGAGCGGATTGTGGGCTAGGTCTCCTGGAGACATTTGGCCCCACCTGAAAGCTCGTCTGCCTCTGCGAGCCGCTTGTTCTTGTTGGCGACGAAGGCGCCTCGAGGCAGGAACTTCATTTGCATGACCCAGTATGCTCTGAGCCGCTTGCACTGCAGGAGCCGCATTGGTCGCCGGTGGGAAACTTGAAGAAGGTCCACCAGGAGGTGGTGGTGGAGGCACAACATTGGGCTGAGCAGCTTGTGTGGCTTCAGAACCGGGAGGTTGAAGAACCTGTTGATCCTCAGGCACTTGAGGCATAGAACGAGCTCCAAGACCATGAGCATCCTCATCCAAACGACACCATGAACTCACAGAGCTGGAGTCGTCCCATCGAGCCGAAGCATTAAGTGCCTGTCTTTGAAGAGCTGCAGGTTGACCACGGCTGGAGCCGCTTTCGAAGGGATCTCGCTCTGAACAGAGCTGCTTGATGCCATGGCACGATCGAAGAAAACCCCAGGCCCGTTGACCTGAAAAGCGAATGAATTTCCTGGCGAGCGTGCCACCCTTTTCGCCAAAATGGCAGACGGTCGTCACGAAACTGAATAGTTTAAAAATAAAGAAGTGAATTACCGAAAGGTTACCTGAACAGTTCTCTAGAGAGTGACACTGGTGTCCCAAGCCTACCTAGCCGATAACACCAGCCCAATGTATAACGACTTCTTAGAAACCACATCCAAAGGTATCCAAAAAGCACTAAATCAGTACCAAATGTTGCCCAAAACATCCAAACTGATAAAACATCCCTCAAGGCATTGCAACCAAAAAGAACTGCAAAACACGTCAAACAACACATGGCAAAGACCTCCAAACAAATGGATTTTTCGTTCATGTCCACCTCCTTCTTCGGTTCCGCTTCTTCGGCCTTTCCCCGGGACCGACCCGACCTCGGCTCCACGGCTCGGAGCGACCGCTCTCCGCGCCTCGGCGTGGCCGCCCTTCGCCTCCAAAAGGAGCGCGAGACTGAAGACGGAGTTCAGGGTGTCCGGATGACCGGCTCCCAGTTGAGCGTCTTTTCCTGCCAGCGCCCTTCGGTAAAGGCCTTCGGCATCTTGGAGCTTGCCCTGCTGATACAGCAACACCGCAAGATTGTGGACAGACGTCAATGTGTCCGGATGATGAGCTCCCAGTTGAGCTTCAAAGCCTGCCAAAGCCCTTCTGTAAAGGCCTTCGGCCTCGTCGCGCTTGCCCTGGTAGTTCAGCACCAACGCAAGATTGTTGACAGACCCCAACGTGTCCGGATGCATACGCCCGAGCAGCCTCTCCCGTCCCTCCAAACCTCTCCTGGAAAACAGCTCAGCCTCTTTCAGTTTCCCCTGCCGCCTCAAGACTAACCCGAGATCGTTCACCGACTCCAGGGTCTCCGCATGCATCTCTCCCAGCACACGTTCACGTCCGATCACAGCTCTTCTGCACAAAGTCTCAGCCTCCGCCAGGTTCCCTGCGTAATACATCGTCTCCATCAGTTTGTGCACCTCTCTGAGGGTCGCCGTTTCGTAATTCGCCAGGACTCGCCGGCACAGCGGCTCCGCCTTGGCACAGTCACCGCGCGCCGTCAGCGCGTTGGCCAACCTCGGGGCGACGGGGGGCGCAAGGGCCGAAATTTTGCAGTATTCCAAAAGAATGCTGAAAATGAGTGGAAATTTACATCGACTATCTGCTTTAGCTTTAGTTCATAATCTTGATTAATTACATTACATTGTCTGGTTGGTGAAAAGACCAAGGCCCCAGCCGGCTTGATGCCTTGAGGGTTTCAAAATGCTCTGATCCCAGTCTCTCTTCGATAGCTTTGGCACGGCAGCGGACCCTTGGCTAGAGAAAAACTCACCGAAAAATGGGTTGAACGTTGGGCTACAGCGTGTTCTGTCCAGAATGCAAAGCTTGGCAGTAGTGGATGGAACTCCTTGCAACTCATGTTTTTGGAACCCTGACTCAAACAGTCTCAGCCGCAGCATACAAATTTCTAGATGGTAAATGATTGGTTTCTCATCGCAAACAAGCATCGCTTCCATCAGCACTGCCCTGGCATTGCCAACCTCCTCCTCCGTGTCTACTCGAATGACGAAACACTGTCGAGGCGGCATACCATCTTCGTTGAGCGGCATTCCAGCTAAATTCCTCGGCAGAAATTAGCCCAGTATATCATTCCCCAGGCAATGTAAATCTAACAGCGGTCCCACTGTCACTGTATCACGCAGTCACATCTAGGAGATGCAAACATACGCAAACTAGGTGTGCGGCACACCAACGGGCTTTCCCTGTCAAAAGAGAGACTGGCGACAGGCAAAAGTAATCTTGCACTCCTCCAAACAAACCTTGAGCTGCCAAAGACATACACAACTAGTGGTTGGAATCCGCCCCTCCACTTTGCCTGCTTGACCATTTCAGGCGTTCGTCTCTTCGACACATCATAGGCCATGGATGCGTTGACGAGGATGGGGATGCAGAAGGACACCCGCGATCTGTATTCCTCTGTCACAAGATTTGAAGAGGCATCTTCTGGTGACTGAATCACGCCGCAGCAAAAGGACATCAAGGAACAACCAGGAGCTCTCCTTCACAGCTGCCTCACGACCCTTCAAGTCAATGTCGCGCTTGAGCATCCTCCTATAGTTGTTATCTAGCAGTCTTTCGAGATTGGGCCACTCATCTGGGGGCTTCTGTACGGAGTAAACTCCTGGCACGTGCAAGTCTCTCATACAAGTGTTCATGTGAGTGAGTGCACCTCCACAGTTCCTTCATGTTCCTTCTCTGCTCTTCACTTTTGCATGAACTGTGAGAAACTCTGTGTTCACTTTCTGGTATGCATTTCTGATCTGATCAAGGTTTTTGTTTCAATTGCAATCGGCAAGTAAACAGTCCTGCCCCCCACCAAGCGTTGGCCTTCTCACCGGTCGTTATCAGAGAAGCCTGCGGATATGCAAACGCCGGCAGCTGACTAAAAGGAATGCCTGAAATCAAAGACATGGACTTTTACATAAGCTTCATGAATGCTGAGGGCATCGCGAAGAGTTCCACTGCCGTCTTCCTCAAATCCGTAATATTTTTAAAGCCAAGCTCGTTGGTGTAGTGGAACAAACATTGCACATCGCTGGCATCGTCGGCTTGAGTCAAGTCAAGGGCATCCTGCCAGACCTGAGAGAAACTTCTGTGGCTTCGTATCTCAGCAGGTGTGCAATGTGTGTCAAACAAGAACAAATGCCACGCAAAAAGTGTACATGCATGTTCCATCATTTTCCCATGGCACCTTCACATCCAGTCTGGTGTGGAGCCAGCACCAGTCTTTCGGGTCATGCCGGTACTCTTCATGATCGAACAAACGGCCTTGCTTGTAGTTTTTCTCAAAATAATCTTTCAGACTGGCCTGGGGCAAGGCAGTGAGCCACTTGCGCAAAAGAGTTGCAAGAAGATTGACTGGACTTCTGCGTACTCTTGAAAGCCTTGAAAGCCCACTGAGTTTTGAAGTCACACTCCCGCGATCACCGCAGCGGCACACTATCAGCGATGCTTGCAACAAGACCATAAAAGGGAGGGGTAAGTGTAACTTGGCTCAAATAGATTCGAACGTTAGGCAAGGAATTGCACACGTTAGAGCTCGCTTGAAACTCAGAAGATTCCGAAGCATCGACAACGCTTGAAGTCCCAGAATTTGAGCCCAAGCCTTGGAAACTTTAGGCACCTTGCAAGAAAACGTGCGCACTTTGTACGTATCGGTGTGCTCTTCAAGATCTAAACAAAGTGTGTGTGTGTGTGTGTGCGTGGGCGTTGAAGCTGGCTGTAGTCGAGTCTAAAAGTTGGTCTTCGCATCTCTGTGCACGTGTGTCGTGTGAAATCCTCATCAACACACCTTGTGAAGTATCAATGTGCAAAGCAAAGCAATCGTCCCCATGCTGCACTCTTTAGCTAACGGAGCAAATGGAAGAAAAAACACCAGCGAAACACGAGCGCCGTCTCCAGTCTCTCCGCCTCGGCTTCGGAGGCGCCGGTCTCGGCTTCGGTCCGCTGCTCCTGGGCTCTCGGTCTTGCCAAACGAGGTTTCGGTGCTTACGTTGCATCTCAAGGAAGAACAGCTGAGGTAGACCCAAAGGAGAACTCCAAACCAGGCAGCAGACCAACCGTTTCGAGTGACTACGGACGCGGTATGAAAGTAGTATGTAAAATGTATGACGTATCTTTCCAAGCCAAACTCTTGATCCCCTGATTATTCTGCATCCGCTTCGCACCCGATCCGCGTGCTTCCCCCGGAATGCGGGCAGATCGGTGGAATGTCTGATGCCAACACGCTTCCGGCGGATCACGGTGGATCTCGGAAAAGCTGCAGTTGTTCGGTAGTCTACACCCTACAGCAAGGCGCTGTCAACATGAGCCACCGCTACTTTGAAAATGGCATGTCAACACTTGTTGAGATATCTGATGGTCCCTGCCTTGGTCTCTTTTTGAGCTTCCTTTGGCCTGCTCAGTTGTTCCTTCCGCACCTGTCAATTTGAATGTACAGTGGTCGGTAGAATGTCCAGATTGTCACTGCACATGTTTGCAGCCATGTCTAGCCAGGTCGGACATTGGACCACAAGAAATGAAAACACCCAGGCAAAGGTGCAGAACTAAGAAGGCGAGGAACCTACAATATGTAGCAACTACCTAGCAGTTGAGTGCGAGCCAAAAGTCGTCTGGGCAATTTCAGACAAATGTCATCGGTTGATGGTTGTAAACAGGTCAAGTCATAAGAGTCAGGAAATAGCAAACACAACGATTCGCCAATCACTTCAGGCTGCTTCCAGCGAGGCACCATAGAACAACATGCTGGAGGAAGAAAAGGACAATAGGTATGCAACGAGTAGCTGCAACATGCTTCAGCACAAGTCATCTACTTTGTCTCATCCTTGGAACAAGCCAAGGGAATCCAAAATACAAGCAAAACCCTTGTGGCAAATACGCTTGTGTGTGCCCGTGTCTTCGCCTTAACCTCCTTTCCATTGCTGGACGAGCTCGGCTCCTCATTCTGCGCCTGGAGGAAAGCGAACGGCTTCAAGAGTTAGGGGAAAAGCTCCTTGTCTTGATGTTCAAGCTCCATGTCCATACGGCTCATGTGGACTTGTTGCTGCGCTGGATGCCACCCACTAGAAACAAGCTGAGACTTTACCTGCAGGCGAAGGACACGATGCCACGTCGTACAGACCAACAAGAGTGGATTGTAGATCATTGGCGGCCCAAAAACTTCCTTTTTTGCTCACCAGCTCTCGTGAACGCTATAAGTGCACGCAGGAATTCCCTTTGCGACGCCTCAAATCTTGAAGGCTCCTTCACATCCCTCCCTTCTCTCACACGGCTTTCGGCTTTGTGTACCTTACCGGGCATTCACCAGAGTCAATAAAGGCATCTGGTGTTGCGACGCAATATCATCAAATATCAATACATATCAATACTAGGCAGTGAGGCAAAGAAAACTATCAAGGACAGTCTGTTGACGTTACCCTGAACCTGAGAGCGTGTGCATGAAGAGCAAGCACCACACGTTGTTAAGAATTGCACCTCACCTTCATGCACTTTCTTGCTTGTTTAGCATGTTTGTGTACAGTCGTTGAGCAGTGAAACAAAAGACATCTTTCATAGCGGTGTGTATTGTTGGTCGAGTCAATTCCAACAACCTTAGCTTGCAACAACATGTGTAGTATGTTACTTAAGTAGGAGAAAGAAAACAACGTTTATTGTGTTCGCAAAAATGCTCTTTAGGATGCCCATGAACACAAACATGCTAAAGTATTGCGCAAAGCATGACATTCACTGGAACAACAAGTCTTAAAGCACCGCGCGCACAGCAGAAGACAGAGAATGGTGCACCCTGCAAGTCGTTTTGTTGAAGAGAATCACTGCAGTCCACCATAGGAGAGATTCGCACGGCCGTTTTGTGGCAAAAGACAACCAAGCACATCTACTAATCACAAGCACGCAGCAAAAGCATTCTGTAATATTATATATTTATCTTTATACCGTAAGCTCTTTGCATCTCGTCCGATCATTTAGAAGTTGCAACAGTTGGATTCTGGCCCGTGGTGGATGCTTTTCTGCTGCAAAAAATAAACCTCCCACTGTGCACCTCGGAGGTGAAGAGGATATCCAAGAAGTCTTTCACGCCTCAAGACTTGGTTGGTTACACCAGCTGTCTTGTTGCGCGCGCTTTCAGCTGGGCATCTCATCACTATTTGTTAGACAGGAGATTCTCCTTGTGGACTACTCTTGCCCATCCCTGCCAAGCTGCGAATCTGTGAGTCTTCTGGGTAGTCCTGCGGATCGGTCAGGGCTGCACCCAGCAAGCCAAACAGCGAGAGGAGACCAACCTAGGGCCCTAGGGTGAAATGTGATGAGTTTACACATACTCGAAGAGTTCCGTCTCCCGGTTCCGCCCACCGTTTGAACATCTCCTGCAGAAGGACATGGGCCTCCTGCAATGTGCCACAAACTTCCTGAATCATTTCGATGTAGCCTTAGGATGTCACACAGCTTGGACAGCTGATGGACTGTCGATTGGTTTCCTAATTATATAGTTTGATACAACAGAACGTCTGGAACACTCGCCACGGCCAAACAAAATCCAAGTCAGCTGCAGAGTCAAAAAAAGAACTGTGCTAGAATATCAACATCGACTCCTCCCGAAAGCACTCGAGTTCTACACCCCAAATCAGAATCCAACCATGCCTGGCCCAAGCTCACAGCTCCGACGCAACCTTGAAAAGTCTCCCCAAAACCGAGGAGCTTTGCCGTTCCAGCGAAAGGCCATCGCCACCACCTCCACGTGCCATCGCCTCGAAGATCGCTTCCACCTGCCCGCGCAACTCCTCGGCGCATCCGGGGAGGATCGGACGAAACGGCCGGAAGACAGCGGGCTTGAGGACATTGGTCTTAGGATCTTCTTGGGATCCCAAAAGGAAAAAATCGCAAACAAAAAGGGAAGTTGCAGGGTACAGTCTTGATGCTTTGAGGCTTTTGAAAGGGGATTTGAGCTTTTTGCAAAACATGACCCTCTCTTGAGTCCTACTTGTAACTTGTGACCAAGTGGCAGACATGCTTTCCAAAACCCACCAAGCACTTCTGCCTGCAAGGCAAAGTTGCTCTGCACCAAGCTAACTGTTCAACTAAGTGAACTTGGGCACTTGAGCAGGTACTGGCAGTATAATGAAAACGCTAACTGGTTCAAAGTACAGTAACAGCCGCAAATCTGCGAATCTTTGTGGAAGTATTCCCTTCGCACAGCTGCAAAGGCAGTGAAGAGCCACACATTCTCAGGACATTCCAAAACGAAGGAAGAAGGCCTTGTAGGCCAGTCTTTCCAATGGGAACATCATAGGGTTGACAAAGATTGAAAAATCAAGTGTACAGAGAGTTCGCAGTAGCCAGGGACTTTTCGTTGTCCTTCTCAAGCAAGGCTGGTCTCGGCTAGAGTGCCATGACACGGGTCAGAAGTTCAGAAGCTTCGAAGCTCGTAGAAACCACATGTTGTCAGCAACATGATGTAAGAACCTCCGCTCCTGCTTGAAAATTATAATAACCGAGAATTACAATAACAAGGTACCTGTCGTGTACTTGTCTCAAACTCCACTTCTATGAACGTCACAACCGTCAAGTGAGGAACATCTCCCAAGTCCCACACCGAGCCTGAGCGGTTCTGAGCGCCTCGTTGCGCCACACCTCCGATCGCCGAGCCTGGGCGGGTGGAATCTGTCCCAAGACGAAGATCGTGGGCGGTTTGTAAGCACGATTCATGGCGCAAAGGGCCACCTGCTCAGCCATTCCGCCATACCTCTCCCAAATGCCAAATAACAACATGAAGATCAACAGCACAACACCTGGTAAATTTGCAAGGCCACAAGAGCCCAAGCTCTTTCCGCAGTTGAGCCCCTTGCCATTCTGGGAGTGTGCATCGGCCGGTTCAGCTGCCTTGCAACCAGGCACACCCTGGGTGCGTTAAACATCCATTTGGCAACGAATCAGTGTTTCACTTCTCATACTACCTTCAACCTTCCTACTGACACTGTTAAAACATGGATAAAACAGACTCTCCCCATCAAAGCCTTAAAGCCTTCCGAGACCATTTCATGAATTTCTCATGTCTCATCCAAAACGGCTCGGCCGCACCTCGCTGGGGACCACAGCGGTGAAGTTGCTGCCATGCTGCGCCGCCTGCGCTGGCCGCGCCGAGCCGCCACTGCCCATGGCCTGGTCGCAGGGGCCAAAGCATGCGTCGTTGAGTTCTTGGGAAAAAGGAACCGAACTGAGGTTGAACCTTCCAACTAAAGGGGACATAGGGGGCAATGTATTCCAAATGAAATGCATGTTCTTTAGGATCGGGAAAGTGGTGCGGTTTCTTTCATATCAATCTTCATTGGGGGTCTGGTGCTCTTCAGGCATTGTCTGCCATCTGCTCCAACGCATGGTCCCTCTGTTCATCCCATGTACACCCGACTATGCAATACTGGTGGACGCTGCTGGTATGAGTTCCACAACTTGGAAGACGCTTTTGAAAATCCACGCTGCAAACCACCGTAAACTATGCCAGTTCCAACATATCCCACTTGGCAACTTTGGGCCAGCAAGAATGTTGGAGAAATCCTTACGAAGAACGGTCCATGGGCTCTGATATGGTTCTGAGCTCCAACTTCGCTGCAATACTACATAGCCTCCCCTCACATATATCAAAACATCAACAAGCGCTTCTCCCAACTGTGTGTTTCACGCACCCTGCTACCTATGTGGCCTGTCTAATCTCCGAACGTCTTTGGACCCGGTCCAACCGCTTTGGGCCCGTCCCTCGCCACGAGCGCCCAGCGGAGCGCAGCCTGGCTGCGCCCCGGAGATCAGCGGTCCAGCCGAGCCGACGGCGCTGCCGGCGATCAGCGCCCAAGGACGGTGATCAGACCGATGTGGAGCAAAAGAACCGGGTGTTTTCTAGTTTTTGGGGCGGAGAGGGTTTGGCGTTTGAGATGCTTTTGATCAGAGAATTCCGGAAGGTGCGTGGAAGTGGATGAGGCAATTCGCTTTAGGTCTTTCATTTTTTAGAGGGCCCACCCCCCTCCCAGAGCAGCAACTTAATTTGATACTTTAGTGAGTAGTTCTTTAGAAGCATCATCCGATGGCTTGCTTTCAGGTTACATCATCTGAAAACCCTCTTGAGAAACAACTTATGGGAGTGGAACATCTGCCCAAAGTCCCAGGTGAAGCCAAGCCTTCACCTAAAAGGAAAAAGATGTTCATACTTACGTGGTCTACAAATTGGAAACAAGATGAGGAAACCACTGTGTCTGTGCCCTCAAGGACTCCTCAAGTTCCCAAAACATAGAGTTTCTCTGCTGGCGGAAGGGAAACATATCATGTTGTCGGCTACGTTCGTTCGAAACGAAATTGGGAAACCCCTGTGTTTTGTGCCTCAGTCCTCAGGGACTTTCCGAGCTAACATAAAGTTTCTCTGTTGGTGTTTGGGCCAAAGCTTTGAACTGCAAGTTGCTTGCCTCAAGGGGAAGAAATGCTAAATTGAAAGCATGCATATTCTCCATTAAGTTCTGCTACTGTAGGCTTGCAACAACAGTGCCCTTGCCGTGAACTTTGTGAGCTACCAGCTACCAGTACTGAAGAAACCAAATCTCAGGTGAGTAGATTGTGTAGGTGTCGTGCTTTCGCTGCGTTGTTGCTGCAACTGCAACTCGAGAAGTGCTGCTGATGCTGCGGCGCGCAATCGCATTTCTCTCCACACGCTCTCAGAAACAGTTGGGGATCAGACAGCAGACCGGTCGTCTTGTTCACCCAACTCGAACGGCCAGAGGTCGTCAACGTCAATGGATTGGTGGCACCAACAGTGACACACCGCAGCGGAACATCCGGCTCAAGAGACCCACATCTTCGGGCGGAATGGTGGTGCGACATGTCATTGCTATCAGGTCAATTCGACCCGTTTTAGCTGGAGAAAAAGCAAGGCCCCAAATGCATCAAGAAAAAGGATCCTTGTAGAAAATCCCTGCAGTATCCTGCAGTCCTTTATGTATGTGCAGTCGCAGTGTGGGAATCCTGGTGAACCAGGGCTTTCGGTGTGGCACAGCGGCCTGGGGAACTTCGACCAAGGTTGCGCCCCCCTGCATCTGTCGAGACCTCCAACCGCACCGGATCCATGTCGGAAGAAACTTCACTGTCTGGATCCCCCGAGTGGATTCCAAGGACCCGAGTGCACTGCATGGTGAAGGAAGAAACTTTTGGGAGGATGGCGCACCCAACTCCTTACCCTGGACCACCCAGCATTTGGGCGGCTTGGAGTCGGCATTGGTCGCATTTGAAAACAGACATATCAGATCGGAGTCTCTTGGGGGGGTTTGTGAGGCGGTGCAGGAGTTGGTCAGGGAAATCCCGGCAATATGTGGGTCCTATCCAGTTTGTGTTAGACCCCAACAAACGACATCTTTGTGTGTGGTCGACTCACACCACCCTTGTCTACCTTACCTTTGGTCCTCACATGGTCAACGAAACATCTCCAGACCCCTGCAGCGCACCGCCTGTTTTGACCCTCCGCAGGGCGCGGTTCCGGTGTCATGTGCCGAGTCCAGGTCGATGGTCGGATCCGTTGGATGCAGGTGGAGTCGTGCTTGTTTGGGGACGATCCTCCACGATGCGGCCAGGGCAAAGGTCAAGATGTAGAATCATTAATGTAGAAGGTAAACGCCTGCAACATGATGCAAATCTAGAAGCCTAGTGATGAACTCGTAACTCGTATGTCGTATGTCTGGAAAGCCTCTAAAAAGTTGGTGAGTACCCCGCAGAAACATGGTAAACTTGCATGCGCTGAGACTGAATACTGAAAATGTAACAGAACACTCTTTCAAAAGGCCCATGCTTTTCCACCTCTCGATCTTTCGTTCCAAAACAGGTCACGCAAAATTCAAAAAGGAAGTATATAGCTAGAATGTCACAACATCCTCCATCCTCCGCCCCTAACCAATTTCCGCACCTCAGCCGGCGGCGTGCTTCCGTCGGAAGCGCTCCAAATGTCTGCGGCTGCTTTGCGTCTCCTTGTGATCAGGGCCATGGAGCTCCTGCACGGCTCTCGGTATACTGGAGACGCCAGGTCCAGGTGACAGAAGTGAATCAAAATTTGATGGATGAAAAACCTTTTGCATCCCCTTTACTATCTTTACTCTGTCGAACTGGCTGAAAACCACACGTGAAAACCACACGTGGTTCATAAACTAGACTGATGGGAGACTGCATGGGCTGGAAAGACAATGAACCCTTTTCCACCCTGTCCCGCAGACTGACCTCAGACGTGGTTCACAACTAGAATGGTGGCGGGAGACTGCATGGGCTGTTGACATGTGCAACCTTTCTGGGATGCCCAATGTCAAGGAGCTGCTTTCAGAGCCGTCGGCCCGTGGACAGACATACCCCCCTATCGAACGGTCGAAAGGAAACCGACTATCCATGTGTTGTGGACCTGGGATCTGAGTTGATCTGATGGCCCAGAGTCTCATCTTTCTGGAACCTCTGAGTCTCATCTGCGTAGTCAAGACACCTGCCTTGGCAAACCTGTATCAGTTGCATTGCACCAAAAAGCGGTGCACTCCCACATGGAATCAAAGCGAAGCTCACAACGCACCTGTGCTTGACTCACTGCAATGACCATGGCCATGGCGGTAAACCACTAACCAGAACTCTGCACGTTGCAGAGCTGGGGATTCAGCAAATTAACAGTAGGTCACAATGAAAAGGGTGTTTAGACCTGATTGGAGCTGCTTTTGAGATTCACATACTGTATTGCTTCCATCCGTGGGCGTTTGGCCGCAGGTCATCCCAATTCAATGACTCCGCGAAGTGTTTTTTGGTTCAATGATTCCTGGGCAACGTCTCGAAAAGGTTAAGGTTGCTACCTGTGTGATGGATCTGATGGATCTGAGAGCTATCGAAATCATCCGTCAATGAATCCGCACCAACTCTGCTGGTAATCCTACAATCAGTTTGCTTGGACAAGTCGGAAGTAAATTATCATGAGAAAAGTCTCTATATGTTAACTATGATAGTTGGTGGCAATTTGTATATAAGTCAATTCTGTGGTGTGCTGTGACAACTTGGCTTGAGCCTTGCTGCTGGCGCCAGATCACACTCTGCCGCAAGTCCAAAGAACCCCTTACGAAGACTGAGCAAGCAAGCAATAGAAGTCCTTTCTGGAGCCAATAACATGAACCAATACTCATGGGCCCATGGGTACCTTCTTATGGTGATCGAATAGAGTGAGTGAGAGAGACAGAGAGACCATTACAAGTCCAAAACGATTGATCGAATTCCGAAGAAACTGCTTCAAACAAACCCTGATCCGGGATGATCCGAGCATCTCGGCGTTCAGACTCCAGACTCTTCCCATCAGTCTGGACTAAACCCAGAATTGTCTCCATTGAATGTGTATGTGTA